>JAVRXN010000001.1:1200000-1675000 GCA_033556935.1 Timema podura
TATTAGATTCAATAGAGTTCCTTGAAGATATTCCGTTGGGTTTAACTCTGATTTGTGGTGGGTTTTTTTTATTTAACTTTAAAATTTGTTGAACTAATATGTATTATCAAATTCCTTTTTTTGTACATTTATATATTAAATTAATATTTTCTCAGATCATATTATTAAAATTACGTATAAACTTTAGGCCAGTTTCATAGTTCAGATTTAGTACCCTAAAGTGCGAGTCGATACTAAATACAGGACGACACCTACCTTGACCAGATGGAATGGGCCAGTTTCGCATATGAAACTGGCCATTCCATTCAATTTCAGGTAGTTGACGTCTTGTATTTAATATAGCGCCGCACTTGAGGCGTACTAAATTGACTATGAAACGCCTTAGTCCTGGTGTTCTTTTTTATGTTTAGTAAGCACTTTTATCGACCTTTCTTGAGCATCCCTAAGTTATGATTAGTCATGTTATTTATTTAGTGATGAGTTGGAAATTTACAAAGCTTGAGGAGGGCAGTATATGGTCTCTATTTACACAACCAGGTGGATTGCGAGCATTTGAGGAAGATACAGTTTGCCCTCAGACTATCTCTGCTTGTTTGACTCGAACGACCCAATCTGATTCTTTATTTGTTCTTGTTAATATTTTGCGCCTTCTGCGTGTTTGGGTAATTAGAAGGTTACATATAGTACTTTACCACCACGAGAATTCGTGTGCATTTCATTTCAACTACATCCCTAACTCAGTGTAAATAATCTGAGAGACCGAAAGGGTGCTAGGATGGGGATGGGGTAGTAATCAACAGTCCTCTAAATTGAACTCATGCTAACGTCCCTGCTCAATGCTATCTTATCCCGGATCACGATCAACTTAAACTTAACTTAACGTAACTTAAGTAAAGAACCTCCTTGTGTGTTTAAATGGAAGCGATCACGATGCACTTAACTTAACGTTGACTTGCAGTTAACTTAACGTAAGAAATGTCCTGGGAGGTCTTTTACTTTACTTTACGTTACTTGAAGGTATCACGTGATCTAGCCAGCCAATAATTATGCGAGTGACGTCATCAGGGATATTTAGTAACTCATTTGTTGGTATTATGACTAATGTTTACTCTTTAGCGTAAGTTCTATGATCAGACATTGAAACAAAATAATTATACTAAAATAGAAAGCTAAATTTATCCAAAAAAAATTGTAATTAGATATTTATTCTAGCGATTGAAAACTATAAACATTCACAGATCATCACTGTAAAACTAGTACAAATCACAGATCATACTCGAGAATGAAGATGTTTGGCTCGAGTTGTTACGTTAAGTTACGTGAATCGTGATCACACATACGTTAAGTTAACTTAAGTTAACGTTACGTTAAGTTATGTTAAGTTAACGCTAAGTTGATCGTGATCCCGGCATTAAGCTTCTAGTCACGAGCTTAGGCAGGTGTCGTCTTTTATTTAGTCCCAAAAGTCTGACTGCTCATGAGACAGTCTTCATTATAAGAAGTCTGAGTCAAATGCGCTCTACCATACCTTCAGTCAAACGGGGAAGAAAGAGACTATCATTTTGGAATAAAACCACTCACACTTCGTTCATCTGTGACGTCAGCATTTCGTGTTAAATTGGTTCACAGCCTGTGATTATCGAGGGCGGAGAGATTTACATGAATGTGCTATGACCCCATTTGACTACTTGTTTTTATAACTTAGACTAGAATTTAATCTCAATGACTAAAGAGTTTCCCCAAGTTGTTCAAGTAAGAAATGGGATTTCTCTCAAATGTTAATTTTGTAAAGGAGAAGTGTTTATTGTATTTGTTAATTAGTTTGTTTAGTCACAGTAATGGACTTTTGTAAGGTTAATAAAGTGAAAGAGATAAGCTTGCGAAGAAGAAGTTTCAAAACCTGAGTCATAAAACAGCTCAACATTCATTACGGGAATCTTTTGTGCGTGTTCTGTTAGTAAGTTTCTTTAGAAAATACTTTCAGGCCAGTGAATCGTTTGGAAATATAGCATCTCCATCATTGGGACTAAGTGGTTAAAGACTAATACAGATTCAGAAGAGCCTGGTTATATTCCCCCTGTGACTAAGTGGTTAGAGACTAATACAGGTTCAGAAGACCCTGGTTATATTCCCCCTGTCACTAAGTGGTTAGAGACTAATACAGGTTCAGAAGACCCTGGTTATATTCCCCCTGTGACTAAGTGGTTAGAGACTAATACAGGTTCAGAAGACCCTGGTTATATTCCCTGTCACTAAGTGGTTAGAGACTAATACAGGTTCAGAAGACCCTGGTTATATCCCCCTGTGACTAAGTGGTTAGAGACTAATACAGGTTCAGAAGACCCTGGTTATATTCCCCCTGTGACTAAGTGGTTAGAGACTAATACAGGTTCAGAAGACCCTGGTTATATTCCCCCTGTGACTAAGTGGTTAGAGACTAGTACAGGTTCAGAAGACTCTGGTTCTACCCTCCCTGTACTAAGTAGTTAGAGACTAATACAGGTTCAGAAGGCCCTGGTTCCACCCTCCCTATGACTAAGTGGTTAGAGACTAATACAGATTCAGAAGACCCTGGTTTCCACCCCCCTATGACTAAGTGGTTAGAGACTAATACAGGTTCAGAAGACCCTGGTTATATCCCCCTCTCACTAAGTGGTTAGAGACTAATACAGGTTCAGAAGAGTCTGGTTATATTCCCCCGTGACTAAGTGGTTAGAGACTAATACAGGTTCAGAAGACCCTGGTTATATTCCCCCTGTGACTAAGTGGTTAGAGACTAATACAGGTTCAGAAGAGCCTGGTTATATTCCCCCTGTCACTAAGTGGTTAGAGACTAATACAGGTTCAGAAGGCCCTGGTTCCACCCTCCCTATGACTAAGTAGTTAGAGACTAATACAGGTTCAGAAGACCCTGGTTATACCCCCTGTGACTAAGTGGTTAGAGACTAATACAGGTTCAGAAGACCCTGGTTATTCCCCCCTCTACTAAGTGGTTAGAGACTAATACAGGTTCAGAAGGCCCTGGTTCCACCCTCCCTGTGACTAAGTGTTAGAGACTAATACAGGTTCAGAAGACCCTGGTTCCACCCTCCCTATGACTAAGTGGTTAGAGACTATACAGGTTCAGAAGACCCTGGTTCCACCCTCCCTGTGACTAAGTAGTTAGAGACTAATACAGGTTCAGAAGACCCTGGTTATATTCCCCCTCTCACTAAGTGGTTAGAGACTAATACAGGTTCAGAAGACCCTGGTTATATCCTCCTCTGACTAAAGTAATGCACAGTTTGTGTGTTCTTCTTACGTTCCATTCTTGCAGGTTTGGTTGTGTTAAAGTGTTTTTGTAATAGTTGAGGTGTGCTGGTACTCACGGTTCGGGTTCTTGAGGAACCTCACAGTGAAACTGAATCCTCTCCCTCTGGCTGGTATGCGGTACTGGATCAGAGCCGCGTTCTGCGATGACTCGAAAACCTGCTTAACCTTTCTGGAGCCACAGAACTCACGGTACCTCAGGTTAAGAGGCTTGGGATGGTCCTCGGGGCTTGGGAAGAACTGCTGGTTCAGTTCCCAACCATCCACGAACTACCACAAACAAGAAGACAATATATCTCAAGGTCATAGCTCATCAAGGCCGTAACCAGGGGGAGGTTTTGGGGGTTTAAACCCCCCCTGAAATTTTATGAAAAAAATATATAAGGCTTTATTTATGGCTCAAACAATATCAAAATTAAGATACAAGTACAATTTAGGGGGCTTTGTTGCCATTAAAAAAACACTTCAGATAACTTCTAGAGGTGTTTAATATTAGGAAATTTTCCTATTCTTCGGTAGTTAGGGGGCTACGTTGCCATAAAAACACTTCAGAGAGCTTCTAGAACTGTTTATCATTTAGAATTTTTTTCTAGCTTCCGGCAATCGGGGGATGTGCCCACCAAACCCCCCCCTGAAATTATTGGTTGGCTACGGCCTTGTAGCTCATAGAACACTTTGATGGAGTCACAACTCTATTTTATAACCCAGGGACCTGGGTAGTAACTGACTACATTGGTGGTAAGTAACATGGTACCTGGGTAGTAACTGACTACATTGGTGGTAAGTAACATGGTACCTGGGTAGTAACTGACTACATTGGTGGTAAGTAACATGGTACCTGGGCAGTAACTGACTACATTGGTGGTAAGTAACATGGTATCTGGCTAGTTTGGGTATCAGATAATCTGCTTTTAAGTTGAACCAGATAATGCCTGCCACAGAGTGAAAGATGTAAGGATGGTGTGGTACCAGTAGGAATATAGGCTACAAGGAAGGAATGAAGGATGGTATGGTACCAGTAGGAATATAAGCTACAAGGGAGGAATGAAGGATGGTAATCAATACTGTCAAAGAAGAAAGTCTGCGCAAAGAAATTTGTCAATCTGAAAGGGTGATCTTGATCGTTATTCACTTTATTTTCCATGCCAAGCTCTCATTATCAATATCAGCTCTCCCTGTATCTACAAAAATGTGGTAGAGGTGAGGAAGTTTTAATTCGAGTAGATGTATCAGCATTTGCTTTGAGGAGGAGTAAAAAATTAATTTATGAACATCCTTCTTAATGTCCATGCTGAAATTTGAGCCCTGGCTTTCCTGTCCCTGGTAAATCAGACAAGGTGAGACAGATGCCTTTGTAGACTGCACAAGGACACCAGTCCACTGTTCTCAGAAGGTAGACCCTCCAAGGAGGTAGACAACTCATAAAGACCAGTCCTACAAGGAGGTAGATAACTCACAGAGACTAGTCCTCCGTTTTCACAAGGGACGTCCAGGTAGTCGAAATGCACCTCCAAGCTCCGGTCAGGGTTCGAGAGGAGGTATACTCCACACACTGTGGCCTCGTTGTCCGCCGCCTTGTGGAAGTATTGGCCCTCCTCGGAGGTGACCATCACGCAGTCTAACAACAGACGAGCACACATCAGTAAGACTTACTAACTAGCTTAAATAATGACACATTATTTTCCACGTTAGGTTGGGAGAAGGAAGGAATTAGGTTAATGAGCTACATACGCCTTTTCTTGGAGGGAAAGAGCGAAACAATTAATGAGAAACACTTCTGTTCATTCGGCAAGTAATCGAACCAAGAGATCTTTGTCATCAGGAAACAAATCTAGACGAGGTTTACGTCTTAGCCCATATTTACACCGATGCTGGTTGAATTATTTTCAAAAACCTCTCAGTTTAAATCTTTGTTACTTCAAACCTGTATTCGACTTAACCTACCCAAACTACTCAAGGTGTGTCTCTAGGTCAGAGGTCACCAACTGGAGGCCCAAGGACCAATAGTATGTCTCTAGGTCAGAGGTCACCAACTGGAGGCCCAAGGACCAATAGTATGTCTCTAGGTCAGAGGTCACCAACTGGAGGCCCAAGGACCAATAGTATGTATCTAGGTCAGAGGTCACCAACTGGAGGCCCAAGGACCAATAGTATGTCTCTAGGTCAGAGATCACCAACTGGAGGACCAAGGACCAATAGTGTGTCTCTAGGTCAGAGGTCACCAACTGGAGGCCCAAGGACCAATAGTATGTCTCTAGGTCAGAGGTCACCAACTGGAGGCCCAAGGACCAATAGTATGTCTCTAGGTCAGAGGTCACCAATTGGAGGCTTATGGTTACATTACGTTAATCTTGAGTTGTTAAAAGTTTCCACCAATACCTATCTACCTTTGATGACGTGGTAAAGGGATCTCTTGAGCCGTGAAGATGTTAGTGTTGAATGTAGGCCTACACTCTCTCCTGTGAGTTGAGCCTGTAACACACGAACAATACCAGGGTCACTCTCTCCTGTGAGTTGAGCCTGTAACACACGAACAATACCAGGGTCACTCTCTCCTGTGAGTTGAGCCTGTAACACACGAATAATACCAGGGTCACTCTCTCTGTGAGTTGAGCCTGTAACACACGAACAATACCAGGGTCACTCTCTCCTGTGAGTTGAGCCTGTAACACACGAACAATACCAGGGTCACTCTCTCCTGTGAGTTGAGCCTGTAACACACGAACAATACCAGGATCACTCTCTCCTGTGAGTTGAGCCTGTAACACACGAACAATACCAGTACTCCCTGTAGGAGCCGTAACAGAACAATACCAGGGTCATCTCTCTGTGAGTTGAGCCTGTAACACACGAACAATACCAGGGTCACTCTCTCCTGTGAGTTGAGCCTGTAACACACGAACAATACCAGGGTCACTCTGATGAGCTTACAACAACAATACCAAGGTCTCTCTACTCCTTTGAGTTCTGAAAACAACAAAGAGTAACAAAACATAATACTCATGTATAGTTACTATCGTACAAAGTATCCAATTTCAAGTTCCCACTTTAGCAAAAATATAAAACATTATTTTGTAATCACTCTTGAATATATCTTTTAGTAGCAGCTCGGATACTTTCAAATTGTAAGATCTATATTAGTTTCTCCCCCGCGCCTTTAAGGTTAATAATAATATAATAAAATTATGTTGCTTAACGGCACTCTTGATAATTTCTTATTGAGAACATCGATTTTAAAAAATTGTGTTGAATTTAGTTTTCGTTTAAATAAAAAAAAATAACATAACGTTTTTAAAATTATTTTTCGGCTTACTCATTTCCATTTTCTTTTACAAATTTTATAAAATAATGGTGTTGGAAATTTGTTTGTTGTTGTTTGTTTATTTAAAGAAACTAGTATAAACCAAAGAACATGGTATAATGTTTACATTAATATATATATATATATATATATATATAATATATATACTCAATGCCAATAGTTTTCTTTTTTCGGAGAGGTTTGTCCTTTGCCGATAAATAACTTGTAAAGTAATTGTTTCAGTTTATTAAATAACATAAAACATAATTATTTTGGTCTATATACATTCGTAAAAAGTCTAAACGTTTAGATATGAATAGTTTTTCCGAAATATTTCTTTTAGTCTAATTGTCAACGTAAAAATGTAGAGATAAGATTTATTGAAATTATTTAAATATTTACATAATTCTAGTTTGGGATGATCTCTGAAAACTTTTGATCACGTTGAGGGATAGATACCTTTTTTTAATGCTAACATGTAAATCTAACTGTGATGTTTTCTTCACGAAAGGTAAAATTAGGAATGCTTTGAATGTACATTAGTTTAAAACCTTTTAGAACAAATTATCTAGGTTCATTTATCTTATCTTTGCTTGATTCAGTTGATCTTTTTTTATAAGGCAGTCCATTTGGCTTATCATTGAATGGATATTTATTAGAATATTTGTTAGAATATTCTTTTCTAAACATTGAATCAAAATGTATAATAAAATTCCTTCTTTGTACATTTATAAATAATGTAATTTTTCATCAAATAATATTATTAAAATCTCTGTGAACTTTATTCCTGCTATTTCTTGTATGCTTAGTGTATTTGGCTGCTAATATCGACTTTATGTTAATGTGAGTGTTTAGGATACTTATTGTCTACCTTTGGAGGTTTTCTGTCGTGGTTTAGAATCTCCTGTGGCATCACCAAGCTTCAGATAATCAACCGATATTTTAAACATGGAAAAACAATCGTATTATTAGTTTATTTATTGCACTTTTTATAAGTCTTAAACAGATTCGTGATCACAATTGATCAAATATCACTAAATAAATCTAATCAAAAGCGCATTTTAATATTTATTATAAATATTTTAGTTGATTCTTTAGTAAATATTGCTATAAGTTGAATTTAAAACATGTTTATTGTTAATTAACATGATCGTTTGAGCTATACTTCTAGTGTTTTATGACTTAGCCTAAATGTTCGCTTATATGGGTTGTTTGTTTGATAAGAGCTAAGTTGACTGCCAGAAAACACAAAACTGACTCTCAAACTCGGGGGTTTGTGTTTAAAAGAAATTATTATACTATTTACCTTGGCCTTATTGGATTTTTTTTTATAAATATCCCATCCCTTTCTTTCCTGGCCGCAGGCAAAAAAAAAAAAAAAACACACTGATATTGAATGCCTGTGGAGCTTATTTTCCCTGGTAATTAAGGGCGAGGAGTCTAAATGGTGTAACATTTAGAAACTTACATAGCGCCTCCTCGCTCCAAGTCTGACAACTTATACAGAGCCTCCTCACTCCAAGTCTGACAACTTACACAGAGCCTCCTCACTCCAAGTCTGACAACTTACACAGAGCCTCCTCACTCCAAGTCTGACAACTTACACAGAGCCTCCTCACTCCAAGTCTGACAACTTACACAGAGCCTCCTCACTCCAGTCTGACAACTTACATCAGGCACTTTTAAATAAGGGCATCTCACCCTGGAAGAAGTTGCCTAACTTTAGATTTACCTCAAAACAACTACCATGAGAAGGAATGGTCCTAAAAACAACTACCATGAGAAGGAATGGTCCCTAAAAACAACTACCATGAGAAGGAATAGTCCCTAAAAACAACTACCATATGAAGGAATAGTCCCTAAAAACAACTACCATGAGAAGGAATAGTCCCTAAAAACAACTACCATGAGAAGGAATAGTCCCTAAAAACAACTACCATATGAAGGAATAGTCCCTAAAAACAACTACCATGAGAAGGAATAGTCCCTAAAAACAACTACCATGAGAAGGAATAGTCCCTAAAAACAACTACCATGAGAAGGAATAGTCCCTAAAAACAACTACCATGAGAAGGAATAGTCCCTAAAAACAACTACCATGAGAAGGAATAGTTCCTAAAATACAACTACCATGAGAAGGAATGGTCCCTAAAAACAACTACCATGAGAAGGAATAGTCCCTAAAAACAACTACCATGAGAAGGAATAGTCCCTAAAAACAACTACCATGAGAAGGAATGGTCCCTCCAACAATTACAACTTTTTGTGACAAATGAACTTGTAAGACAGTGTTTGCTGAGTGTATACATGTAGGCTAGTGTTTGCTGAGTGTATACATTAGGCTAGTGTTGTCTGAGTGTATACATGTAGGCTAGTGTTGCTGAGTGTATACATGTAGGCTAGTGTTTGCTGAGTGTATACATGTAGGCTAGTGTTGTCTGAGTGTATACATGTAGGCTAGTGTTGCTGAGTGTATACATGTAGGCTAGTGTTGTCTGAGTGTATACATGTAGGCTAGTGTTGCTGAGTGTAACATGTAGGCTAGTGTTTGCTGAGTGTATACATGTAGCATAGTGTTGTCTGAGTGTAATACATTAGCTATGAGTCTGAGTGTAATACATGTAGGCTATGTTGTCTGAGTGTATACATGTAGGCTAGTGTTGCTGAGTGTATACATGTAGGCTAGTGTTGCTGAGTGTATACATGTAGGCTAGTGTTGCTGAGTGTATACATGTAGGCTAGTGTTTGCTGAGTGTATACATGTAGGCTAGTGTTTGCTGAGTGTATACATGTAGGCTAGTGTTTGCTGAGTGTATACATGTAGGCTAGTGTTTGCTGAGTGTATACATGTAGGCTAGTGTTTGCTGAGTGTATACATGTAGGCTAGTTTGTCTGAGTGTATACATGTAGGCTAGTGTTGTCTGAGTGTATACATGTAGGCTAGTATTGTCTGAGTGTATACATGTAGGCTAGTGTTGCTGAGTGTATACATGTAGGCTAGTGTTGCTGAGTGTATACATGTAGGCTATGTTAGTGCTGGGGTGTATACATGTAGGCTAGTGTTGTCTGAGTGTATACATGTAGGCTAGTGTTTGCTGAGTGTATACATGTAGGCTAGTGTTGCTGAGTGTATACATGTAGGCTAGTGTTGTCTGAGTGTATACATGTAGCTAGTGTTTTGCTGAGTGTATACATGTAGGCTAGTGTTGCTGAGTGTATACATGTAGGCTAGTGTTGTCTGAGTGTATACATGTAGGCTAGTGTTGTCTGAGTGTATACATGTAGGCTAGTGTTTGCTGAGTGTATACATGTAGGCTAGTGTTGTCTGAGTGTATACATGTAGGCTAGTGTTTGCTGAGTGTATACATGTAGGTATTTGTCTGAGTGTATACATGTAGGCTAGTGTTTGCTGAGTGTATACATGTAGGCTAGTGTTGTGAGTGTATACATGTAGGCTAGTGTTGCTGAGTGTATACATGTAGGCAGTGTTGTCTGAGTGTATACATGTAGGCTAGTTTGTCTGAGTGTATACATGTAGGCTAGTGTTGTCTGAGTGTATACATGTATAGGCTAGGTGTTTTGCTGAGTGTATACATGTAGGCTAGTGTTGTCTGAGTGTAATACATGTAGCTAGTGTTTCTGAGTGTATACATGTAGGCTAGTGTTGTCTGAGTGTATACATGAGGCTAGTGTTTGCTGAGTGTATACATGTAGGCTAGTGTTTGTCTGAGTGTAATACATGTAGGCTAGTGTTGTCTGAGTGTATACATGTAGGCTAGTGTTGTCTGAGTGTATACATGTAGGCAGTGTTGCTGAGTGTATACATGTAGGCTAGTGTTGTCTGAGTGTATACATGTAGCTAGTGTTGCTGAGTGTATACATGTAGGCTAGTGTTTCTGAGTGTATACATGTAGGCTAGTGTTGCTGAGTGTATACATGTAGGCTAGTGTTGTCTGAGTGTATACATGTAGGCTAGTGTTGCTGAGTCAGTGTTTGCTGAGTGTATACATGTAGGCTAGTGTTTCTGAGTGTATACATGTAGGCTAGTGTTGCTGAGTGTATACATGTAGGCTAGTGTTGTCTGAGTGTATACATGTAGGCTAGTGTTGTCTGAGTGTATACATGTAGGCTAGTGTTTGCTGAGTGTATACATGTAGGCTAGTGTTTGCTGAGTGTATACATGTAGGCTAGTGTTGTCTGAGTGTATACATGTAGGCAGTGTTGTCTGAGTGTATACATGTAGGCTAGTGTTGTCTGAGTGTATACATGTAGGCTAGTGTTGCTGAGTGTATACATGTAGGCTAGTGTTTCTGAGTGTATACATGTAGGCTAGTGTGTCTGAGTGTATACATGTAGGCTAGTGTTGTCTGAGTGTAATACATGTAGGCTAGTGTTTGTCTGATGTATACATGTAGGCTAGTTGTCTGAGTGTATACATGTAGGCTAGTGTTCTGAGTGTATACATGTAGGCTAGTGTTGTCTGAGTGTATACATGGTAGGTGCTAGTGTTAATTGGCTGTTGTAGTGTAACATGTAGGCTAGTGTTGTCTGAGTGTATACATGTAGGCTAGTGTTGTCTGAGTGTATACATGTAGGCTAGTTGTTGCTGAGTGTATACATGTAGGCTAGTGTTGTCTGAGGTATACATGTAGGCTAGTGTTGCTGAGTGTATACATGTAGGCTAGTGTTGTCTGAGTGTATACATGTAGGCTAGTGTTGCTGAGTGTATACATGTAGGCAGTGTTGTCTGAGTGTATACATGTAGGCTAGTGTTTCTGAGTGTATACATGTAGTTGCTAGTGACATTAGTATGTTGCTGAGTGTATACATGTAGGCTAGTGTTGTCTGAGTGTATACATGTAGGCTAGTGTTGCTGAGTGTATACATGTAGGCTAGTGTTGTCTGAGTGTATACATGTAGGCTAGTGTTGTCTGAGTGAAAGATACTACATGTAAGTGCTAGTGTATGGCATGAGTGTATAAGTAGCTATGTTGCTGAGTGTACAGTAGGCTAGTTGTGCTGAGTGTATACATGTAGGCTAGTGTTGCTGAGTGTATACATGTAGGCTAGTGTTGTCTGAGTGTATACATGTAGGCTAGTGTTGCTGAGTGTATACATGTAGGCTAGTGTTGTCTGAGTGTATACATGTAGTGGCGGATAGTAGTTTGTCTGAGTGTATACATGTAGCTAGTTTCTGAGTGTATACAGAGGCTAGTGTTGTCTGAGTGTAACATGTAGGCTAGTGTTGCTGAGTGTATACATGTAGTAGTGTTGTCTGAGTGTATACATGTAGGCTAGTGTTGCTGAGTGTATCAATGTAGCTAGTGTTGCTGAGTGTATACATGTAGAAGTATGGTCTAGTTATACATAAGATATTTGCGAACGAGCTGTTATGCTGAGGAACATGTAGGCTAGTGTTGTCTGAGTGTATACATTAAAGCTAGTAGTTTCTATGTATACAAGTAGGCTAGTTTGTCTAGTGTATACAGTAGGGTATGTTGGTCGAGTGTAACATGTAGCTATGTTGTGAGAAAACAGACTGTGGTGATTATACATGTACTAGTGTGTTGTCTGAGTGTATACATGTAGGCTAGTGTTGGTGAGTGTAACATGTAGGCTAGTGTTGTCTGAGTGTATACATGTAGGCTAGTGTTGGTCTGAGTGTAATACATGTAGGCTAGTGTTGTCTGATGTACAGTGTATTTGTCTGATGTAACATGTAGGCTAGTGTTGTCTGAGTGTATCATGTAGGCTATGTTCTGATGTATACATGTAGGCTAAGTGTTGCTGAGTGAATACATGTAGCTAGTGTTGTCTGAGTGTATACATGTAGGCTAGTGTATGTCTGAGTGTATACATGTAGGCTAGTGTTGGCTGAGTGTAATACATGTAGGCTAGTGTTGTCTGAGTGTATACATGTAGGCTAGTATTGTCTGAGGATCTGTGTAGTGAGTCTAGTCATAGTCCTATAAACAAGAAACACGTAATAGAAGACTGTGAGAGGTGATCTAGTCTATAAACCTCCTGTGAGAGGAATGAAAGTTACTGAAACTCTTTTTACAAATACCATCAAGACACTTCCAATATCTGTTCACGTAGCAGAGAAAGGCCAGCTCTAGCCGCACACTAAATGGACGAGCCGAGCTAACTCGACAACCTCTTTGGGGAGCCATCAGCTCATTCTCCCATAACCAGCAAAAACACACAACTCTCCTTCCTCGTGAGATACAAGACTATCAGCACTGTTGGTCAGACATCTTACCATCTTACCCTACTTGTGAGAGACAGGACAACCAGCACTGGTGGTTAAGACATCTTACCATCTTACCCTACTTGTGAGAGACAGAACAACCAGCACTGGTGGTCAGACATCTTACCATCTTACCCTACTTGTGAGAGACAGGACAACCAGCACTGGTGGTTAGACATCTTACCATCTTACCCTACTTGTGAGAGACAGAACAACCAGCACTGGTGGTTAGACATCTTACCATCTTACCTACTTGTGGGAGACAGGACTATCAGCACTGGTGGTAAGACATCTTACCATCTTACCCTACTTGTGAGAGACAGAACAACCAGCACTGGTGGTCAGCCATCTTACCATCTTACCCTACTTGTGAGAGACAGGACAACCATCACTGGTGGTCAGCCATCTTACCATCTTACCCTACTTGTGGAAGACAGGACAACCAGCACTGGTGGTAAGACATCTTACCATCTTACCCTACTTGTGGAGACAGGACAACCAGCACTGGTGGTCAGACATCTTACCATCTTACCCTACTTGTGGGAGACAGGACAACCAGCACTGGTGGTCAGACATCTTACCATCTTATCCTACTTGTGGGAGACAGGACAACCAGCACTGGTGGTCAGACATCTTACCATCTTACCCTACTTGTGGGAGACAGGACAACCAGCACTGGTGGTAAGACATCTTACCATCTTACCCTACTTGTGGGAGACAGGACTATCAGCACTGGTGGTCAGACATCTTACCATCTTACCCTACTTGTGAGAGACAGAACAACCAGCACTGGTGGTTAGACATCTTACCATCTTACCCTACTTGTGGGAGACAGGACAACCAGCACTGGTGGTCAGACATCTTACCATCTTACCCTACTTGTGGGAGACAGGACAACCAGCACTGGTGGTAAGACATCTTACCATCTTACCCTACTTGTGAGATACAAGACTATCAGCACTGTTGGTCAGACATCTTACCATCTTACCCTACTTGTGAGAGACAGGACAACCAGCACTGGTGGTTAGACATCTTACCATCTTACCCTACTTGTGAGAGACAGAACAACCAGCACTGGTGGTCAGCCATCTTACCATCTTACCCTACTTGTGAGAGACAGGACAACCATCACTGGTGGTCAGCCATCTTACCATCTTACCCTACTTGTGGAAGACAGGACAACCAGCACTGGTGGTAAGACATCTTACCATCTTACCCTACTTGTGGGAGACAGGACAACCAGCACTGGTGGTCAGACATCTTACCATCTTACCATCTTACCCTACTTGTGGAAGACAGGACAACCAGCACTGGTGGTAAGACATCTTACCATCTTACCCTACTTGTGGGAGACAGGACAACCAGCACTGGTGGTCAGACATCTTACCATCTTATCCTACTTGTGGGAGACAGGACAACCAGCACTGGTGGTCAGACATCTTACCATCTTACCCTACTTGTGGGAGACAGGACAACCAGCACTGGTGGTAAGACATCTTACCATCTTACCCTACTTGTGGGAGACAGGACTATCAGCACTGGTGGTCAGACATCTTACCATCTTACCCTACTTGTGAGAGACAGGACAACCAGCACTGGTGGTCACACATCTTACCATCTTACCCTACTTGTGAGAGACAGGACAACCAGCACTGGTGGTCACACATCTTACCATCTTACCCTACTTGTGAGAGACAGGACAACCAGCACTGGTGGTAAGACATCTTACCATCTTACCCTACTTGTGAGAGACAGGACAACCAGCACTGGTGGTCAGACATCTTACCATCTTACCATCTAACCATCTTACCATCCTACAATCTTACCCTATCTGTGAGATATAAGACAACCAGCACTGGTGGTCACGCGGTATTAAACGTCAAGTTCGTCTAATCTGGCTTGCCAGTAACGGGGAGGCTAGGGTTAGTATCTCGGCTGGATGTTCTGGGATTGATATTTACTATATTGTCTCCTTCTTTTCCCCCACACTAATGTGGGTGCATATCTTCTATATTCTAGTTTCCTCATCCCTACCATATTAGTCTAGTGATGGAATCTCCCTGGCGAGCTGGGAAAACCACATATTTTCTAACGCCAGAAGTACTGTACAAATAGTCCGGAGTGTTAACCTCTCCAGTAATGACGTCACACGGGAACACATCACACCTCTTCCATAATTACCAAAAACATAGTCCCCTTGGCTCAGTGGGTTGGGAGGCCGACTGACTCACATATAGCCCAGTCACCATAAAACCTACGTATCATTCCATTTCTTCTTATCTTTGTGTTTCGATTCCAACAAAACGGGCTCGCCTTGATATAATTCCAAGAACTATATTTTCCAATCATTTCTCCAATCACTCATGTTTTGAAAAAGAATAATCACAACAAGTATGACAACTAGATCATCAGTTCCAGGTGATCATCACGACAAACCCAAATAGGACAGTTTATATCATCAGTTCCAGGTGATCATCACGACAAACCCAAATAGGACAGTTATATCATCAGTTCCAAGTAATCATCACGACAAACCCACGAAGGACAATTATATCATAAGTTCCAGGTGATCATCACGACAAACCCAGGTAGGACAGTTGTATCATCAGTTCCAGGTAATCATCACGACAAACCCAGGTAGGACAATTATATCATCAGTTCCAGGTGATCATCACGACAAACCCAGGTAGGACAGTTGTATCATCAGTTCCAGGTAATCATCACGACAAACCCAGGTAGGACAGTTATATCATCAGTTCCAGGTAATCATCACGACAAACCCAGGTAGGACAATTATATCATCAGTTCCAGGTAATCATCACGACAAACCCACGAAGGACAACTAGATCATCAGTTCCAGGTGATCATCACAACAAACCCAGGTAGGACAGTTATATCATCAGTTCCAGGTAATCATCACGACAAACCCACGAATAACAACTAGGTCAAAAGTTACAGGTGATCATCACGACAAACCCAGGTAGGACAGTTATATCATCAGTTCCAAGTAATCATCACGACAAACCCACGAAGGACAATTATATCATCAGTTCAAGGTAATCATCACGACAAACCCAGGTAGGACAGTTATATCATAAGTTCCAGGCTATCATCACGACAAACCCAGGTAGGACAGTTGTATCATCAGTTCCAGGTAATCATCACGACAAACCCAGGTAGAACAATTATATCATCAGTTCCAGGTAATCATCACGACAAACCCACGAAGAACAACTAGATCATAAGTTACAGGTGATCATCACGACAAACCCAGGTAGGACAGTTATATCATCAGTTCCAAGTAATCATCACGACAAACCCACGAAGGACAATTATATCATCAGTTCCAGGTAATCATCACGACAAACCCAGGTAGGACAGTTATATCATAAGTTCCAGGCTATCATCACGACAAACCCAGGTAGGACAGTTGTATCATCAGTTCCAGGTAATCATCACGACAAACCCAGGTAGGACAATTATATCATCAGTTCCAGGTGATCATCACGACAAACCCAGGTAGGACAGTTGTATCATCAGTTACAGGTAATCATCACGACAAACCCAGGTAGGACAACTATATCATCAGTTCCAGGTAATCATCACGACAAACCCAGGTAGGACAGTTGTATCATCAGTTCCAGGTAATCATCACGACAAACCCAGGTAGGACAGTTATATCATCAGTTCCAGGTAATCATCACGACAAACCCAGGTAGGACAATTATATTATCAGTTCCAGGTAATCATCACGACAAACCCAGGTAGGACAGTTGTATCATCAGTTCCAGGTAATCATCACGACAAACCCAGGTAGGACATTTATATCATCAGTTCCAGGTAATCATCACGACAAACCCAGGTAGGACAATTATATTATCAGTTCCAGGTAATCATCACGACAAACCCAGGAAGAACAATTATATCATCAGTTCCAGGTAATCATCACGACAAACCCAGGTAGGACAGTCATATCATCAGTTCTAGGTAATCATCACGACAAACCCACGAAGGACAATTATATCATCAGTTCCAGGTGATCATCATGACAAACCCAGGTAGGACAGATATAATCAGTTCCAGGTAATCATCATGACAAACCCAGGTAGGACAGTTATTTCATCAGTTTCAAGTAATCATCACAACAAACTCAGGTAGGACAGTTAAATCATCAGTTCCAGGTAATCATCAAGTATTTTCATCTCCTGCAAATATAAATATTTCTTGGACTTTCAAAGCCCAAAACAATGATTAATAAAGTCAAAAATTGGTTCTCGATTCGAAATATTTAGTTAGAGTAAAAGAAATCAATACAAATAAAGAGGATATGTTCAACCCCAAATTTTATTTAAAAATATTCAAGTATCAATTGAATGTTCAAGCAACTAACTATAATTGTGTATTTTGCATTACAAATCACTTATCTAAATATAGTATATGATATAGATATAATCAAGTAAATAATATTTGGAGTGATATAGTATAATTAAATCTCTGTAGCACTTATTCGTACTATTGTTGTTAATATATTTCATAACGTAAATAAAGTTCTAGTTTAACATGAAGTATCGAACGTATGTCGAAGCTCGTCTTGGTAAACTCCTTCACTTTATTCCCCCAGGCACTCTCTTCATGAATGTACAGTACATGACCTATAGTTTATAACATACATGCCTCTCTAATACCTGATACTGAACAACAAACTTGGACAACTAATCAAGACTCACTTCTCTGGGGAGCTCAGTGAAGAGGAATAGAGGTCTTGTATACCTTGGTTACATCCTGTCTATAGCTGAGTGGTCAGGGAGACTATCTAGTATACCCTGGTTACATCCTGTCTGTAGTTGAGTGGTCAGGGAGACTATCTAGTATACCTTGGTTACATCCTGTCTGTAGTTGAGTGGTCAGGGAGACTATCTAGTATACCTTGGTTACATCCTGTCTGTAGCTGAGTGGTCAGGGAGACTATCTAGTATACCCTGGTTACATCCTGTCTGTAATTGAGTGGTCAGGGAGACTATCTAGTATACCCTGGTTACATCTTGTCTGTAGTTGAGTGGTCAGGGAGACTATCTAGTATACCCTGGTTACATCCTGTCTGAGTGGTCAGGGAGACTATCCAGTATACCCTGGTTACATCCTGTCTGTAGTTGAGTGGTCAGGGAGACTATCTAGTATAACCTGGTTACATCCTGTCTGTAGTTGAGTGGTCAGGGAGACTATCCAGTATACCCTGGTTACATCCTGTCTGTAGTTGAGTGGTCAGGGAGACTATCTAGTATACCCTGGTTACATCCTGTCTGAGTGGTCAGGGAGACTATCTAGTATACCCTGGTTACATCCTGTCTGTAGTTGAGTGGTCAGGGAGACTATCTAGTATAACCTGGTTACATCCTGTCTGTAGTTGAGTGGTCAGGGAGACTATCTAGTATACCCTGGTTACATCCTGTCTGTAGCTGAGTGGTCAGGGAAACTATCTAGTATACCCTGGTTACATCCTGTCTGTAGTTGAGTGGTCAGGGAGACTATCTAGTATACCCTGGTTACATCCTGTCTGTAGTTGAGTGGTCAGAGAGACTATCTAGTATAACCTGGTTACATCCTGTCTGTAGTTGAGTGGTCAGGGAGACTATCTAGTATACCCTGGTTACATCCTGTCTATAGCTGAGTGGTCAGGGAGACTATCTAGTATACCCTGGTTACATCCTGTATGTAGTTGAGTGGTCAGGGAGACTATCTAGTATACCCTGGTTACATCCTGTCTATAGCTGAGTTGTCAGGGAGACTATCTAGTATACCCTGGTTACATCCTGTCTGTAGTTGAGTGGTCAGGGAGACTATCTAGTATACCCTGGTTACATCCTGTCTGTAGTTGAGTGGTCAGGGAGACTATCTAGTATACCCTGGTTACATCCTGTCTGTAGCTGAGTGGTCAGGGAGACTATCTAGTATATCCTGGTTACATCCTGTCTATAGCTGAGTGGTCAGGGAGACTATCTAGTATACCCTGGTTACATCCTGTCTGTAGTTGAGTGGTCAGGGAGACTATCTAGTATACCCTGGTTACATCCTGTCTGTAGCTGAGTGGTCAGGGAGACTATCTAGTATAACCTGGTTACATCCTGTCTGTAGTTGAGTGGTCAGGGAGACTATCTAGTATACCCTGGTTACATCCTGTCTGTAGTTGAGTGGTCAGGGAGACTATCTAGTATACCCTGGTTACATCCTGTCTGTAGTTGAGTGGTCAGGGAGACTATCTAGTATAACCTGGTTACATCCTGTCTGTAGTTGAGTGGTCAGGGAGACTATCTAGTATACCCTGGTTACATCCTGTCTGTAGCTGAGTGGTCAGGGAAACTATCTAGTATACCCTGGTTACATCCTGTCTGTAGTTGAGTGGTCAGGGAGACTATCTAGTATACCCTGGTTACATCCTGTCTGTAGTTGAGTGGTCAGGGAGACTATCTAGTATACCCTGGTTACATCCTGTCTGTAGTTGAGTGGTCAGGGAGACTATCTAGTATAACCTGGTTACATCCTGTCTGTAGTTGAGTGGTCAGGGAGACTATCTAGTATACCCTGGTTACATCCTGTCTGTAGCTGAGTGGCCAGGGAGACTATCTAGTATACCCTGGTTACATCCTGTCTGTAGTTGAGTGGTCAGGGAGACTATCTAGTATACCCTGGTTACATCCTGTCTTTAGCTGAGTGGTCAGGGAGACTATCTAGTATACCCTGGTTACATCCTGTCTGTAGCTGAGTGGTCAGGGAGACTATCTAGTATACCCTGGTTTTACTGAATATTAATATTTTCTTCTCAAAGTTTTAAAACTTCTTTCAAAATTTGCAATCTTTGTAGCTATTCTAATAGTCTGATAAATAAGAGGATTAGACCCTACATGAAGTATTCATCAGTGACGGTGGAAATGACGTGGGTCGCTCAAACTTGAGGGGCTAGGAAATTACGTCTCGTAATCTACGCATTAAGCAATCATTAATGAGATTTTCCTCAAAGTTAATCACCATCTTGTCTTCAAAGCTGACGATTATTAAATTATCCTGGTATCACTTGAGTCCTGGTCTTTGAACAGGTATTTAATGTTAGATCAAGTTAACCCTTGCTTTTGAGATATCTTGTCAAATGTTCCTAACGACCCATTCACCTACACACTCTCAGACACTACACTAGCAAGCAGGGATCTAACATCGACCTGAAAACTAGATGATATGAGCCTGACGCTCAGTTTGTGTGCCCATCTGTGTCGAACATAACCGGACAATAAAGTTAGTACTATCACTAACAGACTATACTCTTGTGTAACTGGACAATAAAGTTAGTACTATCACTAACAGATTATACTCTTGTGTAACTAAACAATAAAGTTAGTACTATCACTAAAAGACTATACTCTTGTTTAACTAAACAATAAAGTTAGTACTATCACTAACAGACTATACTCTTGTGTAACTGGACAATAAAGTTAGTACTATCACTAACAGACTATACTCTTGTGTAACTGGACAATAAAGTTAGTACTATCACTAACAGACTATACTCTTGTGTAACCGGACAATAAAGTTAGTACTATCACTAACAGACTATACTCTTGTGTAACTGGACAATAAAGTTAGTACTATCACTAACAGACTATACTCTTGTGTAACTGGACAATAAAGTTAGTACTATCACTAACAGATTATACTCTTGTGTAACTAAACAATAAAGTTAGTACTATCACTAACAGACTATACTCTTGTGTAACTAAACAATAAAGTTAGTACTATCACTAACAGACTATACTCTTGTGTAACCGGACAATAAAGTTAGTACTATCACTAACAGACTATACTCTTGTGTAACTAAACAATAAAGTTAGTACTATCACTAAGAGAATATACTTTTGTGTAACTGGACAATAAAGTTAGTACTATCACTAAGAGAATATACTTTTGTGTAACTGGACAATAAAGTTAGTACTTTCATTAACAGACTATACTCTTGTGTAACTAAACAATAAAGTTAGTACTATCACTAACAGACTATACTCTTGTGTAACCGGACAATAAAGTTAGTACTATCACTAACATAATTATACTCTTGTGTAACCGGACAATAAAGTTAGTACTTTAATCAAATATTGTTGACGCTCATTCTTGTAGATTCCGACTTTAGTAGCAAAACTATTGGTACAATTTGTCTACGTCCATTTGACGTCGATGAATGAAAGAGGTTTCCTAAGAAGTGGTTTTGATTGCCTCAAACGAATTTTATTTTTTATCTGTTCTTTTGTTAAGTTTTCGTCAGCTAGATCCTCCAAGAAGATCCGATTCTGTTTGCTTTCAATCCATGCAAAGATAGTTTTTCGCTCCAAGTATGCAGTAAAGGAAACATTATCAGAATCAGAATCAAGGACCAATGTTTTCAGTAACATTTTATCGAGACTGTGTTTGCTCTAGAACCGCACCAACTAAATATTGGATTGACAAAACGTGACAAAGGTTGTGTCTGCCTTTAGACGGGGCGTTTTCAACTTACAATTTATATAATGAGGTAGGGATGAGGAAGAAAGAATTTTAGAAGAAGTCTACTTGCATTTGCTTGGAAGGAGAACGGGAAACCATTTAAGAAAAGCCAGCTTTAGTAGACCCAACCGGGATTTGAAAATCAATCTCCCGGTTATCAGCAGACCATTATAACACAAGAATGACGCCTTAGACCATACGACCACTGAAACGGGGTATGTTAGGTTAACTGCGGGGTGACGTGATTATGAGCTGAGCGAACCTCTAACAGGGACCAAGACCCAGCAATCAACACATATAGCCGTCTACACACGACAAAGACCCAGCAATCAACACATATAGCCGTCTACACACGACAAAGACCCAGTAATCAACACATATAGCCGTCTACACGCGACAAAGACCCAGCTATCAACACATATAGCCGTCTACACACGACAAAGACCCAGCTATCAACACATATAGCCGTCTACACACGACCAAAGACCCAGAATCAACACATATAGCCGTCTACACACGACAAAGACCCAGTAATCAACACATATAGCCGTCTACACACGACAAGACCCAGCAATCAACACATAGCCGTCTACACACGACAAAGACCCAGTAATCAACACATATAGCCGCCCACACACGACAAAGACCCAGCAATCAACACAATAGCCGTCTACACACGACAAGACCCAGTAATCAACACATATAGCCGTCTACACACGACAAGACCCAGCAATCAACACACATAGCCGTCTACACACGCCCAAGACCCAGTCAATCAACACATATAGCCGTCTACACACGACCAAGACCCAGCAATCAACATATATAGCCGTCTACACACGACCAAGACCCAGCAATCAACACATATAGCCGTCTACACGCGACAAAGACCCAGCAATCAACACATATATCACTTCCACGGTTAGTGTCGCTTTGCCAATATGGTAAATATCAGCTCGTACCATCTTGTCACGTTGGAAACAAATACTTACTTTGTTCTAAAGCAGATCAACCCATTCACTCAACATGCTTTATGCTGTTCTCCTAGGGTGAGTGTTGCAGAGTACAGTAATCAACACGGAAAATAACATTGCTTACATTTTACTACATTAATGTTGTTATTTGTTAGGTTTTGATAATATCTGCTCGTCACATGATTTGACGTATGAATAGTCCATACGAAAGTTGTAACTGTGTACAAAGTGACTTGGATCCAAGATGGCGTCGTATCAAGGCCAGGAAATGAAGCGATCGTGTTTTTACTCTACAGGTTCATCTAAAGATCGATGCTCCCCTTCCTCCTCTCCTCAGTCATTATCCCGCTCAATTTCCTCCATAGATACGTGATCCCTAGACATGTGACGTCATCCGTCTTCATTAATCACGTGATTAGTCACGTGTTGAAAAGGTACGTCCCTTTCCTCTATGTCACTTAGTAGCCGTCTCACAGGCTCTAACGCTGGTACTCGCTAGAAAATGATCTGTAGACACGCGCTCTAAATGTCAAGCTCATTTATTCTGGTTTGCCGGTGTATTGGAGGTCGGGGTTGTAATCCCACTCAGTTGCAATAAGCGCGGCTGCTCCCCATGTGGCTTCCAGCTCTCCCTTCACGAAAATGTGGGTACATGTGAACTCTTAAGGTTGCCACACGAGGCTGGATAGTTGGAGCTGACATTAAACAAATTACAGGATAATTTTAAAACAAAAATATTTAACCAACCATAAGTTACAATAAATTACTTGCGTTCTCTTTACCTCTATTTATTTAAATTATCTAAGTAAACACATATTTAAAAATGTATTATTAGTTGTCAATAAAAGTTCAAATATCAACTTTCACAATATATTTTGAATTAGGAAAATAAATGTTTAAATATATGTAATAATTATTTAGGTAACAAATATGTACAGTATTTAAAAATATATTTACAGTTCTTTTGTGTGCAAAATTTTGGTTTAGCAATATAATATTTCAAACGAATGAGCTTGAGGGTTTCAGGCGATGTCCGATGGTATAACTATAGCAGATTATCATTTACACAAGGCCTGCCTATTCGTCCCAAAGATAACATTGAAGTTATTTGTATCGTGTATTTTAAGTTTATCCTACTATATTTGTATTTAATCAAATAATTCATTGCTATAAATTAAGAGTTATTTTATTTTGTAGGAAAAAAAGAAGAGCCAATTTAAACATTTAGCCAATTATTATGCTATGAAAAGGTGAATAGGTAATAACAATTTAGAGATCTGTAAAGTTTTGAATAAATATGCTTATATTTTCATGACAAACAATTTTTTAATGTGAATGTAAATAACCTTTTTTTATTTAAAATATTGATTTTAATATTTTGACGTAATCTATTTTTTGTTTGTTTTTATAACCTTTGCTTCCACAAGCTATAATTGAAAGATTTTAATCATAAAACATATTAGTAGCTTATTTTAGAAATAATCTTCAAACATGGAGATCTAAACCAACTGTGTATAAACATTTGAATTCAAAGAGGATATGAACTTATTATATTATTAAAACTTCACATCCATTTGGGAGTGAACCCTGGCCTGCCGTATGAGAGTCAGTTATTTAATAGTGCAATAGCCGTCTAAGTATTCTATTTCTGTAAATAATCTGTTGGTACCTTAGTAATAGATCAAATAATTTTTAATGGTTATGGCACTAATTCATTTTAACAAACTATTTTAAGATTGACTATGATAGAAATATCAAAGCCTTGAGGAAATCTGTATAAACAAGTGTGTTTGCGCGCCGGGGTTGTTCACACTGAGTGCCAGTTGGTACACTTGCTACCGTGGATCAAGCTTGTTCACACTGAGTGCCAGTTGGTACACCTGCTACCGTAGATCAAATATCGGGGTTGTTCACACTGAGTGCCAGTTGGTACACCTGCTACCGTGGATCAAATAGCGCGGTTGTTCACACTGAGTGCCAGTTGGTACACCTGCTACCGTGGATCAAATACCGCAGTTGTTCACACTGAGTGCCAGTTGGTACACCTGCTACCGTAGATCAAATATCGGGGTTGTTCACACTGAGTGCCAGTTGGTACACCTGCTACCGTGGATCAAATAGCGCGGTTGTTCACACTGAGTGCCAGTTGGTACACCTGCTACCGTGGATCAAATACCAGGGTTGTTCACACTGAGTGCCAGTTGGTACACCTGCTACCGTGGATAAAATACCGGGGTAGTTCACACTGAGTGCCAGTTGGTACACCTGCTACCGTGGATCAAATACCAGGGTTGTTCACACTGAGTGCCAGTTGGTACACCTGCTACCGTGGATCAAATACCGGGGTTGTTCACACTGAGTGCTAGTTGGTACACCTGCTACCGTGGATCAAATACCAGGGTTGTTCACACTGAGTGCCAGTTGGTACACCTGCTACCGTGGATCAAATACCGGGGTTGTTCACACTGAGTGCTAGTTGGTACACCTGCTACCGTGGATCAAATACCAGGGTTGTTCATACTAAGTGCTAGTTGGTACACCTGCCGTTGTGTCACGAGAGTTTTTGTTGTTATTTGTGTTATCAAGACTCAAAGGGTGTATAGCAATGTTCTAGTGTGTGTGTGTGTGTGTGAGAGAGAGAGAGAGAGTGTGTGTGTGTCATTCTAAAGTATTAAAATAATTTGTCGCCTGTCTACTTAAGGATATCCGGGCAAATGTGGCTATATTCTCCACCTACCTTCCTATCCTTAAAATTATCGTTCACCCCCTAAATTATTCCACATCCACCATTAAAAATGTCAACACACATTTATGATTTACCATCACAAACTGTTGTTCGTCTGATTACTCGACTAGAAGTGGCTACTTGCAACTGGTTGCACCCAGTGTGACCACTTCGTGGACGAGCAAGATGCTTGCGCTCCTTTGGGCAAACAGATACTCGCGCAAGCTTGCATCCAAAGTGAACGCAACCCAACAGAGGATATATGATCTACTCTTTCTTTCGGCGCATCAAATTATTATTATTACTACTATTACTATGTGCTACGTGTTACATCAGGTCCATTCATTTTGTCAGTGAACTTAGACCGCCAATGCTCCCTGTCCTCTGCCTCTTACTTCAGCTACCAACATTTTGTCTGTCCTTCGAGTCATCCAATATTTGAATCCTTCTTCTTCCTTAGCTCCTCTTTCCCTCCATCTTTCCTTCTATGAAGTCGTGCAGAAGACAGCTCCTCCTAAAATGTGTCCGATCCAGTTTGCCTTTTTACCGAAGACTCACATCCAATATGACTCTTTTCTCACCCACTCTTCCTAGGGCTTGTTCATTTATCACCCTGTTTGTCCACCTGATCTTCTCAAGTCTTCTCCAATGCCACATTTCAAAGCTATCCAAGTATTTCTTTTCCATCTTCCTAAGAGTCAAAGTTTCTGCTACATACAGTGTTATGCTCCAAATGTAACTTTTTATCAGTTTCTTAGTGAGTTCCAAACTCAACTTGCTGGTCAGCAGTAACCTCTTCTTGCTGTCTCTCCTTCATTCAGCCTCACCTTCACTCGTTGTCCCAGGTACAGGTTTGCATTCAGTCTTCTGTCCCTTCAGTTGATGTCGATCTTCTTTTGTATTTTTATAAGTTTCTTTCCCTTCACTAAATCGAATGCTTTTTGCCTATGAAACCAATGTAAACTTCTTCTTTGACTTCCAGCACTCTCTCTGGAATTATTCTCAGCATGACGATGGCATCTCTGGTTCCTTAACCTTTTCTGAATCCAAATTGGTATTCTTCCATCACACTTTCTATTTCCTGTTCCAGTCGCCTGTTGAGTATTCTTGCCACGATATTTCCCAAATGAGAAATGAGGCTTATGCTCCTGTGGTCACTGCATTCTTTGGATTGTTTCTTTGTATTTAGGGCCACCATGGCTACGACTAGATAGTCCTTAGTCCATTCTCCTGTTTCATAGATCCTATTTATGAGCTTTATCAGAGCAGTTAATCCGTTGTTTTCGCGTTCCTTCAGCAGGTCAGCTGATATGTCTTCATCCTCAGCAGCTTTCCTTCTTAGCGTGTCCTTTATGGCTCTCTAAACTTCACTCTTTAAAATGCTGGGTCTGGATCCTTTTTCATTATCCTAATATACAGGGTGATTCCTAATTGTACACAATAAAGTGGTGCAGTGGAAACTACACCGAAAAAGAAACTAAAAGTTTGCACCACTTCATTTTATACAATTAAGAAACATCCTGTGTGTATATATGTATATATACATGCATGTATCAATGCCCATCCAAGATCAAGGCAGATTTAAAGGAATGTACATGAAGGGAAAGTGGGGAATTATTTAGGAAATCACTTTCATTTCAACCAATTCTAACCTCCCCTCACCAGAAAATACAACCCACTCTAACCTCCCGTCACCAGGAAATACAACCAAATCTAACCTCACGTCACCAGAAAATACAACCAACTCTAACCTCCCGTCACCAGGAAATACAACCAAATCTAACCTCACGTCACCAGAAAATACAACCAACTCTAACCTCCCGTCACCAGGAAATACAACCAACTCTAACCTCCTGTCACCAGGAAATACAACCAACTCTAACCTCCCGTCACCAGGAAATACAACCAACTCTAACCTCCCGTCACCAGGAAATACAACCAAATCTAACCTCCCGTCACCAGGAAATACAACCAACTCTAACCTCCCGTCACCAGAAAATACAACCAATCATAACCTCCTCTCACCAGGAAACACAACCAACTCTAACCTCCCGTCACCAGGAAATACAACCAACTCTAACCTCCCGTCACCAGGAAATACAACCAAATCTAACCTCACGTCACCAGAAAATACAACCAACCATAACCTCCCGTCACCAGGAAATACAACCAAATCTAACCTCCCGTCACCAGGAAATACAACCAATTCTAACCTCCCGTCACCAGAAAATACAACCAACTCTAACCTCCTGTCACCAGGAAATACAACCAACTCTAACCTCCCGTCACCAGGAAATACAACCAACTCTAACCTCCCGTCACCAGAAAATACAACCAACTCTAACCTCCCGTCACCAGGAAATACAACCAACTCTAACCTCCCGTCACCAGGAAATACAACCAATTCTAACCTCCCGTCACCAGAAAATACAACCAACTCTAACCTCCCGTCACCAGGAAATACAACCAACTCTAACCTCCCGTCACCAGGAAATACAACCAACCATAACCTCCCGTCACCAGAACCTAAAACTAGATGAGAGTGACTTTGTGTCCGTGTGCGCACCGCCGTGATTAATCTTTGTGTCTTTAATTTATAAACGTATTTGTTTGTTGTGCTCTGAATGAAACTGAACACGTACATAATGATCACTCCGTTGATTTCTTAAAAAAAAAAAAACTAATACTAATAATTTTAACAAACACAACAAACCAAATTCAAGCCCAAAATTTTTCAAAAATTTACAAACGGGAATTGTTTGATAAATGAAGTCTAAAATCAAGATTTGACCCAATTTAGGTCTGATACGGAAACATTTGTGCTCGAGGTGGCTTGCCGCTCCTTCATACAGGACAAATAGTTTCACCGATTGGTTGACATATCGATGTAAGTGAAACATGTGTTTGTATTTTATAAAAAAAAATATTCCTACCGTGTTCCTACTGGACGTAAATGGTTCCAAGCTGAGCCAACTTTATATTTATATACGGCCATTACCGTGACCAACAATTATAATAGCTTGACTGTTTAACCCATGAAGTAATTTAAAGAGATATACTCCAAAGTTTGTACACTCTTACAAACTGATTGAGCATTGACTACAAATAATGGGGTGGATTCTAGAAAGCGGTGATTTCTACTCTTTGATATTAGGTAACGCCTGCAGTAAGTATCTTATACTTCTTGCCCAACAGATCTGCTGAGCAGATAGCTAGACCTGCCGGTTCAAAACCGAAGAGAATAATAATCGCTTTTCAGACAACGTATACCTCAGTTTTATCTTCTGTGGTGCTGACTGACAGCTCACAGCTGACTTCTGACAGTCAACAGTTAGGTATATACCTAAATTTTGACTGTCAAAAGTGACAACTGATAAAGACATGGTTTTTGCAGATCATATGGTTCGGCGTAGGGATACATAATTTGGTCTGGTAGCTTTTCAAAGCCGTCAGAAGTCAGCTGTGAGCTGTCAGTCAGCACCACAAAAGCTAAAACTGAGGTATAGATTTGATAAGGGAGGGCCACGCCCCAGGGTTGTTAGTGATAAGTTAATAGGCTTTAAAATACAATAAGTACTCGTGTTTGGGAGAGTTTTAAAAATCACATGAATGAGCACTTAAGTTAGGGTGCGATGAAGGGAAATCTAGCTAAGGTGAGATGAAAGGGAAAGATAATTAAGGTGGAATGAAAGGGAAAGATATCCAAGGTCCATGTTGTGACAGTTTTCGTAATAAAATGAAAGATTGGGTGAGAATCTATGTTTATCTTAGTTCCCATCTTTGGTAAAATGAACAGTTGAATGTCTGTCATGGACTTAGTTGACTTTGAACAGATACTTGTTTAAATTAAGAGAACAAGTCCTGATTGAATTAGGCAGTAGAAAGTTAAACTAAACATATGTACTGGAGTAGAATTTGATTTGTTCTGTCAAGAGAGATTTTAATTACAAAACACCCCCCCCCCCCCCCCCCCGTAAAGAACTGTCTAAACGGTCCAGTTATAATTGATGTGGTTTTGGTATCGTATAAGTGAGAGCTTTAAGATGAAAGTTTGGCGAAAAAAATACTGCACAGACGAACAGAATGAACGTTATAACTCAACTCTACAGTTAACACACAATGTATCAATTGTTTTATTTAATTCATGATAGAAGACATTTTTAATGCTAAAATATTATCTTCGTCTAGAAAATAAAGTTTAGATTAATTTGTTTACCACATTTTACTGCCCGACACATAAATATGAACTGATGAATATATCGCCTTCATCATCCTATATCTTCAGATTAGTAAATGTAAACTATGGATATTCCGAACAGACAACGGGACCCAATCAGAACGTGTATTAATATTTTACTAGATTCGAATGAATTTCATTAATTCGTGAATCTGATGATTTGTGTATAGTAGATAGTGAAATATAACGTATTGTTAAATATAACGTATTGTTGTGTTTAGTAAATTGTTAAATATAACGTATTGTTGTGTTAGTAAATATTGAAATATAACGTATTGTTGTGTTTAGTAAATAGTGAAATATAACGTATTGTTGTGTTTAGTAAATAGTGAAATATAACGTATTGTTGTGTTTAGTAAATAGTGAAATATAACGTATTGTTGTGTTTAGTAAATAGTGAAATATAACGTATTGTTGTGTTTAGTAAATAGTTAAATATAACGTATTGTTGTGTATAGTAAATAGTGAAATATAACGTATTGTTGTGTTTAGTAAATAGTTAAATATAACGTATTGTTGTGTTTAGTAAATTGTTAAATATAACGTATTGTTGTGTATAGTAAATAGTGAAATATAACGTATTGTTGTGTTTAGTAAATAGTTAAATATAACGTATTGTTGTGTTTAGTAAATTGTTAAATATAACGTATTGTTGTGTATAGTAAATATTGAAATATAACGTATTGTTGTGTTTAGTAAATAGTGATATGTATAACGTATTGTTGTGTTTAGTAAATAGTGATATGTATAACGTATTGTTGTGTTTAGTAACAATGCCCGCTTCTCTTCCTGTTCGTATAAATGTTGGACTGGAGCTATATATACTTACTCAGACTAGGGTTATTAGTGACAGGGGCAGGGCAGTTTACAAGAAATACACTCGCATCAGCGTGGACAGGAGGGGGGGAATGGCCTGACTCCCTGGACTTTGTACGTATCTCTGTTTGGTTGTCATTAGACCCCCCCCCCCCCACACTTTTAATAGACTCGTATATGGTGTATTGTTGCAAGATGTAAATATCTGTTGTATCATTTGAATCAAATAAACAACAGAGTCACGTGACAACTTGATAAAACAACCTCAATCAGATGTTACGGTTGTTATCTCGACAGTTGTTAATTACATAACGAGTACAGTATCGTCCAAGATTCGTGGAACATCTTAAAAAGACCCAAAGGTTGCTGAAACCTGCGTGGCTAGTACCTTCACCATCTCACCAACACAGGGATGGTAAAAACAACCGCTTATTTTGGGCCTTATTGTGTTGTTTTATTGTTTATAAACTAGTTATATTGATAAAGTAGGAGCGTTTTTGAAAATAAATGTAGTTTATATATGAATGGTTAGTTCATTTTAAAAGCACCAACGAACCATATTTAATTTATCAATTTGATTTTTTGGAGCCAATCTTTGGAATTTTAAAGATAACATCTACATTTTTCAAATTAAGTTTAAAACACAGTACTTGAAAAATTTACACAAATTTATGTGTGTTTAAGATCAAATTTAGAGCAACACAAAATATTAGTATTGTGGCATATTGACCTTCACTTGGTTTCAACAAAGTGTAAACAAAGTTTAAAAGCGAGGAGACAATAAATGAAAACAATGAATTCAAAAGTTCACTAATAATTGTGTTGTATAATATTACATGAAAATTACATTTAGAGACCACGTCATTTTATTGCAAAGTGTTGGCCCAATTGACGGCAACTGGAAATAAAACCCTAGAATAATCAAAATAATAATCTGATATCTCCTTGAATTTCACTTGCAGAGACAAAATAAAATTTAACACTCGTTTAAAAATACTAGATAGACATAATAATGTTTGAAATTCATGTTTAGTTTTATTTTAAATATCACTAAATAACTATAAACGTATGCAAGCACGAGAAAATAGTTAAAATTTATATTGTTTTTAGAGAATAATTGATGAAACAATTGAGTAACGCGCGTGGTATGTAACATATTCTCGTGAGATTGCTTTGAAAAGTTATACTTGGTGATTGAAAACAAATGAATACTATATTAATTTTAACAGTACATTTAATGTCTTACTCGAGAATAACCGGTGTACACGTGGTTTAAGAAGTCAGTCTCGCAATAGAGACGTGTTTTAGTCCCCCTAAATCCGTATAGCAAGTTTCAGCTTTATAGGTTTGGAATTGGAATTGGAATTGTAGCTCTACAAACTCACGGGTTGTATTTTATTTATGACTACATAGGTTAGGTTAGTGTTCAAAAATCAAACAGCTACATTATATAAGTGTTCTTTAAATTCCAATTCAAGTAATTATTTAAATAGTGAAAAGTGTTTTTATGGGCGTTTAGGGAATTTTTTTGGCTTGTGTACCCTAAATGTTGTCAATCCTGACAAAACGACCCAGTTGGGGCTCATAAATACAATCCCTAGGACAGGCAGAATGTGACTCAAAACAATAGAACCAGGCTCTTCCAGACCACTCAGCCACAAAGCAAGAAAGATAGAACCAGGCTCCTCCAGACCACTCAGCCACAAAGCAAGAAGGATAGAACCAGGCTCTTCCAGACCACTCAGCCACAAAGCAAGAAGGATAGAACTATGCTCCTCCAGACCACTCAGCCACAAAGCAAGAAGGATAGAACTATGCTCCTCCAGACCACTCAGTCACAAAGCAAGAAGGATAGAACCATGCTCCTCCAGACCACTCAGCCACAAAGCAAGAAGGATAGAACCATGCTCCTCCAGACCACTCAGCCACAAAGCAAGAAGGATAGAACCAGGCTCATGGAACTAAAATGTTAACAGGTGTTGAAGAAATTACTGGAGCTTTTGTTTGTTGTGCATTTTCTATTTACAGTGCTCGTTTGGTTTCGTCCGTGTTTAAAAAGTCAACACGTATTAATTAGTATTACTAGTTGGTTTCTAAGTGTTCGTGGGTCCTGGCGCAGTGAACTAACTAACCTGTTGCTCGGGTGCCCAAGCGGTCAGCAGGAGCAGTACACCCATCAGTCTAGAGGTCAGCTTGTCCATCTTGGTGAACAGCACGAGGAGAACAGGAGTGTTGAGGAGGTAGTGGCTCAATCTCTGGCAGCTGTCTCTCATATGATGGAGGTGTCTTATAAAGAAGAGCGCGTGCAGGTACCGGCGCGACGCTGCTCTTGGTGGATGTGTTGCAAAGTTGCGTTGCGCATGCGCGTGGGTGAGGGGGGAGGGTTGCTACAGTCATGGCGCGGGGGTGGGTTTAATCCGTCCCACAGGGGTTACTTCCTTGGCTGGGGTTAGGAAAGGCGATTAAGGGTGTTAGTTGAACCCTGGAACTTTGTATTGACGCCTTTAGTAACTTAGTAACTTGACATATACATCTGAGTTTCTTTTTTACTAATTACTACCGAGCTAACTAATATCCTTACATTAACTAACAACTGAGCTAACTAGTATCTTTACATTAACTAACTACTGAGCTAACTAGTATCCTTAAATTAACTAACTACTGAGCCAACTAATATCCTTAAATTAACTAACTACTGAGTCAACTAATATCCTTACATTAACTAACAACTGAGCTAACTAATATCCTTACATTAACTAACTACTGAGCCAACTAATATCCTTAAATTAACTAACTATTGAGCCAACTAATATCCTTACATTAACTAACAACTGAGCTAACTAATATCCTTACATTAACTAACTACTGAGCCAACTAATATCCTTACATTAACTAACTACTGAGCCAACTAATATCCTTACATTAACTAACAACTGAGCTAACTAGTATCTTTACATTAACTAACTACTGAGCTAACTAGTATCCTTAAATTAACTAACTACTGAGCCAACTAATATCCTTACATTAACTAACAACTGAGCTAACTAATATCCTTACATTAACTAACTACTGAGCTAACTAATATCCTTACATTAACTAACTACCGAGCTAACTAATACCTTACATTAACTAACTACTTAGCCAACTAATATACTTACATTAACTAACAACTGAGCTAACTAATATCCTTACATTAACTAACTACCGAGCTAACTAATATCCTTACATTAACTAACTACTTAGCCAACTAATATACTTACATTAACTAACAACTGAGCTACTAGTATCCTTACATTAACTAACTACAAAGCTAACTAATGTCCTTAAATTAACTAACTACTGAGCCAACTAGTATCCTTACATTAACTAACAACTGAGCTAACTAGTATCCTTACATTAACTAACTACTGAGCTAACTAATATCCTTACATTAACTAACTACTGAGCTAACTAATATCCTTACATTAACTAACTACTGAGCTAACTAATACCCTTACATTAACTAACTACTAAGCTAACTAATGTCCTTAAATTAACTAATTACTGAGCCAACTAATATCTTTACATTAACTAACTACTGAGCTAACTAATGTTCTTACATTAACTAACTACTGAGCTAACTAATATCTTTACATTAACTAACTACTGAGCTAACTTATATCTTTAAATTAACTAACTACTGAGCTAACTAATATCCTTACATTAACTAACTTCTGAGATAGCTAATATCCTTACATTAACTAACTACTGAGCTAACTAATATCCTTACATTAACTAACTATTGAGCTAACTGATATCCTTACATTAACAAACTACTGAGCTAACCAATGTCCTTACATTAACTAACTACTGAGCTAACTAATATCCTTACATTAACTAACTACTGATCCAACTAATGTCCTTACATTAACTAACTACTGGGCTAACTAATATCCTTACATTAACTAACTACTTAGCCAACTAATACCCTTACATTAACTAACTACTTAGCCAACTAATATCCTTACATTAACTAACAACTGAGCTACTAGTATCCTTACATTAACTAACTACTAAGCTAACTAATGTCCTTAAATTAACTAACTACTGAGCCAACTAGTATCCTTACATTAACTAACAACTGAGCTAACTAGTATTCTTACATTAACTAACTATTGAGCTAACTAATGTTCTTACATTAACTAACTACTGAGCTAACTAATATCTTTACATTAACTAACTACTGAGCTAACTTATATCTTTAAATTAACTAACTACTGAGCTAACTAATATCCTTACATTAACTAACTTCTGAGATAGCTAATATCCTTACATTAACTAACTGCTGAGCTAACTAATATCCTTACATTAACTAACTATTGAGCTAACTGATATCCTTACATTAACTAACTACTGAGCTAACTAATATCCTTACATTAACTAACTATCGAGCTAACTAATACCCTTACATTAACTAACTACTAAGCTAACTAATGTCCTTAAATTAACTAACTACTGAGTCAACTAATATCCTTACATTAACTAACTACTGATCCAACTAATGTCCTTACATTAACTAACTATTGAGCTAACTAATATCCTTACATTAACTAACTACTGAGCTAACTAATATCCTTACATTAACTAATTACTGAGCTAACTAATATCCTTACATTAACTAACTACTGAGCTAACTAATACCCTTACATTAACTAACTACTAAGCTAACTAATGTCCTTAAATTAACTAACTACTGAGCCAACTAATATCCTTACATTAACTAACTACTGAGCTAACTAATATCCTGACATTAACTAACTACTGAACAAACTAATATCCTTACATTAACTAACTGTGGAATAAGATGTCCTATATATAGCCCATGTTGTATGCTATAGTTAACATCACTAGTAGGTGCAGGGGTGGTTAAATATAAATTTAGGTACATGCATGCTATGTCGGGTGATGTATAATGTGGAGTTTTCTATTTTTGATTGAAAGTGATTGTACATTTACCTACGATACAAAAAACCACTGATAAAGAAGAAACTTAATTTGTTATTTTACAAGAAAAGTTTCTTATTCGAGAAAGGACACGTGACAATGGAAGATAGCTCAGTGGAACGGGACATCTATAAACCTTATTCTCAGATCCCTTCTAATGTGGAACTGGTCATAACAGATATTTGTAAGGATACAGATTAGCCAACAAGGAATTGTAGTATCTGGTTTATAAACTGAACTCATATGTCAATATTAGATCGCTTCACATCCAAAATGAGTTGGACCAAGGTCATCTGGAAGTGTCTTCTTTCCACTGAGCTACGGAGACACTTCCACTCAACCATATCACGACCCTCGGGGTACCTGATTTCATATATCGGGGCGGTAAAAACAAAAGATGGAATTAACATTAGCTTTTTGAAATTGATGAATTAATAGTCCTGGTATTGGATGTTGAGTGTATTCTAGAGTTAAATTAGTTTGTAAGTCATATACAAAAATCAGATAGCTCAAAAAGTGTGAGTTAAATAATGTACACATCTTAATAATATGAATTAAAAATCAAACTTCAAAACTCTGAGGTGGGGGAAGCGTGATTGAGATCAGTATTTCTACATTTTTTTGGTTATAAAAACTCCTCCAAAATAAGTAAGAAAGTTAAGTGATCATCAAATACTGATGGAACGGTTACATTACCCCATCTTTAAAAAAATGTCCGGACTTACAACTTTAAGAAACTTACACACAGCTCTCAATATTTGATCAAGAAACAAAGACACGCCGAGTCCAGCGCACAACACGAGCAACCCATGCTCCGAAAGGAGGAAAACACGACCTTTCTGTTCTAGAACCAGTGACTGAGGAGTTACGCACGGCTCAGCATATAACATCGCCCCGCAAGCTATTCGTGGTTTGTTAAGCTGGATGGAATACTCTAAGTCTCAGATAAACATTATCACAATAATCAACATTCCAATGAATCCTCCCTGAATTGTTAAGGTTATGTTAGAATGCGTGTTTAATCTGACACATTAGATCATCTCAGAAACCACCGGGCTCGACATATACATACAGTTCTTCCTTCAAATTAGTCATAAAATAAAGTTTAGAAAGGTTATTTTCTCATCAGAAATCACATGATCTAACCCAGGAAATTTCAGAGCATTCCATTGGTTCTTTACATGTATAATCCCTTAATATTTAGCCAAAAATTTTAACTGTTTACTAATTAGATCGCAGAGGGAGACATTTAAAACACTACCTAAAAACTCAACTGATAAAGTAAAAGAAGGAAAATTCTCTTAATTTCCTTGACATAAAAAAGTAATTTCTAAGATAGATGGTACAGCATACACGCATCCAAAGTTTTATTATTTTATTGGTTTTCCCAAATTAATTAGTTTCCTTCTTCAAACTCAATTGTCCCTTTGGACAGAAAAGAACTTAGTTCACAACTAACAAACAACATTACTATCTACAAACATGGGCTCATTTGGACCCATTTTATCACTTTGTCGTTTACAATAATTTTTTGGAACCGCTTGCAGAGTATTTCCTGTCCTTGATAATTAATAATAGCTCGCTTGTAAGCAATTGTACATGGACATTAGAATCGAACACGGCTACTATGGATTAAATGTGTAGAAATAAAATGCTATTGGACATGTTGAAAGATGGCTCTGTTTATTTCTGTTCTCATTAAAACCGTTGCGACTATTTATAATGTTTCCATAATCAATGACTGTAATAAAGTTCAACGGTGACATTAGATAATATTTATTTATTTTGATTTTCGAATGTACCAAATGTGTGTTTAATTTCAAATTAATAATTTATTAATTAAGTCTAACAAATGCTAGATTAAGTTTATCATACCTAAGATGATAAATCCATTCTTACTAGACATTGGTTCGGTAAACATACATAACTATAATATCTTGTGTTATAAAAGTACATGCAAGATATCAGATATACTTTGAATTGTTCATTTTAAAACAAACATGAACAAATATTTCACAATCTATAGTATTATCTAATATTTTAATGTCTTTTTATCACTTATAGAAATCGTGATTTTATATTTGTATTGGATTTGTTTAATGTCCACAAACAAACACATGTTTACTTGATTTTCACAAGTTGCTTTACCTTAAGAAATGGTACCATCTAAAGAATATAAGTTGAATAACGATTGGTTGCATTACTTGATGGCGCTTTCAAAGGCGCACAACTGAATAACTTCGTCCTCATAGGTGGAGAATATTAAGTGAAGTTCTAAATACAATCCAGTTTTCAAATAAAGACTTTTATCTAGAACAGCTACTAGATCTATTTTCACGTATTCATACGTCAAGTGATGGGATCTGCACATGTCACTTCTGATATATATTATCAACACGTATAAAATATCAATAATAATAATATGTTAAAATATTATTAATGTTGACCACAACAACAAAATTAGTATTTTTTATTAAATGCACTTTATATTAAAATTCAACTGTACTCAGTGCTGTAGCAGTTTCTCCTCTCAAAGAGACTTAAATGTTCTGGTTGTTAGGCAGTAGTAGCTGTTGATCGTCTGTATATGCCGCTGTTTGTCCAAGATCTCTCTTCTGCCCCTGGTTGTTAGGCAGTAGCAGCAGCTGTTGATCGTCTGGATATGCCGCTGTTTGTCCAAGATCTCTCTTCTGCCCCTGGTTGTTAGGCAGTAGCAGCTGTTGATCGTCTGTATATGCCGCTGTTTGTCCAAGATCTCTCTTCTGCCCCTGGTTGTTAGGCAGTAGAAGCAGCTGTTGATCGTCTGGATATGCCGCTGTTTGTCCAAGATCTCTCTTCTGCCCCTGGTTGTTAGGCAGTAGCAGCAGCTGTTGATCGTCTGGGTATGCCGCTGTTTGTCCAAGATCTCTCTTCTGCCCCTGGTTGCTAGGCAGTAGCAGCTGTAGATCGGCTGGATATGCCGCTGTTTGTCCAAGATCTCTCTTCTGCCCCTGGTTGTTAGGCAGTAGAGAGTACACCAGGTTCTGCATGTGTTGACTGTCTGGAGATTTCTCCAAAGCTTGTATGAGCGCATGCGCGGCGGTAGTGTGCGCTGGACTCGCCATCAGGAGGTGTTGTTGGGTGAGTCTTGGTGCCGCCGCGGTGTTCGACTGAAACAGAAACAAAGTGTTGTGAGGAAATATACGGGACAATCTACACGGTTTCTACTGGAAAACATTTTGGAGACATTAGTTTAGTTTGAAACAAGACACATTAATGTTGATGTTGTTTTTACCGACTCAAGCTATATAGCTGTCTCGAGGCAAAAATTGGCTGTTTAAATTAAGTACAAAACAATTAGTTTATTGTCGTGACCCCAATCCCCGTGGGCTTGTTCTGTCAGGGGAGGGGCAAGGCTGCAGGCAAGGTAGTTGTGTGGGCTCGAAATAATATGTAGGTTTGTGAATTTTGGTTTAATAGTAGATACCAAAAGAAGATGTAATGTTGGTCGTAATATAAATAATAATAAGAAGAAAGGACACCCTTAGCTCGTGAATATTTAGACCGTCCAAGTTGACTGATTACTACGTGCTGCTTTTACCGAACTCGATCCCGGGACCATGGGCCTTCCAAGCCTTCCAAGTATCAGTACTTTGGATGACCCGAAAATATCGTCTGTATAGATAAGGCGTTGGACAGAGTGAACGCCCGCGAAATAAAGGGAAAAAAGTCAAGGTCTTTTATACCACGATATGGCCCCTTTTCGGCCTCGCTAGTTTATACATTGTTATGATTTGCCAGTGCTCTACTGTAACCTCCATAGTATGTTGCTTCATACATGTTGAGCCAGCAATCATAGCAATCAAGTTATGTAAGTCGAAACAAACATTTAAATATGGCTCGGTGGTTGTGACAATATTTTACTTTTGTTTTCAGTTAGTGAAATTACTAGACATTATAAATATTGATAACAAAGTTTGATTTTAGATTGATTCAAAACTTTGAAAAAATGCTGCTGGCGTGATCGTTAGTTTTATATATATAACCTGATTCTAGCTATTTAATAAGTCTCTGTCCTTCCTCTGTGATTCCATACTCGTCTGATGTAGCTAGTTTTCAGAGCTCACCTCCATCGCTCTTCTGTTCTCCTGATAGCTTCTGTCGTGGTAATGCAGATGTCCGTGGTGGTATGGGTCGTAGGGGGGCACCTGTCCAAACAAAAACAACAACACACTTGTCTAGGAACGATGGACAACACGCTCAGATCTATTTTCATTCCTACCAGTTACAATATACAAAATGTCGCATCAATGAGATCTTAAATATAACGCTACATAAGATATTTTATAAATAAATCTTCACTCAGAGCAATCATTTAGAATTGATCCATTACTTCTGGAAATGCGGTAAGTAGAGAAAAAGGTTTATACATTCAAGATATGTTTTCAGATATATTACTTATATGACGATCCATTTCCCGATTAGGTGACCTGTTGGTCTAGGGGTAAGGTGTCAGACTTCTGTGCTGAGGGTCCGGGGTTCAATCCTCGGTCCCGGCACAGATTTATCTGAATGCCAAACCCTTCCTTCACCTCTGACAAGATGTGTATTAATCACAACTTGTGAATGTGTGGAATGCCAGGCCTCCACCGTGGTTCGGATTCCACGTTAAACTGTAGGTCCTCCATTTCATCTCACAATCACCCTACCATTACACATTAGCGTAAGTGCGTATAAGCCGAACGGGTAGTAAGACGCGGTGCTAATAATAATAATAATAATAATAATAATAATAATAATAATAATAATAATAACACTTCCCGATTGATAAGTTTTATTCTCTTCATGAGAATCTGTTTGGTGTTCACGCGAATATGGGAGAAATAACTGCTCCAACTTAATAGTACGAGCTTTCTCTTAAATTCTCTTGCAGTTCCTGTTGTGACGTCATGCGCTGTAGTCTGAACCAGTCACATCTACCTTACACCACGGTAGACCCTAAAACCCGTGTCTTAAGATGGGGTTGCAGGGAACGCGAGAAAAGGTTAGTATTTTCACAGTTTTTATGGCAAAGCTTTTTTTTTTTTGTCAAAATAAATCAAATATTTCTTCAGTGCAAACAAAGAGTTTAATTTTCTATCGGAGCAATATCCGATTTATGTTTTGCTATAAAAACTTTTAAAATACTGATCTTTTCTTCGCGTTCCCCACTTTAATCTTCCCCTGAGCTTATAGATGAGGCATAAGACACCCCCCCTTGTGAATGTTCCTCAACTACCTGGTACCAGCCGTAGTTGATACCACTGGCCGCTACCTTCTTGAGTCCTTGGAAAGATGACATCATGAGAGCAATCTTGCTCAGCAGTAGCGCCTTCCCTCCCAGCATTGCCATGAACTGAAAGCCAAGAGGGACCAAGAACGCTGCCAATGTCATGAAACCTACCACCATCAGCGGGAACATGTGTCGGTGGTGGCGCCGTATGCGGCCTGGAAACACAACACATACTTCTTAACAAACTAGTCACAGATCAGTTATTTACTGTCCCAACATTGGTAAGAACACGGCAGGAAGGACATTTTCTGATACTTACTAAAGTTTCTGAAATATATAAAATGGACCTTAGGATGGCGGTTAATCTATAAAACTCAATAGTTTATTGTCATCGCTCCAGTGCAATGTGTTCTTGTATCAAAGGATGGTGGCTTTACAACAGTTCGGTTGTAAATGTTTATAGCTGAATAACATTCTGACTTGGAGAAGCTTTCCTACAGCCATTTTACTCTAACTACTCAGTGCAGAAACAACACAATAGCAAAAGTAGCATATGCTACGGGACCCTACCTTCACAGGGCCCCGCGTTTTCGAGGGCCCTCAATATAAAAATAAATAAATGGAGACTTAAAAAAAAAGCTGCTTGTAAGCTGTCTGGTGAAAATGGCATGCGAGTGTATTCTGTCAATCTGACAACGTGTTGTTTACATGTCTATAGAATGGCATGTAGAATGGTACTACCGTATTGTGTGTCTGTGTTTGTGTTGACTCCTTGCTGTGTCGTGTCCTCATTGGTTTGCGGACTACAAGGTGAGGAACTTACAAGTTTAAATTAAACCTGAGGTTTAATCTTTATATCCCAATTGAAATGGCTTTTAACAAACGCTAAACAGATACTTTTCAGAACACTGGTCCTAGTTGGTTGTTGTGTAATTCAAACGCACTCATAATCACAACGATTTGTGATTGTTCACTAGTCTTTGTTGATAGCGCCATTTAGGTTTTGTAACATAGACTGTTGATATGGCCTTGGCTTGCCGTTTGGAAAATTATAAAATTAACTTTTTATTTCCTGAAGTTTACATGCGTATGTTGAAAAGCGTCAACCAGTGAGTTCTAACATTTGATACTGAACTACAGTACTGGCGTTCAAACTGCTTTTAAGTCTGTCAGTAATCTGTTTATTTTTTTCAATAAAGCGTGTAAACGAAAGTTAGTTATTATTGCTGTTTGCAGTTCAAACAAATTAATCATAACGTTTATAAATGTTTACTCTTTGTTGTTATTAAAGTAAACAATTATTTTGACCTATATAAAGACATCTGCATTTTTCTAAATAAAGGTAGTAGGCCTAATGACATTTTAAAATTTGCGTTGACAGTTCCAAACAGTTTGTAAACATAAAGTAGTATTTATGTTTTTAAATGCATTTTCATTGAATTTTTTTTACTGCAGTCGTAGTCTAAAATTGGTTAAAATCACGCCTGGCTAGAACCCCCTCTGAATAATTTACTGACGTTTAACTGGCTGAATAGCAAATGAAAATATTGAATTACTTTACTGTTCAAGTAAGTTACTTACATTTTAATATTTATGTGTATTTTTATATATTTGGGACCACTTTATAATATTGTGTTACAGGCCCCTCACTAGCTTAATCCAGTACTGTAAACTACCGCATAGTTGGGTTTTTTTAATCGGTGATGCAAGGGTTACATAACAATATTTCATGCCTTTTCCTTACCAATTTAATATTTTCTTGCTGAATTTTAGAATTTAATAACAAGTCTTATGCAAGAAACCTATTTTATTTAATATTTCAAATCAGGGGACCTTGAATAGTAAATTATATAACAGTTTGTATGTTTACCCCGCGAACAAACTATTTGAGGTCCACGCATACGTATCAATCACGCTGAAGTGATAGGGAGGAATAAGGTAAAGTTATAGGAAATGCATCCACATTTGCTTGGAGTTAGGTGGGAAACCATTTATGAAAAACATCCTTACTAGGCTAGAGCTAGCTTGTATTTGAACACCAAGCCCCCGTCACTGTCAAAGCTTCGCCGTTTAGACCACGTGACGACAGGCATCAGATGAGACTCACTTTTCCCTGATTGGGTGATGTCCTGTGGTATCTTGAACCGCAATACATGTGTGTTGAGGAGTATCGCCACCCGGTCCAACAGTAGGTCCTGTGCCTCGTCCTGGAGGACCTCCTGTGCTGTCAAACTACCATATTCCCTGGAATAGTCCTGTTCGTGACAAAAAACTGTTGGATGTGTAAACTTTGTATGAAGGAACATTTTACAGAGGTGAACTATTTATGTCGTAAAACTGCTTGACATTACAACGGAGTAGAACAGAACAACCTCATGAGGTCTTCTCTGCATCCAAGTGAGGTTTGAGCTCGGTGGATGATGATAATAATATATAATGGTTGTGTTCACACCTCCGACATGGTAGCATCACTATTGTGTTAGACTGGAATGTAAGTGAGGGGGAGTTTGGGGTTCTAATCCCATTCGATGTACTAAGGGGGCTTTTCATAATTTTACTGTTGGGTGAGTATTACACTTGTATTTTATAGAAACAGGATCAACTTATTTTAAAATAATTATAATTTCAATTTCCTTTATTCTAGTGCTAGCCGACAATCGTGAGACCTATGACAGGCCGCACTGGAACGTACACAAGTACCTTACAAATACGAATAATTACAAGAGCAATCAGTAGTGGCCAGGTTAACATCAGTCGTTAATAAACACAAGAGCAATCAGCAGTGGCCAGGTTTACATCAAACTTTGAATGAACACAAGAGCAATCAGCAGTGGCCAGGTTAACATCAGTCGTTGAATGAACACAAGAGCAATCAGCAGTGGCCAGGTTAACATCAGTCGTTGAATAAATACAAGAGCAATCAGCAGTGGCCAGGTTAACATCAGTCGTTGAATAAACACAAGAGCAATCAGCAGTGGCCAGGTTAACATCAGTCGTTGAATAAACACAAGAGCAATCCGCAGTGGCCAGGTTAACATCAGTCGTTGAATAAACACAAGAGCAATCAGCAGTGGCCAGGTTAACATCAGTCGTTGAATAAACACAAGAGCAATCCGCAGTGGCCAGGTTAACATCAGTCGTTGAATAAACACAAGAGCAATCAGCAGTGGCCAGGTTAATATCAGTCGTTGAATCAACACAAGAGCAATCAGCAGTGGCCAGGCTAATATCAGTCGTTGAATTAACACAAGAGCAATCAGCAATGGCCAGGTTAACATCAGTCGTTGAATAAACAAAAGAGCAATCAGCAGTGGCCAGGCTTACATCAATCTTTGAATGAACACAAGAGCAATCAGCAGTGGCCAGGTTAACATCAGTCGTTGAATAAACACAAGAGCAATCAGCAGTGGCCAGGTTAATATCAGTCGTTGAATGAACACAAGAGCAATCAGCAGTGGCCAGGTTAACATCAGTCGTTGAATGAACACAAGAGCAATCAGCAGTGGCCAGGTTAACATCAGTCGTTGAATGAACACAAGAGCAATCAGCAGTGGCCAGGTTAACATCAGTCGTTGAATGAACACAAGAGCAATCAGCAGTGGCCAGGTTAACATCAGTCGTTGAATGAACACAAGAGGAATCAGCAGTGGCTAGGTTAACATCAGTCGTTGAATAAACACAAGAGCAATCAGTAGTGGCCAGGTTAACATCAGTCGTTGAATGAACACAAGAGCAATCAGCAGTGGCCAGGTTAACATCAGTCGTTGAATAAACACAAGAGGAATCAGCAGTAGCTAGGTTAACATCAGTCGTTGAATAAACACAAGAGCAATCAGCAGTGGCCAGGTTAACATCAGTCGTTGAATAAACACAAGAGGAATCAGCAGTGGCTAGGTTAACATCAGTCGTTGAATAAACACAAGAGCAATCAGCAGTGGCCAGGTTAACATCAGTCGTTGAATGAACACAAGAGCAATCAGCAATGGCCAGGTCATTGTAAAGATTGAAGTAATCGCCACGTGCATAATCAATATATTACGTGGTAGGGGTAGCATTATGTTTAGTTTCAAAGGGTACATCAAGTGTAATCAATAAGGGTAGATGAGCTAAATCAATATTTACCAGTGTTTGAGAGCTAGGAGTTACCAAGGGGTGGTGTCAAGGTCTATGTCACGAAGTTATCGTCACTATTATAAGTTGTGTTAGATTGTTCTAATATTATTATATTAGTCGATTCAAGAAGCCGAGTTGCTTTTAATTTAATGTAGAAATGAGATATATTTTGAGCATAATGATATTTCCAATCAAATTTGGGGCAGTTGTCATGACCTAATAGTAGGTCTATTATACGAAAGGGGTAGTTGGCCAAAGAACCTTCAAGAAAAGTAAAGTAATTATTAAAAATTTCGATTGTTGTTTCGGGAGAAAGATATATGTTTCCAATTAACAGATTTTGGTCATCAAAGGTTGAGATATCAATCCAGACACATTCGATATTATTCTCTAGGTCAGTTCTTCTGAGCACACCAGAAATAGAGTCAATAATAGAAATAAGAGCACCCCCCCCCCCCTTGAGGCAGTAGCTTCATCATATAACCTATCAGATTTATAAACATTATGGTTAGGGGAAAAGTAATTATAATTGACATACTAGAGAGCCAAGTTTCTACCAAACAAGAAATAGAGAATTCATTCAAATAAACATTAGTAAATAATTCCCTAGCTTTAGTTGGAAGACCACGAGCATTTCGATAATATAATTAAATATCACTAGTATTCACTAGGAATTGTATTGGGTGGAATACTCCAGACATCCAACAACACTAGTGGGGGGTTAACGATGTATCCTCTTGTGAGTGATGGTCAGAAGTAGCAGTAGTTCTCGCAGGGGCAGACACACTCCTCACTGATTGTCTGCAACTTCCCATAGAAGGGTACAATGAAACAGACACACTCCTCACAGATTGTCTGCAACTTCCCATAGAAGGGTACAATGAAACAGACACACTCCTCACAGATTGTCTGCAACCTCCCATAGAAGGGTACAATGAAACAGACACACTCCTCACAGATTGTCTGCAACCTCCCATAGAAGGGTACAATGAAACAGACACACTCCTCACTGATTGTCTGCAACTTCCCATAGAAGGGTACAATGAAACAGACACACTCCTCACAGATTATCTGCAACCTCCCATAGAAGGGTATAATGAAACAGACACACTCCTCACTGATTGTCTGCAACCTCCCATAGAAGGGTACAATGAAACAGACACACTCCTCACAGATTGTCTGCAACCTCCCATAGAAGGGTACAATGAAACAGACACACTCCTCACTGATTGTCTGCAACTTCCCATAGAAGGGTACAATGAAACAGACACACTCCTCACAGATTATCTGCAACCTCCCATAGAAGGGTATAATGAAACAGACACACTCCTCACAGATTGTCTGCAACCTCCCATAGAAGGCTACAATGAAACAGACACAGGCCTAACATCAACATTGTTTATTAAGGGAAAAGTATGTTATTCAACAGAAATATGAAAGAAGAAGACTGAACTAAATTTTGTTTTTAATGTTTTAACAGACAAGGTATATATTTTACTAAAGACTTTGTCAATTGTTTGTAGGTCAGTGTCTGTCTTGTTACCAGTCAGCAAGTTGCGTACATGCGAACGCTGATCCTCACACATGTTGGAATTCGCTGACTTATTTTTTTGGCGGTCACAACCGTAAATCCATCTTGAAAGCTTGCTGGAGGGGATTGCAATCCAGCTGATGATTGCGTAACAATCTTGGATTCATTAGCAGAGCTTGTTTTATTGGAATTAAAGCTTGGCTAAACGTTGATTTTTGTGCTTTTTGTGAATTAGATAGGTGAGAATTATATGGAGTAGAATCAATTTGAATAGCAAAGTGCGAAGATAAACAACATTGATTAGCTCCTCATAAGACAGCCTTACTTTAGGAATGGGCGTATCTGTCACTCTAGAAGAGCAAGCGCACAAATAGATCTGGTGAGGATGTCATCCGCAAACGAAAATATAGATCACACTTGAAAATAGATCCCCCACTTTTTATTTACTCATATTCCACCTCATTAATTTTGAAGCAGTTTAGATGAAACATTGCCTTACAAGGGCCAATACACCAAATAAATCTTTGTTGGCCAAAAAAATGCACGGGGTTATTTTGTACAGTTGTCCTCAATGGCCGGCAACTTATCAAGACTCACCTGTCAGATGTTGTCCTGTCCCTGACCAGCTCCATGGCCTGTCCCAGAGGAATGATGTCCTGGCTGAGTGCCCTGTCCAAGGACTGGAAAGCCTTCACCTTTAGGCACAGTTTCATCCCAGAGACTTGACTCATGTTGAGGTGTCTAAGTTTGAGTGCGCAGCCATCAACCAGACTTGCGACGAGTCTCAGACCTTGGAGCCACTGAGAAGAGTTGTGGAACGTGGCAGTGGGCGGGGAAGAACTCGCGTGAGGGAAATAAGGGCTGACACCACCACGAGGAATTGCATCTTGGGAAAACACTTGCAAATTAAATACTTCTCGCCAAAAATAAAATAGTCCGTCAACTAAAATATATTTTACTTTGGTTAACTTCCTTCTTGGTGTTGATGTTCATTCTAAAACAAATATCTTTAGACTCATCACACTTGAGATGGTATTAAAAACACCAAGCTATGATGGAGAAGCTAGAATACCTCGAACATGTGACGACAACCGACACAATCGCACTGACATCAAAAACCCTCTTCACGACTCATTTTATAAGTCACCTGAACGTCACTTTATTTGTGACTTAGAACGTTCTGTCTCCCCAGCTACAATGTTGAGCCTAGCGGTATTTGCCTGTGACTCTCACTTGCAGAACAGTGTAAGACACATCAGGTCAACCGGGGAGGGCGGGACACCGTATGTGGTGCACCAAATAAATTAATGTCATATCATTTTTCGTTCCGTGCGAGTGACTGGCTAAATAAGTAGGAGAGGGTGCTAGAATGGCAGAATGCGTGTCCTCCTGTCAAATATGTAGTACACGGGGCGGTCAGACAAGAAACGGAACAAAGAAAGTTTGTAAATAGTTTCGTTGGCGGAAAAAATAGCTCGTATATTTAAATATGTTTTTTAGATTGCACTTTCTAAATATTAATATAACTTATGACAAATTTGAAACCAACTTAACCTACGACACTTAAAATTAATACTACTGGGCTTCATCCCAACATTTTGTGTTTCCCATTCTCTTACCAGGTGAATGAAAATGATGTTCTTTAAACGTGATCCTTGTTCTAGTAATAAAACATACTTCTGTTATCATAAGTTTGGTAATTTTAAGTAATAAACATAAATTTATAATAAATTTAATAGAAAACTGAAATGCCCTAATTTTTCAGTTTATTTTTTCTCACAGGAGAAGAAACTCTTTCAAAAAAAATATAGTAACTAACATTAGGCCTAATTGTGATTGCCTTAAATATAAACAATACCAGAATAGCAAAGGCATAGGGTAATACTTATCGACCTTTTTTACACAGTAAAAACAAAAATTGAAAAACAGTTGAACTGTAATTTTAATTCTAACACGAGGCGGATTTTCAACCTCAGTTCAAATTTTATTTTTGCCATATTTTTATCAACCCTAAGAAATTAAAATTCTGGACATCAATCAAATTAATACGCTTTCTTGTTTTGTTTTGAATATAATATTTTAAAAATCTACGTTAAACATTGTTGTGATAGTATATTTGATTGTGTATGTGTGGTTTGCAAGAAAAATACTAAGTTTAAAGGTCCATTATGTCTTATTCCACGATGTAAGCCTTGACAGAGTTGATACACACACTTAGTTTACCCTGAAAGATAACAGGTTTACCTTGTATTGTTAAACTATGGTGTAGCCTGTAGAATAGAAACATATCATGGGGTTCAAACTCCCCACATCTCCTCGTAATTTTATCACGTTTTTAATGTTGATCGCAAAATAATAATAATAATAATATTTAGCACCGCGTCTTACTACCCGTTCGGGTTATACGCTTAAGTACTAATTACACTAATGGATTAGGAATTGGGAGGGTTGAATTTAGAGGAAGTGAACCCGCATTTGCGTGGAAGGAGAGTGGAAAACCATTTAGGAAAAACCACCCCCAGTTCACCCGATCGAGATTCGAACCTCGATCTCCCCGTCCTCGGCGGTCGAGCTCAACACGACTTGCGCGTTAGCCAACTACGCCACCGAGGCGGGTTTGATCGCAAAAGAATGTTTGTCAAGCTATTTATGCAATCCGAACTTCAGATATAGTGGTTTATCATCTAAATGCATTCATTTTCCAAAATGTATCGAGAGGAAAACCACTAGAGGCATCTAACTAACTTTGATAGTAAAAAAAAGGGCGAGGATCCCTCTAAATAGCTTTTTTTAGGGCATCAAAATTTCTGCAGTAGGACCACTACCTATATAATGATTTCTAGGGAATATAATTTATGAAAAAATCTTCTGTAGCGCATTTAAAATAACTTTTAGAAGTATCCAATTTTCAAAAATTTCCTGGAGGAGGACTACTCCCAATAACCTCTAGGATTATAAAAAAAATCGGGGAAGGTCTACTCTAAATTTCTCTTAAATTAGTGTGATTTAAAAAAAAACTCTCCACTTTTAAGGACGACTTCAAATATGTTATAGGACATCCAATTTTCCAACATTAACTGGGAGGGAGAAAAATTCCTAAAATAAATAAATCTTGATATCACCCCTTCCCCCATGACACAAATAAGGTTCCCCCTCCACTTTTTAAAATAATGTTCTTATTTCTCAGAAGTCTTAAGATCATGTCATGAACTTACAATTTGTAACTCTGCCTACGCCGCTACCTCTCCTGGTAAACGGAGTTAGAAAACCGTGGAAGTGAACTAATTGGTTGTGACATGAGAATTCAAGGAGGAGTCAGATAAATTATAACATTTCATCGAAGTTTTTTAAATGTTTTGCAATAATTTGCAAAATATGAAGTAGAGAGCATCATCGAGTCTAAACTATAAGTTTATCCCTAATTAATGTGATTTCTTGATGAGCTTTGTGCCAAGAATTTATTAGAAGGAAATGAAAATTATGAGATTTTGTATGTAGGCCTAAAGCTTTTACTATAAAATACTGGTCTGGTCTGGAAAACCGGGGGAAGTAAAGTAATTTTATAAGTGTAAGCCTTATCAGCGCAGTTTGAAAGTGTCTAAAATAAATACATTTTATAAGCAGAAATCAGCTGGGTTTGAAATTTGAATTGACCGCTACTCTGGACAATATATTTCAAAATGGAAGGACATCAGAATGTAGCCTGGCCAATGTTTTATCTCCCAGCTCACTTAAAATATCCTTACTGTAAGTTGTGGATAACCCTGGAATTCTGTAAGACCCGTGGCTCCTACATAAATGTAAGAAATATTTCTTTGGTTATGTGCACTAAACACAATTTTTAAAAAATTCAAAATATCTTCTAGAGGCATCAAATTTTTTTTAAATGCCATTAAATAATCACTCTAAAGAGTTCATAGAGACATCTAATTTTTTTTTAATTTATTAGGGAAAGATCACCTTAAATAGCATCTACAGATAATTAATTTGCAAAAGACTTCCAGGTGAGGAACACTTTAAGTAGCTTTTAGAAAATTGCAAATCTAAAAAGATCTTCTGGGTGAGAACCACTTCTAATACTTTCTAGAAGAGTATAATTTTCGTAAATTTTTCCAAGTGTGGACCACTCTAAATAGCTTCTGAGGGCATTCAAGTTCCGGAATTTTTTTGGAGTGCTTCCGATACCCCTTTTGACTTGAGAACCAGGACATTAAAAACACCCTTTTTTTGCTACCTACCCTTATCACACCAATATCACTGGATAGTATTATTACCTATAAAATAAAAATATAGACGGGGCCTGACTATAATTTTTAATTGTTTATAATATTTAGCAGCGCGTCTTACTACCCGTTCGGGTTATACGCTTAAGTACTAATTACTCTAATGGATTAGGAATTGGGGGGGTTGAATTTAGAGGAAGTGAACCCGCATTTGCGTGGAGGGAGAGTGGAAAACCATTTAGGAAAAACCACCACCAGTTCACCCGACCGAGATTCGAACCTCGATCTCCCCGTCCTCGGCGGTCGAGCTCAACACGACAAGCGCGTTAGCCAACTACGCCACCGAGGCGGGTTTTTAATTGTTGACCGAAACAAAGTTCCCACACAAGTTCCTACTGTGTTGTTACTATTTATAATGACAAAGAAAGACAGAAAAATGTACCATCCGTGAGAAATAAACCTTCAAATAGCTTCAATAGTCATCCACGGTCTAAAATGTTACCTCTGAACTCCCTCTCAGTTGAGACCCCCCCCCCCCCCACTTTCAAATATCTTCCTGCCCTTCGGAAGGGAGGGTGAAGGTGCTTGAAACTAAAAAGATCAGAAAATCAACCTGAAAAGAGCCAACCGGGATTCAAACCCTGGTTTGTTTGTCAATATCGGCCAAGTGCTATGTGAGGGAGCCCAGTTGAACGGCTGAACACCCTGTGACTTCTAATCAAACTCAATATAAATCTCGCGTCTCCCAATAAGACTCGATAGATTGCGTCAAACACGGCGGCGATATTTCCGTCCCGGGCTAAACTCCTCTACACCGGGACTGCTTGCAACGATCCTCACGACTAAATTAAAAATGCTCCTTCGTCTTCTTCATAGCTTCATATTATTGTGTAGGAAGAAGGGTACAAGTCCAAGTTTGGGACAAAACGATCTCATGTGTAGAAAATAAAAATAAACGTTGGTACCTATTGAAGAGTTAGTTTATTTATTTTGGCTAAATAATGTTTCATGTCCTAAAATAATAAGTACAAACCATAACTCGCGTTTTATAGCGACCCGCCTTAAGGGCGTCGTCTGCTCAGAAGTAAACACACTCACATAGATGTGTTTATTATTGTAGTGTCAGTTTTGTAGCCCTACAAATAGCACTCAGCTTAGTCAAGTAATACAGCTCTCACTATATATACAGCACTCAATTTAGTCAAGTAATACAGCTCTCACCATATATATAGAACTCAACTTAGTCAAGTAATACAGCTCTTACCCCATAAATAATATCCAGCCCATTTGATCGTATTCTCGGCTTGGTCCCATTTGATCGTATTCTTGGCTTGGTCCCATTTGATCGTATTCTTAACTTGGCCTATTTGATCGTATTCTCAACTTGGCCCATTTGATCGTATTCTCGGCTTGGCCCCATTTGATCGTATTCTTGACTTGGTCCCATTTGATCGTATCCTTGACTTGGTCCCATTTGATCGTATTCTCGACTTGGTCCCATTTGATCGTATTCTCGACTTGGTCCCATTTGATCGTATTCTCAACTTGGTCCCATTTGATCGTATTCTCGGCTTGGTCCCATTTGATCGTATTCTCGACTTGGTCCCATTTGATCCTATTTTTGACTTGGTCCCATTTGATCGTATTCTCGACTTGGTCCCATTTGATCGTATTCTCAACTTGGCCCATTTGATCGTATTCTCGACTTGGTCCCATTTGATCGTATTCTCGACTTGGTCCCATTTGATCGTATTCTCGACTTGGTCCCATTTGACTGTATTCTCGACTTGGCCGCTTCTCCTCCTAAGATCCAAGTTTCTCTGATTCCAATAGCAGGAGCGTAGTATTTATATTACAGTCACTCTAAAGCTCTCTTGTATATTAAGGGGGCCCGGCCCACACACACTCCTGCACCATAAATACAAGCAATGGCTCACTACTTCAACTTGTACTGTGTTAACGACAAACTATCATAGGGACAATTAGCAAAACAATAATTAGTCGAATTAGTAAAATTTAAAGAAATAAATTATATATTTATAAAATACTGCATATTGTTTCTAAATATACAAAATATTTAATTTTTATACAAACAAACCATTTTCTGAAAGAAGTTTTATTTTATTTGTTTGGCAGTAACCATTCCCACGAAAACAATGACAGGGTTAATACCAATAATATATTTGGTTTTAGCTAATTCACAAGTCATTATTTCAATATTAGTGTCTTATGAAAATATCCCCCTTGGGCAAACAGTGTCAGATGTAGTCCCGAGTCACACATATGACGCATCCAATCAGTGTATGTTGTAATGGCCTCGGGACGAACATTGAAAATATCGTCGCTCCAGAGAATGTCAGAGTCTTGTCGACAAGTGAAGCTTGTAAATCCCTGTCTCTTCCACCAGCCGAGTCATCTTTCAAAGAGAATTGCCTCACTAAGACGTCGTGTCATAGAGTCTGGTTCCTAACTAAGACGTGTTATAGGGTTTGGTGCCTCACTAAGACGTCGTGTCATAGAGTCTGGTTCCTAACTAAGACGTGTTATAGGGTTTGGTGCCTCACTAAAACGTGTTATAGGGTTTAGTGCCTCACTAAGACGTCGTGTCATTGAGTCTGGTTCCTAAGACGTGTTATAGAGTTTAGTGCCTCACTAAGACGTGTTATAGGGTTTAGTGCCTCACTAAGACGTCGTGTCATTGAGTCTAGTTCCTAACTAAGACGTGTTATAGGGTTTAGTGCCTCACTAAGACGTGTTATAGGGTTTAGTGCCTCACTAAGACGTGTTATAAGGTTTAGTGCCTCACTAAGACATCGTGTCATAGTCTGGTTCCTAACTAAGACGTGTTATAGGGTTTAGTGCCTCACTAAGACGTGTTATAGGGTTTAGTGCCTCACTAAGACGTGTTATAGGGTTTAGTGCCTCACTAAGACGTCGTGTCATTGAGTCTGGTTCCTAACTAAGACGTGTTATAGGGTTTGATGCCTCACTAAGACGTCGTGTCATAGAGTCTGGTTCCTAACTAAGACGTGTTATAGGGTTTGATGCCTCACTAAGACGTCGTGTCATAGAGTCTGGTTCCTAACTAAGACGTGTTATAGGGTTTGGTGCCTCACTAAGACGTGTTGTAAAGTATTAATTTAACCAATACAATGAATCCACTGTATAACCTCTACAAGAACTGTTACTTAAAAATCAAACTTAACTCCATGATTTAATAATGTTAACTTAGAAAAGCAAATTGAGCATTCGGAATAAGTAGTTTATTCAAATTTTACATATACAATAACTAGCACAGTGTACACTACACACTAAACGAGCAAAACTAGAAACATTCACACGTAAAAGTATTTACAGCACTCACTTATATTCAAGTGTATTGTTTTCAAACTGCTTCTGTTTATATTCTCCCATACTGCAAACAGTTTGGGATTGATGGAAGCCCCTTTCTCCAGAACTTATCCTACACCTGTCCAGTGCCCTCTCATTATTCTCTATCTGCAGGCTCATTTAAGAAGTGTTCTCGTAACTACCAGTCGAATAGTTTCCAGTTGAAAGGTTTTGCTGTTTCCTAATTTCAAAGACTTACCCACTTCCACAGCTCTCCCCGCACTCATCAAAACTTTCTATTTCCTATGTTAATATTTTATAATAGACTATACAGCTTTGTTGCTTAACAAATGAACATAATCACGTAAAATATTAATTTAAAATTGTACTTTAACTTTAGAATGGTGACAACAAGCTAACTGGTATTTCGTTGTACCGTTGCGATGGTCCAATTTGTCAATATATTCCCGTCACCATACAAACTTCAATAACTCTTCCAATTCAACCGGGGGGGTGGGGGGGACTGCGTTCTATCTCACCATGTCTGGATCGAACATTTCTTCCGAATGGAGTGGGTGTACAAAAAAAAACAAGAAAACTTTTTTTCCTGGCTGTTTTCATGAAACACCACCAGAAAGATCTTCTCCAGTTCAGAACATTGCATATGCGTGTGAACTGAGGGGAAATCTTTGATTAATCTTTCCCTCTGTGGCCCCCAACATGACTCGATGAATAAATGACTTTGTGCGCATGCGTCAGTGAGAATTCTTACTGTGAATCGTTGATGGTTAGCACCTCAAGCAATTTTTAGTTACGTGTGCAACCCCTTTCATTTTACCCCGCAGAAATTAAACTGTTTATAAGCCTGTGATCACTAGGGCTAGAATTTTGATGGCCTAAAAATTGCTATAAAATGCCCTATTAAAAATACATTTATAATCCAAAAATTTAAAAAATACTCTTTAAAAATAAAAAAATTACCAAAAATAAATAAATTTCCTTATTAAAACAAATCCCCTAAGAGAGGAAGAACCATAAAATATAATTTAACGTTCCGTTTCTGTACCAAACTGAAAGTATTTATTTTGTAAAAAAAAATATATTCCGTATAAAATAAAACTAGGCAAAGTCATAAAAATTCAACTTACATTTTCTGACAATTTAACTTGACATGACCAACTTAGAGTTTTTATTTCAACAACCCAGAATTGCAACGCACAACATAAATCATCTACAGACTTTCAAAAGAGAATGATTATATTATTATCTGCTAACAAAGCTTTGAAAATAGAAAAGCGCCTTTCCACTCCTACCGACACCACAGGAGCATACTTGAAATAAACTACGTCGCTTTGTTCAAAGTCTCCTGAAATTTCAACAAGGGAAGAGTTTTTTCCTGATAGCACATATGCAACTAAGCACAGCGCTTCATATAGTTAAAAAATGTTTTAACTTGCTCAGTCTTCTTTTGCATAGCCTTTCCCACTTTTCCAGTCACAATATTTAGGTAATTAAAAACTTTATTTATCAAATCTATTTGATTCACTAATAGCACTGCTGACTTCTCCAAGGAAGTAATGGCACTAGGCAGAAATACAAAATACGACTTTAGGAAAACTTGCAATTTCAAGATCAGAAAGAAGTTCCTCCGCAACTTTAATTGAGGTCACTTCATTGCTGTCAAACGAGTCGATGATCTTTTACACAGCTTACAAGTTATCACAGTAATAGTCACATACCTCAATCCAAGTCCCCTATCTAGTTAAAATGGGAGCCGGCGTCAAAGGAACGTTTGGGGCCTCCAACTTGAATGATGCCACTCGAGAGGGTGCCTTCAGAAAAACTTTCTTCGCACACCCAATCAGCTGGTCAACTTCGATGAACTGCCCTCGTATATATTCAGCAACTCTATTACAGGTATGTGCTAGAGATGTTATGTGCACCATTTTTGAGTAAAGCGCTTTCAGAGCAGTAGCAGCCTTTATCGTGTAAGATGCAGCGTCAATCACGAAGAGCAGGGCATTGTCGTGTTGGATGCCATCGGGCCATATTAAGCTCGAGGACCTATCAAAGAGTTTGATTATTGTAGAAAAATTCACTTCTTATAAATGTTCACAATTGATGATAAAAGGTTCACCAGGGCCATCTTCTTCCATCGTACTTACCACTGCGTTAGCTACATATCGTCCTAGAGAGTCCATTGGCTCATCCATAGACGACCGTGTTTTCTTTTCTGCTGTTTTTTTCTCGTATATTCTTCATAGTGTTTTCATAGCAATGGTTGACATAATTTTTTTCTTAATAATAATAATCTTTAGCACCGCGTCTTACTACCCGTTCGGGTTATACGCTTAAGTACTAATTACGCTAATGGATTAGGAATTGGGAGAGTTTGAATTGAGAGGAAGTGAACCCACATTTGCGTGGAGGGAGAGTGGAAACCATTTAGGAAAAACCACCCCCAGTTCACCCGACCGAGATTCGAACCTCGATCTCCCCGTCCTCGGCGGTCGAGCTCAACACGACTAGCGCGTTAGCCAACTACGCCACCGAGGCGGGTAATTTTTTTTCTTAGTGTGGAGGAGTCCGGCAAAGACTTCAAAATGTGTGTTTTTCTAAAAAGTCGCTCAATAATTTAGGATTGTTAACTTTGCTCAAGAAATGTCTACACCACCCGTATAGTCCACACAAGCCGACATATGTCTCCACATACGACACACTACGATGACCTGTGATACACGAACGATGGACTCTCTGACCAACTCGGGCCTGCTAGCCCAATCCTGGACACACCGGTAGCCCGATCCTGGACAGGCCGGTCCACTCACTTCACTGTCCACAACTCGGACTGGGGGCCCCGTGGCTATTGCCGACCGTGTATATATAGGGGCATAGTTAATAGTCTGGAATCTTATATTTCTAGAATAAAATGAACGAACTCAGACTCATCCATACTTGTGTCTTCTCCTCCCCCTGACCCCTCTAATCCCCCACTTGCATACCTGCTAAACAAAGAGGGAGATAGAGATAGCAAGGGGTGCAACGAGAAGCGCACAGGTACCACTGTCGAACACTAATCTTGTTACAATATTACTCTTTTAAATCATAATAATAGTAATATATTATATTAATTCATAATCATACATTATATTAAATTAAATCATAATACCAATATTTGTATGTGCACCTCATTTGAAGGTCTAGGTTATTCTAAATTTCAGCCTCATACATTAATTATTACTTTACCTCAACAATGGTACAGGAAAAGCATAAAATAGAAGGTCTGACCCCTTATAACCCGTGAACTGTAATGATTTGAAATCATTGAATCACTATTTATAGCTTTGCTATACACTTGTTAAAATTGTGCAATCATGTTTTTATTGTAAAATTAACTTAAATTAATATATTACCAACTGAATGTAGTTTCATAGTCCTAGTCCATGCTGGAGAACAGGGGGCACTGATGGTGTGATGTGAGACCAGTTATGGAAGAATAAGGATATGAAGGCATGTCATCAAGTGTTGTATAATATCATTATTTAGTAAATTATTGTATTGAAACCAGGCCAACTACTTTTGTCTCCTGTTGTTTGTTGAGAGTTGTCTCCAAACCTCCATGAAGTCTTGTCTCTGTAAATACCTGTTTGGTCGAGCCTTATTGCGAGATTTCTATCTTCGTTTTATTTTCATGTACAAGCAATTTCAATAACATGGACCCAGTTTTTTTTTCCAGATGCCTCACCGTCGTTCATGGATGTCCTGAGCCTACACCTGAAGACTGTTTAAAAGTGGGTCTAGAGAACATCACACCAACGTTTACAAATGTTAATATCCCCCCACAGGAATATCACATCAAACGTGTTTGTACTGAGGCTCGTATAGCTCGATACAACAGACAAATCTTTATAATTTGTGTGATGAGTGTAAACATTTATCATTTGTGTGAGGATTGTAAATATTCCACCACACCCTAAACCTTAACCAGGGCGCACAGAAATTACATTTGTAATAGTGTGGGACGCCGTCCAAGAGAATGTCGGTAGTGACGATCACTGGCCCCAGAACCACCAGGTGTCATAGGACCTAGAGAAGGGCAAGGTAACACACTAACAGGGACAAGTAAGTTAATTAAATACTCAGACCGTCTGTGAAACTAGATATTTTAGTATATTGTGCCAGAATAATTATCTTATGGAACATATACCATCAAGTTGAAGACAGTAGAATGCGAGCGATGCACACGCACAAAGGAAATGAAAGAATACTTGAAATTAAAGCGAAGGATTGATGCTATATCTTATGGTAGTATCATCAACGTGGAGAACGATCCGTCAGACGACAGCTCCAGCAAAAACACTTGTGGTGATGATGGCGATAATAAGAGTGAAAATATACTTGCGCGGTCGAGTCCCTTGTAAAACCTCACCCTCTTGCAAACTAAACAATGGTTTAGTACATGTATGATGGGTCGTTTCCATGACGACAAATGCTAATAGTTTACGTTTAAAAAAGATTTAGGTTAATACCAGGGAACTCGGTTAGATGTTCTGGTTGACTGGGGTGGAAGACTGGCTGTTCTGGTCAGCTGGGGGTATGATGCTGGTCTGTTCTGGTCAGGGGGCTACCACGACTGCCAGATCTAGGTTTGTTCTAGTGGATAGGGCCGTACTAACTGTTGTACGATGACTACATTCTCTCAAGTTTTACGGTCACATGTATAGCAACAAATATTCATATTGTTATCCGACCTTGATAACATGGTTCGGACAGTATTTACATTTTCTTTGAGTGGGCCGAGGGTATTCTTCAGGCCTATTAATGATACATAGATATTCTTGTTTTAAATAGACAATATTTGAGTGATGTATGGCCATGTTATTGTGAGTAGCAAGGGAAGGATGTTTCTTTGATGGTCTCTAGTACGTCTGAGAAGTCTTTGAAGCTTGAGGAGACCTTGTAATGTTGCCGTACGATTATTCAAACAAACATTTATATAAACATATCTTCGTGTTGATCAAATGTAGGGCTTTCCTGACTAACCTAACCTCTCTTTGGGGGAGGGGTATGACCTAGAAAGGTTCTTGACAACGGAAGTTTGCATCTAAAGAATATTCTTTAGCATTTAGTTATGTTTACATTCAAATTGTTCAAGATATTCCATTTGTAAAATAAAATATTCCAACTTGTAATGGGTAACGCTTTGTTTCTTTAGAGAAGTCTGACCATTGCTCAACAGTGCGTTAAAATAATAATAAGTAATTTAAAGGAAGGAACGGTTTAATTGACAATAAGAGGTAGCTTTTCTTTGTTCCCCTCACAAACGATGAGAATAAAATGGCCCTTTGAATGATATTTGCTCGTTAGTTCTTTCTGTAAGCATGTCTCACTCGACAATACAATATTTTATCAGATATATTTGTAAAGAAAGCAACAGCTGTTGTGTAAATTGGCAAAGGCAGCCATCCGTCTCCCGAGCTAGAGTCAGGAGTTCTTGGTCGGGGTTTGAATACTGGTCAGGTGGATTCAAAGGGGAATTTCCCTTTATATTTTACTCTTCCTCCACGCAAATGTAGGTAGACTTCCTCAAAATCCAACCTTCATCCTTAACACACTGTTGTAGTTAGTAGACTAAATCGGTCAAGTGTTAAACGGGGTAGTAAATACTCACCATGAGTCAACAAGTGTGTACCCACCATAAGTCAACCTAGCGAGTAGTGCCATGGACGCTAGCTCAAGCTGGCTCCCAGGTTTTATCTTTAGACAGAACAAATAAAATATTGCTTCTGTAGAATCGTTTAGTTTAGTTTTCAACACTTGGTAATATCAACAATTGTTGAATATCTGTCACGAGTGAGGTGGCATTTGAACATTAGACTCTTTAAATGAAAAAAAAAATACGTCCTAGGGAAATTCTTAAGATGTCCGTAATAGATATTGACGAACCATGTGTGGGAAATAAACTGATCATACGTAATAGATATTGAAGAACCATGTGTGGAGAAATAAACTGATCATACGTAATGCTATCTACTGAGAAAATATTGGATAAAAAGGTAATTGTTTTAAAACCTATAAACAATCCTAGCTCACGTTAAGTTTTATGAAACAAGGGTAGAGAATAACAGCGGTGTGGATATGTTAAATGTGCCAGTGTAACATTTGTAATATGTTACATCATACTACCCCCCATATTAAGCTTCACGCAAAGGTTTTCCTTACGAGGAATACTACCCACTCCATATGAAACCTCAATATTATTAAACTTCCTGCAATAGTAAGCTTCTCTATTGTAGTCCAATGTAGGTTCGGTCTATATCGAGAACAATATTAAACAAGAATAAACTCCCCGCAATCACAAACTGTTCATGTACTTACCCTTTGTATCTTCTGGCTAGAAAAACCTTCAAGACTGGAGTACACACCTCACGTCCTAGAATGAAGAGTGGGACAAACTAGCCTTGGTGAGCCAGCAACTGAGGTTCCGAGCGGACAAGTCAAATCGATCCTAATGGAACTAACCAAAGACAAAAACTGACTGCAACTATCCTAGGGTCCGGCGTGAAAGATGATTTCAACCACCAAGACATCGCGTGATGTATGTACGTCACAGGCACCAGTCAAACAGATCTCTAACACCACTGGAGTGCGTGATCGAGACAGGCCGCCAATCCTAGCCTGATCAAAGGACTACGTACTGCTCTGCACCCATCAAAAATTACCGATGGGACGTCACCAACTAATATGGACATCCCCCTTCCAACCCCAAGTGACTAGAAACACTATTTAAACCTGGTGGCTCTGAACACCAGTGACCTTTATATTCCGACGCCTTCAGGAGAAGTCATGTCTTAAACATTTATATTCGACGCCGTCTGGAGAAGTCCTGTCCTGGACTTGGACATTTGCAGGATGATTACGTATTTTGTTTATATTACCTCATCGATGTTAATTTAATAGACTTGAACTATGGCTTGTTCAATTTTGAATTAAAGTAATGTAAATTTTTGGTATAAGCCGGAATAGGCAACGTAAATTATTTACTAAAAGTTTTTTTATAAAACTAAATTTTGTTATGAGACACATAATTCATTTTGCCGCCACTTGGGCGCTAGTGTCCGTGAAGTCACTTAAAATATTAGATTGCCACATTTATAAAATTATTTTTACTATAAGTATTTAATTTAAATTGACTGAGTTTTGCAGACTAAGTAAATGTAAAATCCCTTTTTTTTATAATGTTTTCTTATTTAATTGTTATTTGAATTATATATTAAAGTAACGCAAAGTTTTGCGGATTGATTGATTTAGACTTAATAATTTTCCAAATTATTGAATTGAAATAACTTGTGGTTTAACTAGACTTTTTGTATGTCATATTATTTACTAACAAGTAGAAATCTTGTTAACGTCTTTTGTTGTGTCGAGATTTAATAGTCCCGCGGGAGTTTGACTTAATGCCAGTAAGCCAAACTCTCATGTTTATTAAAATATCTGGGTGATATTTAACCTTCTTTTTTCTGTCTGTATTCAATGTAGTGAAGCAGACACCTTTGTAACCATTTCAAAGATGCCCACTTGGCTCTTTTTTGTAGTCAAATAAATATCTGACTAGATATTTTTAAAGTAATGATTTGTTCTAATTGTCAACGTTTAAGGTTGTTTTGTCAATATATTCACTGTTGTGAAACTTACAGTGTAAGTTGGTCGAGTTGTTGTGTCTTCCAGACTGACCTAGTTGACTTAAGGATATGTTTCATGTTTGGAAACATTCACATGATCGAACTGCGCTTTATTATTGACATGATTTTCAACATACCCCCGATGGTTTTTAGAAGCCATGTAAATTATTGTTTCATTGTTGTTATCTTGAATAAAACATTCATCTTGTTATTTAATTGTTGCTAATGCCTTACTTCTTTTCAACTTGTTTAGATTACAGCCCACCTTCCTTTTAGTCTAGTGTGGCCGTAGCTAAGAGGTAGTAGAGTGGGTGGTAACTCCAGAGTTGCGGAGTTTGCAGATTCCAGTACTACTCAGTTTCAACATTAGTGTGATTGTCACAACCGTCATGTTGTACGGACTGGTGCTGGTTGGTGTTTATCTAGGTGAGGAATAGTATAGTGTTACCACTAATATAGTGTTAGGACTATTATAGTGTTACCACTAATATAGTGTTAGGACTAGTTTGGTGTTAGGAATATTATAGTGTTGGGACTAATATAGTGTTAGGTCAAGTATAGTGTTAGCACTAGTTTAGTGTTAGGACTTGTATAGTGTTACCTCTAATATAGTGTTAGGACTAGTATAGTGTTAGCACTTGTATAGTGTTAGGACAAGTATAGTGTTAGCACTAGTTTAGTGTTAGGACTTGTATAGTGTTACCACTAATATAGTGTTATGACTAGCATAGTGTTAGCATTAGTGTAGTGTTAGGACTAATTTGGTGTTAAGATATTATAGTGTTACCACTAATATAGTGTTAGCACTTGTATAGTGTTATGACTAGCATAGTGTTAGCACTAGTTTAGTGTTAGGACTAGTTTGGTGTTAGGACTAGTTTGGTGTTAGGACTATTATAGTGTTGGGACTAATATAGTGTTGGAACTAATATAGTGTTAGGTCAAGTATAGTGTTAGTACTAGTATAGTGTTAGGACTAGTTTGGTGTTAGGACTATTATAGTGTTAGGACTAGTTTGGTGTTAGGACTATTATAGTGTTATGACTATTATAGTGTTGGGACTAATATAGTGTTAGGTCAAGTATAATGTTACCACTAATATAGTGTTAGGACTAGTTTGGTGTTATGACTAATATAGTGTTACCACTAATATAGTGTTATGACTAGCATAGTGTTAGCATTAGTGTAGTGTTAGGACTAGTTTGGTGTTAGGACTAGTTTGGTGTTAGGACTATTATAGTGTTATGACTATTATAGTGTTAGAACTTGTATAGTGTTATGACTAGCATAGTGTTAGCACTAGTTTAGTGTTAGGACTATTATAGTGTTAGAACTTGTATAGTGTTATGACTAGCATAGTGTTAGCACTAGTTTAGTGTTAGGACTAGTTTGGTGTTAGGACTATTATAGTGTTGGGACTAATATAGTGTTGGAACTAATATAGTGTTAGGTCAAGTATAGTGATAGCACTGGTGTATTGTTATGACTAGTTTAGTGCTAGCACAACTATTAGAGTCAGCATCAGTACGTCTATAAACAACACTTATTTGTATAGATATTTCCCCTTTGTTTCCACGTACAATGCGAGCGGTATTTATTTGGCCGCAGGGAGAGCCCAACAAGTCTATGACAGGATGTTCAGACCTACAACTAAACCATAAGAAATAACAACATTGCGGTTCGTTGCAGTAGTGGTGGAACTTTATTTGTGTAAGAGGAGAACGTAGGGGGGAGTCAAATCACAAGTTTATTCTACTTTTTTTCTGCCCTGCCCTCCCTCAATGTTTGAAAATTGGATATTCCTAGAGGCTTTTTGATGTGGTCTTATTCGTCAAATTTTTTAAAAGTGAATGCCTCTACAAGTTATTTGAAGTTTGATACAAGACCATCTTTAAGCTTCATATTAAAAACTTGTGAGAATTTAGGGGCTCCCTACGGCCAAGGTACCTATCGTACTATTAATGTAATACCATTATAGTACCAATAGTACCAACACTATTAATGTAATGGATGACCTGGATGGGGTCTGCAATTAACTACTTCATGGTCGGACGGTAGCTCTCTTTGATGCCACGTGTTTGTTGCATCGCTCTCAACTGGAGTGCATCAAATACTGACCTCAGGTCCGTGCATCAGTGGATAGAGAGGCCGTATGGAGTTCAACCGCTATGTCTTATAGTGCAGTCCAGGCAAGGCAACCAAAACAATTAGTAATCACATGTAAACATAAATTAATGACTACTAGCGGACAAATAATATGTTCTAATTTATACAATGGATCCATATTTAGTTGTGTTAATGAATTTTAGTGTGGTCAGCACCGAGCTCGAACATGGAGTCCCTTGGCAGGAGTCTGTGTGCCGATCGTCAGAGTCAGGGACGCATACACTACAGCATGTGTGTGGGTGACGTATCAGAGGAGGGATCATCTGGTAAGTGTCCCTAGACTGTACTAGACTGGTTTTCTCCGGGTGTTTCATACAACAGGGTCAGGATCAGGGACTGTGTGTGTTGCAGAGGATCCTGGTCTATTGGTAAGTGTCCCTAGACTGTACTAGACTGGTTTTCTCCGGGTGTTTCATACATCAGGGTCAGGATCAGGGACTGTGTGTGTTGCAGAAGATCCTGGTCTATTGGTAAGTGTCCCTAGACTGTACTAGACTGGTATCCTCCGGGTGCTTCATACAACAGGGTCAGGATCAGGGACGGTGTGTGTTGCAGAGGATCCTGGTCTATTGGTAAGTGTCCTAGACTGTACTAGACTGGTTTTCTCCGGGTTTTCATACATCAGGGTCAGGATCATGGACTGTGTGTGTTGCAGAAGATCCTGGTCATTGGTAAGTGTCCCTAGACTGTACTAAGACTGGTGCTTCATACAACAGGGTCAGGATCAGGGACTGTGTGTGTTGCAGAAGATCCTGGTCTATTGGTAAGTGTCCCTAGACTGTACTAGACTGGTTTTCTCCGGGTGTTCATACAACAGGGTCAGGATCAGGGACGGTGTGTGTTGCAGAGGATCCTGGTCTATTGGTAAGTGTCCCTAGACTGTACTAGACTGGTGCTCTCATACACCAGGGTCAGGATCAGGGACTGTGTGTGTTGCAGAGGATCCTGGTCTATTGGTAAGTGTCCCTAGACTGTACTAGACTGGTATCCTCGGTGCTTCATACAACAGGGTCAGGATCAGGGACGGTGTGTGTTGCAGAGATCCTGGTCTATTGGTAAGTGTCCCTAGACTGTACTAGACTGGTGCTTCATACACCAGGGTCAAGATCAGGGACTGTGTGTTGCAGAGATCCTGGTCTATTGGTAAGTGTCCCTAGACTGTACTAGACTGGTGCTTCATACACCAGGGTCAGGATCAGGGACTGTGTGTGTTGCAGAGGATCCTGGTCTATTGGTGAGTGTCCCTAGACTGTACTAGACTGGTGCTTCATACACCAGGGTCAGGATCAGGGACTGTGTGTTGCAGAGGATCCTGATCTACTGGTAAGTGTCCAAGAGAAGGATCTCCAGAGGTCGCGCACAGTAGCAGTTTGGAGACGTGACGACGCCACAAGATCCGGAGATAGCCGAGTCATCGCGCCAGGAAGAGCCGGAGATAGCCGAACATAGCCGTGCCAAGAGATGTAGCGCTCGACGTAGGAAGATCTTGCTAGGCAGCGGTAAATTCACTCTTCACTAAGATTGTTGTTTTTCTACCAAGAATGTTAACGTACACCCAGAGGTATATCAGAGGGAGCACAACGTACCACTGAGTTGTCCATTACACATGTTTTATAATAGCCTGATAATAGCTTCCACTCGTATAGGTATAATCATTAGAAAATTGTTATGTTTACAATATTGTATTTCAACTAACTAAATTAATTAATTAATTTTAGCACCGCGTCTTACTACCCGTTCGGGTTATACGCTTAAGTACTATTCAACTAACTGATGGTGGCGTTGACAGTTTTTAAAATATGTTTCAAATGAACTTTTAATCAAACCCAGTGTGGAAATAAGAACATTCTCTCAGGCAGTCTGTTCCTTGATTATCAAGTAACACCACTTTTTTTCCTCTGTTGATTTTAAAGTTTTATATTAAGTTAACGCAGAATACTAGGTTATCCGGTTTAATGTAAATGGGGACTCACTTGACTGGCACTGATATAAGAAATAATACGGACAGTCTGATTTAATAGAACTCGGAACTAGACTATTTTCTCGGAATCCCAGTTCACATGTATCCGAGAAATAACATCCTACACACCCGCCTCGGTGGCGTAGTTGGCTAACGCGCCAGTCGTGTTGAGTCAGACCACTGAGGACGGGGAGATCGAGGTTCGAATCTCGGTCGGGTGAACTGGGGGTGGTTTTTCCTAAATGGTTTTCCACTCTCCCTCCACGCAAATGTTTAGAAAGATTGAACCACTCTTCTTGTGAGATGGTTCATAGCCCAATGTTTGTTCGGCCACCATGTTTAGAAAGATTGAACACACTTTCTTGTGAGATGGCCATATCCAATGTTTGTTCGGCCACCATGTATTGGAAAGATGAACCACTCTTCTTGTGAGATGGCTCATAGTCCAATGTTTGATTCGCCACCATGTTTGGAAAGATTGAACCACTCTTCTTGTGAGATGGCTCATAGTCCAATGTTTGTTCGGCCACCATGTTTAGAAAGATTGAAACCACTCTATTCAGTGAGATGGCTCATAGTCCAATGTTTGTTCGGCCAACCATGTTTAGAAAGATTGAATCACTCTTCTTGTGAGATGGTTCATAGCCAATGTTGTTCGGCCACCATGTTTGGAAAGATTGAACCACTCTTCTTGTGAGATGGCTCATAGCCCAATGTCTGTTCACACAGCAGGTGATGGTGTTTCAGGTTACTACACCCCTCAGCTTGTTTCAATACGTGTGAGGCCAGTACTGACACCTAGCGTCTCACTTAGGTACTTAGAATAAATGAGACTTATTAACTAGTAGGCTGAAAACAATTAAAATATGTGCCAGCGCCCACTACTGGCGTTCTTGTCTTTAACCGGTAGTTCATGTACACTGTGAATGGTTTTACATCCTCTGTATTGGCATATGTTGGTGCATTTCCTTTCAATTACTATTCTTACCCGTTGTATAGCATTCGTGGTACAACTGGCGACACGTCGGGACTGTTACTAAAGTATTCTTTGTTTGGTTGGCAGCGCTCACGACACTCGGCCAGATAAGACGCTCGCGGAGAGTGAAGACACAGTGGCGTCGCCTTTTGAAGAGGAGACACAGTGGCGTCGCCTTTTGAAGATGGAGACACAGTGGCGTCGCCTTTTGAAGGTGGAGACACAGTGGCGTCGCTTTTGAAGTGGAGACACACTGGCGTCGCCTTTTGAAGACGGAGACACAGTGGCGTCGCCTTTTGAAGACGGAGACACAGTGGCGTCGCCTTTTGAAGATGGAGACACAGTGGCGTCGCCTTATGAAGATGGAGACACAGTGGCGTCGCCTTATGAAGACGGAGACACAGTAGCGTCGCCTTATGAAGATGGAGACACAATGGCGTTACCTTTTGAAAATGGAGACACAGTGGCGTCGCCTTATGAAGACGGAGACACAGTGGCGTCGCCTTATGAAGATGAAGACACAGAGGCGTCGCCTTATGAAGACGGAGACACAGTGGCGTCGCCTTATGAAGATGAAGACACAGAGGCGTCGCCTTATGAAGACGGAGACACAGTGGCGTCGCCTTTTGAAGCCGGAGACACAGGGGCGTCGCCTTATGAAGATGGAGACACAATGGCGTCGCCTTATGAAGATGGAGACACAGTGGCGTTGCCTTATGAAGATGGAGACACAGTGGCGTCGCCTTATGAAGACGGAGACACAGTGGTGTCGCCTTATGAAGACGGAGACACAGGGGCGTCGCCTTATGAAGATGGAGACACAGGGGCGTCGCCATATGAAGATGGAGACACAGGGGCGTCACCATATGAAGATGGAGACACAGGGGCGTCACCATATGAAGATGGAGACACAGGGGCGTCGCCTTATGAAGATGGAGAAAAAGTAGCGTCGGCCTTGATCGTGTCTCCATTCTTAGAGAGTATCAAGGACCAACCAGGAGCGTCCATGAAAGAAGACGCAACTGTATGATTCTATTGGTTAGAGCTGTGCTATAGGTTGTGTAAGAGCTATGCTACAACCAGGCTGATGGACACTTCTTGTCTGCTTACTATTTGGTCTAAACTCATACTTTACTATTACAATAAGCAGATAGTTTAATAAAATTATTCCAAATAGGTTTTAAAATTATAGCTAGTAAAAATATGTTGTATTCATGTAACAAAATTATAAACAACATAGAGAAAATAACTAGAATAATAAACTTCGCGTTCCTCAAATAAAAAGAGCTCAAAATCCGACCTTAGATTTTATTTCATTTAGGTCACAAAAATAACTTGAGAAGGGTAGAAGAAGGTGGGGTTGAAGGTTCAACCTCTCCTCCTCCCCCCCCACCCCTCACCTGAAAGTTAATCAATAAAATCTGTCTTATTTACGGTTAAAACAAGAAAATACAAGTGAGTTTGTTGCCACCATTTTAAGGCTTAAGGTGGAATTCCCTAGTGGTGTAGTTTGATTTTAATCCGCTAGATGTCACCCAAGTACTTAATATTAACTCCATTTCCTCCTCGGCTCACTAACACATGTATACAGGTTGTTGACTTGGAGCCTGTCAAGGGCATCTACAGTAGCCGCATGGCTTCTTTGGTGCTGACTGACAGTTCACAGCTGACTTCTGACAGTCAACATTTAGGTACATACCTAAATGTTGACTGTCAGAAGTGACAACTGCTAAACACATGTTTTTTGTAGATCATATGGTTCGGCATAGGGATACATAGTTTGGTCTGGTAACTTTTCAAAGCCGTCAGCTGTCAGTCAGCACCAAAGAAGCCATGAGGCTACTGTAAACTAATCCTCTTCTTTTAGCTCCCCCTCCCTCCCACCACCTCCTCTGACCATTTCAAGCCGTGTACCTGACCAATAAATTGCTAAATAGAAAACCAGAGGGTTGGTTCAGATTTGAGACGCGAGAACATTTTCACCAGATTTATTATAGTGTCCATTTATATTCCAATGTCTAGAGTCGTCTTTTTTTTTTCTTTTAGGCTATTTAACGAGCACTTTTTGAAACACTGATCATGAACATGAACACTATCATGAACACTATCATGAAGCGACTTACAATTCTAGAACAAACACAACATCCAGCTCTTCGGCCAACAATTTGCCAGCATTTTAGATCCATCAGGAATAGAACACAAGACCCATAGCTTAGTAAGCATACTTGATAACAAATAAGCTGTGTTGAGTTATTTATTTTTTGTCAGTGAAAACCTATTACATTCTTTAGAGAGGCTAAATGTAGTGTGTAACATTCTTTATCAAAGTGTAACTATTCTATTATTATGAGATCAACATAAAGTTTACCCGGAGTAATTTATAAAGTTAAGGTTGTTAATCTTAGTTTGGTAAGTATCCCGTCTGCATCTTGAAATGAGAGTCCCAGATTCTACTCTTGGCAGGGCAAAGCATTTGTGATTGTAAACTAGAGCTTGTGTTGTCCTTGAATCTATTGGGATATACTACCAATAATCATAACATAAATAAAAGACAAAAAAACATAATATATAAAAGTGTCGGAACCAGGGACGGAGTGAGGAAAATAGAAACAGATTATAGCCCTGAATATTTTAGCAATTATGTATAATGTTTTATGACCTTTATCATTACAACAAGTGCACATTGGTAAAATACCAATAATCCTACATACAACCCAGGAAGTCAGGGCTAGATGCTGACAAAATCCATTGGGACTATATTTTCCCTTGTTCTTTCTTTATTCAGGCAAATGCGAGTGAAACTTCCTAGAATGCACTCTCTTTCTTAGACTGCAAGTCATTAGGCCTAAGTGTAAGTATTAGAATGAACAAATAAAACCTGTAAGGTATATGGAATCATGCCTGATTCGACTCCATCTTCCCTTTATTTAATTTACAAATTACCTTCCAAGGTGTCTAAAAATAAGTAATAGCTGTCCCGACCAAACATTTTTCGTCCACTCAAACATATTATAATTATTCTAAGCATATAGTGAGGGGCTGATTTCACAATTTGGACAATTTGATTTTTTTTTTTAATTCTAATTCTCAGTTCCAAACGACACTTGATCACACAAATTAACTTAAAGCAATTTGGTCTTCAACAATACATGTAAATGTCGGTGACATCACTAACAATTAGCTGGTTATATAAATGTAAATCATATCATTTCAAACTACATATTGTCACCACCTCCTTTTGTTTACCTATCACGTGTGCCTAGAATCTGTCAGGATGTGCTATGGTCGAGGTTAAGGGGAAGGTGATTGAGTATTCTTGTGTGGGTTCGTGATTGATGTTAGACTTGGTTCATTAGTACTACTATGCTATTATATAATGTGATGTTGGTAGTGATATTAGAATGGCACAACTTAGAGAATACTCGGAAGCTTGTGACAAAACGAGGTGTTGCTAGGAATACCCAATGGCCAGCCTGACTCCTAGGGGATCCCTTCACGGTCCCCGAACCCCGGTACCCTGGGCTCGAGCGGTAGTCCTCAAAACAAGTATTGATGAACCGGCGTCCTAGCCCGAGTAGTCTAGAATCGGGCAGAGTGCCCCCTAGACTTCGGTGTTGATTAGTCAGCCATGATGGCTAAATCCTCTACATTTTATTTTGACTCCTGACCTGGATTCTCACTAAGAAATGCTGACACTGTTTTTGTGGTCAGCTCCTCTATTCTATTCTATTTGTTTATAGGCTAATCAAAACAACCTGCAACGCTCGTTTTGTCATTCACAACTCAAAACATACCATATCAAACAAACACGCCTTCTAATTTAGGCCGTGCGGTTAGGCCTACACTACTCGGTTTTTTTTTTAAAGAGATTCGAACACATTTTTGATTCTTTAAGCTCCCTCCCTGCTGTTTGACAAAATTCCCTTTTCCTATTGTTTACTTACACTTCGTAATTCCTAAACCTTATGACTCAACACATGTCATAGTGCTAGCAAAACTGATTGTCAATGCCACGATGACACTAGACAAACTAGCTGGGTCAGCTTTCTGGCCCGGGTTGTTTATTTTTTGGAACGCATACAATGAGGCTATAACAACACACAAAATTACCACACTCGGAATAACTAACAACAAGTACATTGTTAGCGGTTTTTTCTGTAACTTTTCTTTTAGCTTGGCTAGTCAACCAATCAAAGTCTACTGTGGAACTGATAGAAATCACGTAATTATCCAATTCCTCCTGTAAATGTGTATAAGAGTTCAAATAAGAAAAACTACTACCCCAACTCCAAACTAATTTCTTTAACGCTGGGAATCGCATATCGTTCCACTGGCTCTTAACCTTTAACTTGCCCTGGTGAATGGCAAGAAACTTAAAATGGCTTCCTATCAAGTCACAATCTGAGGCATTTACAATCCTCCCTGTACGAGTTAGAGTTTTGGTTATAGAAGGAGTAAAACTTACACTCTCTTGACAAACAAAGTTGACCTCAGTATCTTCTGGCACAACATATAACCATCCTGCTGCTGCTATTCTTTTGAAAACACGACTCTCTAAGGCACTTAATTTTATTTTACATGATCTAATATTATATTTTGAAATAAACAAATTGAAAATACAATTTTCTACATTGCTATCCAACAACATTAAATTATTTGGAAAAATAACCAAATTTTGTCCTTTACACTAAAAAAATAACTCTGATCAAGTGATCTAAAACACTTCATGTCTTTACTGATTAGATATACCTCGTCTAAATCAAATTCTATACAAGCGCCTGTCTTATTCCAAGCTACTGGAATAGTTTGTATTTTATATTGTTCCTTCCGTGGTTAACAATGGTAGAGTAACAATTAATTGCAACTATCTCCCTTACGTATTCGAACGCTATCCCTGAATTTGAGGTTTGAATGATAATTGAATCTTGTTGGGATTGAACCTTTATTCCTTCAATCAGGAGTACTAGAATTACTCCCCCTAAAATAACAAAGTATGGCCATGACATGTACTACAAAGTATCAAGGCCCAACTGATGTGAAATAAAGATAAAAACTATCTCCTCATTAGTTTGTCAAAAAACAAGGTACCAAGATGAAATTTCAACTAGTTATTTAGGAACTACGAAGGTTAATGTATGATGAGTTGAGTTATAGCCTAAAACTAGTGAAATTGATCGATTTCTTGGCTTTACTAATATTTTAGAATGTCAGGATGGATATAGATAGTAGCAAATATATTATATTATTTATGTTGATTATTTGAACCCACTGGTTTCGTTATTATTCACTTTATTCATACTAAATTATAGTGTAAAAATGATTACCTTATCAAAACATTAAATCAAGTTAAACTCTTATACATCCACTATATCACAGTATATTGTATAACCATTAAATAATAATGATACATATGAAAAAAGGTTTTAAAAAACTTTTTTTTAACTTTGATTTTTTTAGCATTATTTTTAAAAAAATATTAAAATGTAATTTATTTTCATCATTATAATTTTTCTTGTTTTCTTGGTTTCAAAAAGTGACAGTTACTTAGCATTTGTTTTAGTATAGGGATACTTTATAGCAATCTAGTAACTTTTCCAGAAATGTTCTACTGTCCTTCCTACTATACAACAGATCCATGATATGTGTAGCCTATGTATCAAACAGTAATTCACAAAGTACATGTGACCTAGTGTATGCTGACCTGCTCTGATGTAAGATGGCCGTCATTAGGTGAGTAATTGGTGCGTAACATCAAGTTTGACAGCATGACATTGTACACTCGGTTACAATTATTCTTACGCTGCTTGGTGCATGTGAGGACTGCAATCTCTTTTCTTCTAGCACGCCAACGGGCCAAAACTAGTTCCAATCCTCTCACTAAATCTCTTGGTATAGTCTTAAAATTGCTATATCATCTTGGCCACTGGTTCTAAGTAGACATTTAAGAAATTATGTTGAGACTGCTTGAGTCGGAAAGGTTGGAAAACTCTACCAATTAACGATTACTCATCTGGGATCGAGCCCGGGTCTCTTTAGGGTGGAATGGAAGGGGAAGCAAGAAAAGGACAGTGTTTTTGCAGTTTTTATGGCAAAACTTTTTTTGGCTAAAATATATAAAATATTGCTCCAGTACAAACGTAGAGTTTAATTTTCTTCACACGGTGATATCAACAGTTTCTGAATATCCATCATGAGCATAGCGACATTAGATGAGAAACTTTTTAAATGTAGACAAAAAGTTGTCATTAAATTCCAGGACAACCTTGACAAATATTCAAGAAATGTTGAGGTTACCATGTGAAGAAAAGTAAATTCTATGATTTTACTGGAGCAATATTTGATCTATTTTTCCATAAAAACTGCACAAACATTGTCTTTTTCTCGCATCCTCTTCCCAATCCTAAGACACTCCTCCAGCATGTAAACGTTCTAGTTCCAGTGATCAGATATCGAAGCTAAAGAGCGCTAGTACGCGCACGCGCGCAGTTCAAATATTGTAAAGAAGTTTATTATTATTTTGATGATTATAATTATTATTATTAGCACTGCGTCTTACTACCAGTTCGGGTCGTACGTACTAACGCTAATGTGTAATGGTAGGGTGGTTGTGACATGAAATGGAGGACCTACAGTTTAATGTGGGATCCGAACCACGGTGGAGGCCTGGCATTCCTCAAATTCTCAAGTTGTGATTAATACACGTCTTTCAGAAGTTAAGGAAGGGTTTGGCAACCAGATAAATCTGTGCCAGGAATAAGGATTGAAGCCCAGACCCCCAGCACAGAAGTATGACACCTTACCCCTAGGTCACCAGGTCACCCACGTAAAGAAGTTTGAAATACTAAGTTTCCATTTGATGGTTTTAGGTAGTACGGTGAGGAGATAAAATAATTAAGATGACCAAAATAGGAGCTTAATAGTAAAATACATACTATCAACTATAATAATTGATTGCTCAGCATTAAAGCGGAAATGAGGGGATGAGTTATCATCCATGTTATTTACAGTCTGCCAAGACTACATTTATATTTAAAGTTGGTTATTAGCTTGTATATTGGTTTCAGAAACCATATTATATAGAAAGTTCAATAAATGTAATGAATAAGGTATCTTAAAACTTGATTACATTTGTTTGAATGACAAAATTTGTGTAGAAGTTTTACGTTCAAACGATAATTTAGGTTATAGGATTGTATGAAGTACGGTATCAACTAAACCCTGATTTTAGTAAGAATCCCAATTTGTAAGGCTTTATTTCTTACCAGAATACTACCATGTACGAATATTTTGGCAGGATAAACGGCCATTTAGAATGGAAGTAGAAATTCCCTTCTGGAAGGTCTTTTATCCTACCTAAACACTATTATAGGGTAGGATTCTGGTACGAGACTGCCTTCCAAACGATCTTCCTTCAAAAATCATCGTATATATTAGATTACTTCAACTTATTTAAAGAAGAAAACTCACCATTTCAAACTTTGTTATGCGCTTCAATCCTTTTATTAACACGTGTATTTCGTTTAACTAATCATACATTGATATATCTCATATATTCATAAAAATTAGCTAACGATCTCGAAATGCCACGTTGCCTTGAATGCATACAAGAGAGAAAGAGATACCCGAAAATGTCCTCTCTTTTACAATGGTGTGCTGATGACAGCTCGAAACTTTTAGCCGCAGATGTCCATCCAGTTATATTATAGATATCAATGCTTTAAACGTGTAGTCGGTTTCTCTAATCGCGCCACTACGGTGACGGATAGGGTGTAATCAAAGTATTCCACACCTGTAATGAGTTTTTCTAACCACTCAGATATACTATGCAGGTCACATTGATTGGACACGACATAATTGAAAGCAAAACTAAAATCAAGAAATATGTTAAATGCGCAAAAACATTGAAACCTCCTTTACTAATCAATTATACAGAAGGCCCAAATAAAAACAAAAACTAACCAATCAGAGTGAGTCGTTTGAGTGAAATCAGTTACAATAGTCTGAGAACAGACTACTGTTACTCGGACACACGCAACTTACCTGGTTGCGGAAACAGTTACCAGACGGTCGTCCTTTGTGCCCTCATCTTGTAAGCCTCATAGCAACTCAAACATAAATAAATAAATACATTCCTAAACAAATAAATAAACAAATGAATAAATAAATAACCTAAGGGTACTCTTGTAGTCCCTTTACGTCCTCCAGGACAAAGGCAGGCATACAAAGTTATAAAATAAGGGGAGAATAAATTCAGAGTGAGCGGATAGGACACTAAAAAAGAATATATTATTATATAATTTATACGCCCATTTTTCCACGCAACCCACTCAGCATTATTGCGTCACCAACAAGGATAATAAAAAAGGATTAAAGAAAATTACCAGGGAGTTGAGAATATTTATTTAAATAAGAGTAGAAGTCCACATGTCAGAAATTAAATAGATGAATGTAAGTTATATTTATAAACAAGGGCTATGATTCATTGAGAACATCTCACAGTATTATTACCTCTATCCACAAGTCAGAAGGACTCCAAAAATATTAAACATAACTTTCCTTGTCTTTAAATTATTATTACAATTTCCACAAGTCGGAAGGACTCTGAATATTAAACATATTTACAATTTCCACAAGTCGGGAGGACTCTGAATATTAAATGTTATTATAATTCCCATAAGTGCTAGAGTAGATGATTTGAGAACAATCCAGACGGAAGGGGGGTAAGAAAGGGTAACCCCTTCCTAACTCTTTTCTTAAGCGTGGCGTCGTGGTGGTGATGTGTGGCCTCGTGGCCCACCTCATTGTGATGTCGATGTACGCCCAGGCAACTCGTAGTCGGTAAAGACGCGTGGATGTGGAAGTCTAAGTGGGTTGACAAGTGAGTGTTACTTTCCTATGGTAATCTCGTAACTGGTTCTTGTAACACCGTTACAGTATAAACAATAAATTGATTCAATATAAACCATGCTTTCCTAACTATTGCCCGTGCAACTGACGGTACAAACATCTCGCTGCAGGGATTGAAAAACGAAAAGTGTGGCGGATTGCATAATATGTTGGTCGTGTTTGCTACATATCTAGTGACTAGTCTAGGAGCCGTATGTCTATGTTAAAATTGTATGGTAGCTACTTCTCTTGCTTCACGGCTATACTTATAAAGGGCTCAGATTTTGATGACCTGTCATCTTTTTTTGGTGCATCACATACAATACTCACCTGCACAAAAATTCTGTCCATGATCCTCTGTTTGCGAAAAAAAAAAATGCATGTCATTTTTTGGCATTTTGGATTCTAAGGTAGTATATTCTTGGTTTGCGTACTTTTTGGGGGAATTCTGAAGAATTTTGAATTTAGTCATTTTTTAATTGTTTTTTAGGCATGTATGTCGAATAAGTTTATTTTAAATACTATTTTTTATTTAGATGTTATATGCATACATGATCCGAAGAACGTTAGTTTATTGGAGTTTAAGGTCATGAATATTTTTACCTTTTTTATTATTAATGGTCATAATAATAAGCGAGAAAGAAACTATAGTGTATAGTGATACGGTTTAATCGCCCCACGTTGGGCGCCAATTATAGTGTTACTGATTAATCGGTCCGCGTTAGGCGTCGATTAAAGTGATATGAATTATATTTTGAGATAATTGGTATCTATAGCCCAGTGATCAAGCACCAATTAAAATAATTACCGTTCAATTAGCTGATATTTGCCCCGTGATCGAGCACTAATTAAAGCAGTGTGGATTGTAATCGTGATAGTGCCTTGTGATTGAACACTATCAATAACGATATTAAATAAACAAGACTTTTGATGTTACACACGGCATTGAGATATCATGTAAAATTATACAATTTTCGTTGAACTACAGATTATTTTCTGTGTACTCTATGGATTTCAGTTAGTGCCACTGTCTTTAGCGAGCCACGTGATGAATCGACTTATGGATTCATACCCCCAAACAGCTTATATATGACCTACCCCTTACCCCTTGGACCCCTTGTGACCAGTGTCAAAACCAACTAATCGAAAGAGTCCTGGTGACAGGTGTCGTGAAGGCTAGCTTCCTATTGGGTAGAGAGAGCTAGCGTCACTTGCTTTTTTGGTAAACACTAAGCGTTAATTTTTGAAAGAAAAAAATAAGTTTAATGCCTATTACATTGACATTATTTCTGAAAACGCGTGATTTTCCATGGATGAAGTCTTTAAAGGATATTTTACATACAGTTTATTGGAGGGGTCCAAATCAGTATCATTACGAATGGTGCCCGAAAAGTTATAGGATTCTATATAATATTATTTTATGTTTGCAGATATAAACTAGATACTAAAATTAACACATTTATCAAGTAATGTGAAATATATAATGTCACAAAAAAATACAAAAGTTTACATTAATGTAAAGAAATAACATAAAATATTAGGAAATATTGGTTCTAGTTTTAGATGTGAACTTGATACACGTACTATGATTATTATCTGATTAGCGAAAGAGCGAGTTGGGATTATTGTAAATGTACACGAAAATGGTTGGTTTCGCAATAGTACAGAAAAAGGAGGTAATAATTTCCCAGACTAATTTTTTTGTTTCGCTTGAAATTTACAACACTATTAGTTAGTTCAAGAACAATTTGTACTTCTTTTTGAAGTTAGTCAACTCTGTTAAATGAACAATATTTCGATAAATTACATTAAAGATTTTACTCATGTTATTCAAGATAGTATTTGTTCCATAACTTACCGTGTTAAATGATGTGTGTGATAATTTAGCCTAGCCTCTTGTAATGTAGCCATAGTTAACCAATTTTGGTTTAAAAACTATTTACGTTATTTGTACTTTTATTATAAACATATATCCCAGTTTAAAAGACTATTACGTTATTTATTTATATTTTATATAGGCATGAATACTAAAACCTAATTTTTTTAACCCTTTTAGTGCCACGCCTCTATCAGAATTCGCGCGCGAAGTATGCCAGAAGACTGTTAGGTTTTGTGTGCGAAGAATGCCACAGGTATTTCCTCATTTTTGTATGGATTTGCAAGAAAATTCGCCAAACATTTATTTATGAAGCGATTATTTTGATTTTTCTATCATTCTAATCCATATATATTGTTCTTTAATGTTAATAAATTAATACTATTTAATTAAAATTATTTAATTTCTAAATTTTAAATTTAATTTTAAATTATTTTTAATTCTTAATTATTTTCAAAACTAATATTTAAAAAAAAACTGTATATATACATTTCAATTTTATTTTGTTGTAGTGCATTTAGTTTTATACAATAAAATAAAGTTTTTAATATATATGATAATAAAAAGTAATTACAGGAATTTTTATTTGATATCCTACATTAGATATTTTTGGGCCGTTATTGCTTACCTTGCAGCAAGATTTATTATATTGCTTACCTCATGAATAAATATTTAGGCCTACACATAATGAATGCGTTTTCCAAAAAAACCTTTTATAATGAATAATTTCTTATTTTTTAAAAATATTATTTGAATGTATAAAGTCATTACGCCTATTTACTTGCATTGGTAAGGAAATCTTTTCATTCACGTGACATAACATGAAATTCTAAATAGTATATTTTTCTAAACTCAGAACAATTTAACCCGTACATTTGGAAACTGTTTACAAAACTATTTACATCAGTATGAATGTGAGCCACATTTATGTTTTTCCATGCAGCTCGTACGTAAACCAGCGTTGCACTTGGCACATTGAGTACTTGACCATCCCATTGAAAATGTACTAAATTCCCAGTTCCAATAACAACTATTTACGGTTGATTTTTGTTGCCAGCATTATATAAAATTATAGAGGGAAATGTTCTCTTTCCAGTGATATATGACACTACTACACTATCTATCAGATAAAGCGAGAACTAGCTCAAATCTGGAGAGCTGACTTCATCGGCTCTGGCACTTTTAACGGTAGTAGGAGAAGCCGATCAGATCGGCTCGTGACATTTCTGGTGATAGAAGGCGGAGCCGGTCAGATTGGCTCGTGGTTCTAAAAGGGTTAATCACACAGTTACCTGAATAAGACGATATAACATTGAATGAACTTTGTGTCCTTTTTGCTGGTAGTGCTGGATACTCACATAGTTACCTGAATAAGACGATATAACAAATACCAATTTGGAACAAAATCGTTAGAGCCGCTTTCAAAATAACTGGAATTCAAAAAAATCACTCATCAGTAAACTACCCTTAATTTGAGGGCTAGGCTCAAAATGAAAGAAAATTCCGTGATCTATAAAATTTAAATAACAAGTTTGAGCAAAATTCATCAGACCGTTTCAAATCTGTCAACTGGGACAGACAGATAGACAAACATACAGACAAGGGGACTGACAGAATTATTGTAAAATGCAGGTTTTTTTTCGTGTTTAACTAAAAAAAAAATTATTTCGATTTTTTTCACGATTACAATAATTTCTCTTTTGATGAGAAAGTAAAAATGAATGGGGGCATTTGTCTCTATGAACATTTTTCCACCACATGTGCACTTTTAGTATGAGCTTTTTTCCGTGGGCATTTTTTGCGTAAGCATTTTTCGTGTGAGTGTTTTTCTTGTGGGCATTTTTCCTTGTGGGCCTTTTTCCATGTAAGCATTTTTCCGTGTGGGGGCAGGGGGGTTTCTGTGTGGGCCTTTTTACGTGTGGGCTTTTTTCCTGTGAACATTTATGGTTGTGGGGTTTTTTCTGTGCGGAGTTTTCATGTGCGCTTTTTCGCTTGTGCTTTTTCCCTAGAATCAGCTGTTGTCTACATAATTTAACAAGTTTCAAGAGAGCGCCCTCTCTTAAGGCGTCACCACCATTCCAGTTGTAAAGTGCTTGTTTGATTTAGTCATGTGCATTATTTACGAGCTTTTGTTAAACCCTTGAGGTATAATTTTTTTTGTTAATTTTAAGTGGGTTTTTTTTAGGATTTTTAGATAGTATTAAAAGTTTTTTTTTAATTTAGGTCATCTAAGTCCGGCCCCTGTTTATAAGATTGTTTGTTTGTTTGTTTTATTTGTCTTTAAAATGAGCAGTTAGCTCGTTACATTAAAGTTACAAAGAAACAGGTTCAGTTAACCATTAAAAAAAGATAAGTACAAAATACATACATATAATAGAAGCTAAGTTGGGTGGTGGTGGTGGGGGTGGTAAGGGGGGGAAGGAAAGTGGTGCATGTGATAGATAAATTCATGGATTGATTCATAACAACCATACTTTTGGTGAGGACAGTCATAATTTAACCTTATTGGATGTTGCATCTGCATAATATTCAAATTATCTAAAGTAAATATGTAAACAAAACATTGAGGGAGAGAGTATATTATGTATGACCCATAGGATAACTAAACAAAGGCCTAAATAAAAGTTATTAAACTATACATTAGGTGGTAGAACGAAAGACAGTTGTGAACAAATAGCAATCAGCTCGAGATATGTGCAGTACCTATCCATTGTAATATTTTGAATGTAATTAGATAAATGAGAGTTATAGAGCAAGCATTATCAAATAACAATTAACTTAAAGACTCCAAGGAAGCTACCCTTATCCATGATTTGAGCTTTTTTTTTGCTTATATAATTCCAATGTTTTATTTCCATTAGGAATTTTATTGATATATCGTGTGGCCTTACCACGAATGGAGTTTAGTCCATAATTTACTGTATTATAATGAGCAATGCAGAGGTTATGTCCTCTAGTTAAGTGACCATGTTTAAGGTTTTTATCCACTTTGATTGAGCTTTAAGTTGTACCACTACCTATTTTGAGAAATGTTATTGCAGAGTCATATATTATTTGTTTCCTTATGGGCAGAATGTTAGTGATACTGTATACATCATTAGTAGGTGTGAGGTAAGGGAGTCTGTACAAGTTTTTGATTGCTCTATTCTGTAGAAATATAAGGGGCATAAGATGATTGAGATAGGCACAGCCCCAAATAACATTAAGGTAGCTGATATGGGAATGGATTAGAGAGAATTAAAGCGGTCTAAGTACATTAGGGGGGAATTTATAGGACAATCTTTTAAGTATCCCTACCACAGGAGCTATTTTATTTATTATGAACTGTATATGTGGTTTCCAGCTAAGTGAGGAGTCTATTAACAGACCTAAGTAATTTACCTCCTTTACTTGTTTTAATTCTTTATCTTGGAAGTCTATTTTAACACCAATGTCATGATTACTATTAGGCCTATTAAAAATCAAAAAATTGCTTTTATTTAGGTTAAGTGTTAGTCTATTCATTTTAAGACAGTCATCAAGTAGTGCCCGGGTCAGATTCCATATTTTGTTTAATATTTATCAGTGATTTTTCAACATACACAAAACATGTGTCGTCCGCATATAATTGAATATGGCCTTTGAAGTCCACCTTGGCTATATCATTTACGTAAATTAGGAATAATATAGGGCCCAGAACTGATCCTTGAGGAACTCCACGCCTGATTTGTTCCTTCGTACTTGTAGAGTAATTTATTGAGACAAACTGAGACCTATTGGATAAATAACTCTTAAACCATTCCAATACTACTCCCTGTATACAACTTTTAGTTAGTTTTTAAATTAGGATGGCATGATCTACACAGTCAAACGCTTTTTTCAAGTCTATGAATAGTCCAGCTGACCTCAAGTTACTGTCCAGAGCAGTTTGAATTTGGTCAACTAGGTCCATGCATGCAATTAGTGTGTTTGATTTATCCCTAAAGCCATACTGTCCTGTAGAGAAAAAGTGAATGTGTTCCAAGTAGCTTACAAGTCTTTTTTCACGACTTTCTCCATAATTTTGGAAACAGCTGATAAAATTGATATTGGCCTATAGTTAGAGGTGTCCGCCCTGGTACCACTAACCTTAAAGATCGGAATGACTTTAGTTATGACCATTTTATAAAAAATATTCTAACAGCATGCTTTATGTGTGATTTGATTAGCACTACAATACAGTTGTGTATTAGAATAACCTTAAGGAACGCAGAAACGCATCGCGGTTACTCTATTGTGTATGCGACTGCAGCGCGACAGGCGGAATCACTCGTTTTAAAATCTATTTTGAGAGTTTATATGTTACCCCTCAAATAGTTCGTCACCAACTTTATACGTTTATAGAAAGAACCATAGCTAGATAAGTTTGTTTTTGCTGTGGCAAACTTCTGGGAACTGTTCGTTTTAATATCATGGCTTATGAAGAAAACAATTTGACTACCACGTTGCTTCAAAAGTTTGATATGACAGTGGAACATCTATCATATTCACATATCAAACAGTGCGTCAATGGGAAAGAACTCGAAAAAATAGTAAAGATATTAAGGTTGGTAACAAATTTTATGAATAAAAATGAGGGTAATAAATTTTAATTTTTATGCTTGAAATATACGGTATCTCATTTATGGGGTACACTTTTTACGTAACTTTTCAAACACTTTTTTTTGGTCAAATGAAATAAATAAATAAATGCTTATATTGAATAAACATGAAGAATATGCTTATATATACATACCGAACTAATCCCGCTATTCCTTACAGGGTAGGCAAGAAACTGTGCATATAGCTTAAAAAACAACTCCGTACTAAATCCATCCCACTGTATTCACACTTCCCTATCCTTCTCTTCATCAACATCCATACACCGAGTAATACATGCTCTTTTGTTCTTAAAACTATTATGTTTCTCTTTTTCACTCATTTGTCTACAACATGTAGCCACGTCTTAAAGGCATACCCCTTCCTTTATATCCACACACTCTACCTTCATATATTACTATTATTAGCACCGCGTCTTACCACCCGTTCAGGTTACACACACTTACGCTAATGTGTAACGGTAGGGTGATTGTGAGATGAAATGGAAGACCTACAGTCTAACATGGGATCCGAACCACGGTGGAGGCCTGGCATTCCACACATTCACAAGTTGTGATTAATACACGTCTTGTCAGAGGTGAAGGAAGGGTTTGGCTAGCAGATAAATATGTGCCGGGACTGAGGATTGAACCCTGGACCCCCAGCACAGAAGTCTGACACCTTACCCCTAGACCACCAGGTCACTTGTTACCTTCATATATTTGCGTAATTCAAACCACACTCGTTCTCTCTACTTGTCCAAATCAGAGTAAGACGCTTCACACACATTGAGCTATTGCATTCCCCTTCAAACCACACTCCTTCAGCACCCATCCATTACAGACTCTGTCCATAGGCCTACTAGTTTTTTCACATACAGGAATATGATGAATTGAATAGTAATGATAAGTTTGTAGATTTTCTAGTACTCTAAGCGAACGAAAGTAAACAGATGAACTTGAATATTTAAAGGAATAGGATAGTTTTTAATGGTCCACAATTATATTAGTGTGCAATAGATACTATTTATATTAATAACTACCGGTAGCCCAACCTAACAAAACCTAAACTTCTATCTAGAAACAAAATGTTTTTGGTTCAAGAATGCTTAGTAGGCCTAAGCATAATATGGTTCATCTTAAAAAATAGGATTTTTTTTCCCTAAGGCCTTTCATGGGCCTAGTTAATATTATTTTCAGCGATAATCTAATTATTTTAGAAAATATTTGCTCAATTCACAGGTTATTGCCAGACACAAACATCTACAGGGGAATTATACGCTCTATCCATCCCATTCTCGACCATTTATTTCTTAAAATAACTAAAATATTAAAATCAGAACTGTGCATTTTTACAAACTTAAAAACATTTATAAATACTCGGGGAAAAACCTTTTTAAATACTTTAGCTGACATAAAAAATTCCACTCAACAAAGTTTCAGGACATCATCTGGAACATAATATTGATGATGTCATGGAAATAACACAACTAGGTTATTATGACACTTTCCAACCTATCTTAACATAACCTTTCATGTGAAAATATTAACTGTATAATTAAATATACAATAAACTATTCATTGTAATAATTAAATGTGAGTAGTAGCCTACACATAATATTCAATGCCAGATCGTTTTAGGACACAGGATTACACAAAGAAACACAGGAAACTTACATGTCATCGCCAATATTTACATTTAGAAAGTGATTTGGGCAACGTGTTGTTTGAATATAGTGTTTATTAAAAGTATAAATCTTGGCGTCATCTGATTCTACGTACTTCCCCACCTCCACCCCATTAGAGTCAAATTAGGTAGGCTACCTAATATGTGTATAAATGAACGGGTAGTAAGATGCGATGATAAAAAGTTATTTCCATGCAAACTTGTGTATTCTGATCTAGAGACATTTTAACTAATTAATTGTATTTAACTACAAAATGAAATATTTTAATGGCTGACTCTTTTTTTTTTTTTGGGTATTTTATAGCTGCAGGGTAAGGGTTTTTTTAATGTAAAAATAAAATTCTCAAAAGGAAGTTTAAATATTCTCTATTCATGTTTTTTTCTAAAATATCTTGCTCTCAAAACTGTATTCATGAACACTTCATCCTGTTTGATTATTTATATTTAGAAAGATAAGGTACCGTAGTTTGTTGGAACAATATTAGGGCTACCCTATCCAACTTAATCAAAATGATTATTGATTCAAATAATTTGCTATTGTTAAGCTAAATGACAATGTGTGTAAGCTTTTGTAAGAAGTGTACCATTTCCGCTTGAAGAATGCTGGCCCATCAGCCATAGATAACTCCTAGTCTATTCCTTGGGTGAGGAAATAGTGTCCACTCCTGCATCACTAAACATCAGGGTCACTGACCCGCCTCGGTGGCGTAGTTGGCTAACGCACTAGTCGTGTTGAGCTCGACCGCAGAGGACGGGGAGATCGAGGTTCGAATCTTGTCGGGTGAACTAGGGGTGGTTTTTCCTAAATGGTTTTCCACTCTCCCTCCACGCAAATGTGGGTTCACTTCCTCTAAATTCAACCCTCACAATTCCTAATCCATTAACGTAATTAGTACTTAAGCGTATAACCCGAACGGGTAGTAAGACGCGGTGCTAAATATAATAATAAATAAATAATCAGGGTCACTTCAACTCTTCGTTAAACAGATATGACACACAAATGTTGTATCACACCCATGTTGTGTATCTGTACTAGGTCAGGGAGGTGGGCTCATATCCGGACCTTTTGGATCACGCGGAGGCCCGCTTGTCCCAAATAATGCCAGAGAGCCGTGTTTTGAGAGTCGAGAAGCCGATATTGACCAAGAGCTCTTTGTTGAAAGACCAGTGGGATAAAATCAACAGTGATTTGCAGGTAAAGTTGACAACTCTGTAGACCTGTGCTACAAGTTGATTTGTACAGCGCTATTCACAGTTATTTCACTAAAATATGTCTTGAACTCACATCAATGTAATGTCTCATAAGCTTGCACGACTTTATAAAACACTTCTCCATCAACAAATATTGTAAATTTTTATGTAATTTAGGATTAATGGCGGATAACAAGTTGTTCCAGTTTTAGGGTAGTATTGGGGTTTAGCTTAAAATGTCACCATATTTGGTTCCTCTTTTTTCTAAATGTTTGAAAAATGTTGTATTATGTGGATGATATTTTACTGTAGTCAACACAAATATTATATTTTCAACTCTATAAATAATTTTATTTTAAAATCTGTTTGAAGTAGCTAACACTGACTTCAATTGCTCAGCGCTCCAAGAAAATCCCCTTTACCTTATTATTTTTAAATTGACTGTATAATGTTTGCAGGACTGGACAAAGTCAATGAAGAATTTGGAGGAGGATTTTAAAGGTGGAAACACGGAGTGTATTAAATGTCCCGGTGTAAGGAAGACTGGTAACCATATTACCGTGAGTAGTCCACATTGGACACTGTTGTCTCAGAGAGGTCTCTTGGAGTCACACAAGGCTCTCGGCCACATTCAATTGGGTGGTAGGCCAAGCTTCCCACACTATACATTTATAGAACCTACCATCACCCAGTACCTAGACACCTTTGGCCACCATCTTGGATTTAAATTTAAATAGCATCAGATAAAGGAATTAACAACCTTGTAAATCTTTATTTACCAAAACCTGCCTCGGTGGCGTAGTTGGCTAACGCGCTGGTTCGTGTTGAGCTAGACTGCCGAGAACGGGGCGATCGAGGTTCGAATCTCGGTCGGGTTGAACTGGGGTGGATTTTTCCTAAATGGTTTTCCACTCTCCTCCCACAAAATGTGGGTTCACTTCCTCTAAATTCAACCTTCCCAATTCCTAACCCATTAGAGTAATTAGTACTCAAGCGTATAACCCGACGGTAGTAAGACGCGGTGCTAATATTATTATATTATTATTATTATATTTATTTAGCAAATGCTATCAAAATTACAACAAATTTAAAGTTGTTCTCGCCATATTTAAATATGGATTATTCTAAACAGGAATTTAAATTTGTAGTTTTCACTCTTAGCGCACAAAAATAATGCACTAAATGTAGTTAACACCTTAATGTGCAAACATAGTACCTACACTAAATGTATTTGTGCATTTGTTGAAAGAAAACAATATTTTTCTATTTTATAAAATGTTATACAATTCTTTAGTCAACATTTGACAGACTATTTAAACATCATAAACCCTCTTTTAGATTCCTGAAAATAGGCTTAGCCCTCGTGACCTTGTGTCCTGTCTGTCTGTCTTATGTTCCAGATTGAGACCAAGCCGGCAAACGAGTACAAGGCAAAGATCAAGAGCCATTCTTCCGTGGACTACACCTCTTGGGACAAGTTTGATGTGGAGAAAGAACTGCAAAGGATTGATATTGAAGAGGAGAAGAAGAATGAGGAAACGATCAAGAAGAAGAGATTGAAGGAAAAAGAGATAAGACTAAAGAAAGAGAGGAAAAATCCTTTACCAAAGCTAGATGGCTCGACCGGTAAATATGTAAATAGTTACATAATATTATGTATCTCTCCATACTAATGATTTGCAGGCATGACATATGTATTCCTTGTTTAGATTACCTGTCTTCACTGGAGAAAATACACCATGCTAACCAGTTCAAGGTCAAAGGAAACGAGTTCTACAACACAAAGGAATATGACAAGGCTTTGGAACAATATACAGCGAGTATTGACATTCTCCCAACAGTCACCTGCTACAACAACAGAGCCATCACACGTGAGTGACACAAACTAGGTGTGAGCTCAGTTCTAGCCATCACACGTGAGTGACACAAACTAGGTGTGAGCTCAGTTCTAGCCATCACACGTTAGTGACACAAACTAGGTGTGAGCTCGGTTCTAGCCATCACACGTGAGTGACACAAACTAGGTGTGAGCTCAGTTCTAGCCATCACACGTGAGTGACACAAACTAGGTGTGAGCTCGGTTCTAGCCATCACACGTGAGTGACACAAACTAGGTGTGAGCTCAGTTCTAGCCATCACACGTGAGTGACACAAACTAGGTGTGAGCTCAGTTCTAGCCATCACACGTGAGTGACACAAACTAGGTGTGAGCTCGGTTCTAGCCATCACACGTGAGTGACACAAACTAGGTGTGAGCTCGGTTCTAGCCATCACACGTGAGTGACACAAACTAGGTGTGAGCTCAGTTCTAGCCATCACACGTGAGTGACACAAACTAGGTGTGAGCTCGGTTCTAGCCATCACACGTGAGTGACACAAACTAGGTGTGAGCTCGGTTCTAGCCATCACACCTGAGTGACACAAACTAGGTGTGAGCTCAGTTCTAGCCATCACACGTGAGTGACACAAACTAGGTGTGAGCTCAGTTCTAGCCATCACACGTGAGTGACACAAACTAGGTGTGAGCTCGGTTCTAGCCATCACACGTGAGTGACACAAACTAGGTGTGAGCTCGGTTCTAGCCATCACACCTGAGTGACACAAACTAGGTGTGAGCTCGGTTCTAGCCATCACACGTGAGTGACACAAACTAGGTGTGAGCTCGGTTCTAGCCATCACACGTGAGTGACACAAACTAGGTGTGAGCTCAGTTCTAGCCATCACACGTGAGTGACACAAACTAGGTGTGAGCTCGGTTCTAGCCATCACACGTGAGTGACACAAACTAGGTGTGAGCTCGGTTCTAGCCATCACACGTGAGTGACACAAACTAGGTGTGAGCTCGGTTCTAGCCATCACACGTGAGTGACACAAACTAGGTGTGAGCTCGGTTCTAGCCATCACACGTGAGTGACACAAACTAGGTGACTTGTAAGCGCATTGTAAGCTCCTCTCGGATAGACAAGCTAACCTTAAGCAGATTCGAGGATTTGAGAAAATATAAGGTTTGAACTAAAATATTTGTTTTACATTTTAAAACGTAATTTATCTTAGAGCTGTTCTTATTGCTTACTGGTGATTTAGCCCAACATAATTATAGGAAAAATTTAACCAGACCCCACATAATTTGTTAACACTTGAATGAATGTATTATAATAAAATCAATATTAACATTTAGTTACTATTTATATTTTTTATTGCAACTTAAAAATGATTTCATGAACGTAAGCTTGATATTTATGGTGGCCTGGATAACAATGGTAGAACATCATGTCTGAGATCTCAGCATATTTTCTTCTGGTTCGCAAAATACAAATAGCATTATGGTCATGTTTCAGTTTTGAAACTAAAGCGGTATTCTGATGTCATCGCTGACTGTAATTATGTCCTGGAGCAAGATGCTGACAATATGAAAGGTTATTTTCGGAGAGGTGTCGCATACCAACACAAGAATTCGTTCCTTAATGTAAGTCGACCACTTTGTGAAGCTTAATAAATGTTAACAGTTGACTGAGTGTGTGTGACCGGTAGTATACATAGTAGGAGTAAAAAAGTCCATCTTCAAATTATGAAACATTCAAGTGTTGAACATTCTACTGTATTTCACTTTGAAACAATAGATTACCCTTCTTTGAACATTACCATTGAGTTTTATTGACCTTACAACATTACCATTGTGAGTTATAGATCTTACAACATTACCATTGTGAGTTATTGACCTTACAACATTACCATTGTGAGTTATAGATCTTACAACATTACCATTGTGTTTTATTGACCTTACAACAGTACCATTGTGTTTTATTGACCTTACAACATTACCATTGTGAGTTATAGGTCTTACAACATTACCATTGTTTTATTGACCTTACAACATTACCATTGTGAGTTATAGATCTTACAACATTACCATTGTGTTTTATTGATCTTACAACATTACCATTGTGAGTTATAGGTCTTACAACATTACCATTGTGTTTTATTGACCTTACAACATTACTGTTGTGTTTTATTTCAGGCTAGAGATGATTTCGCCAGAGTTTTACAGCTTGATCCAAATTATAAGCCTGCTCAAATATTGTACAAACAAATGAAAGAGAAAGTTTCTCAGCGACAAAAAGGGTTCAGGTGTGTTATCAAATTTAACTTACACTTTAGAAAAATCTCACAAATACAATTTTAATTGCCATAAGTGTTAAAAAAAACAAATGGTTGAACTTTTGAAAAACAAACCATTGATTTAAAAATCTTTGGTAATTTACATAGTTTTAAAAACCAGCACTTTCATGGGACCTTATCTACATTGGAATTCCCTTTTAAAATATCACAATGGAAAAGGTACATGTTTATGTTAATGAAGCTTGGTCGAAATTTTGAATTTAAATATATTCAATAGAATGGGATTCAACATTTTAATATAGAAGCTAAACTTATCAATAATTTAATTTTTCACTAAAAAAAAAATTAACATTTCAGATAAATCATGTATGTGGCCTTTAATAATCTTAATTCATGAGACACAGTTTTTATAGATAATTTCGATATATTAGACTTTTTTATTAAAATAAATTGATATAATTTCATCTTATATTAGGTTTAAATTTGATTTGAAATCTTTTCACTAAAAAATAATTGAATCGTTTTCAATTCAAAAAATTTCCAAAAAATAATATTTGATCAGGTAGCTTATAAGATGACTTTGAACATTCCCCAGGCATCAATGCTCTTGCTTGACAATCTCTTTAGGTTGCCAATATCTGAAGAAGACGACCTCGTCACAGAATCTCTCGTCAATAAGTCTGAACCATACTCTGCGTTCTCTTTCAACAAATCAAGACGACGTCTCACCGAATACGGGCTTGCGCGCAACATGAATTCATCATCTTCGCTTCTCACCTGGGTGCGCAAAACCCCACCCCCTTGCCAAGGGTGCTTGGTGGAAGGTCGCGACTGTCAGCTAGAAGTGTACCCCGACACCAATGATGATAGGATGGATGTGGAGGAAATGGAGGACAGACTCCACATAGAAGAGACGACCCGTGTGGACATGAACACTTCACTTGCAAGGGGAGAAGTTGCCATCGGAGTGTCTAAAACAAGACGAGAAAAGGTCGACAAGAAATGTTTGTTGGGAATGGCTGCTGGAGATTCTGTGAGTAGTGACGGTAGTAATAGTAGTGATAGCCAATCTTCTAAACATCCCTACGCTGAATATTGTTGCTACCGCTGATGTAATGACGGGGTCTAATTTGACACATTTCAAGTTGAGGAAATTAGTTTTAAAACAAGGATTGAAAGATCTCCTGACATGAAACAAACTAGATCCATCGTCAATGATCCGAACTGCTCTCCACAGATGTCCGGGGTGCCTCGCCTTGAAGACTCTGTGATGAGTCCTAGCTCACCTTACGAGTTCCTGAAAGTGTGGGAATCCTTGGAGGACCCCAACCTTATGTCTCATGCTCGACTGCTGCGGGGACTTAAACCATCGGATCTTACAATTGGTAGGTAATTAACACTGTAGCTAATTACCCAAGCATTGTGATTACCCAGGACACATCTTGGAGTTGTTCCTGTCTGTGTCTTGCGTTGCAGTTCTAGGCAACAAACTGGATGGCAACATGTTGAAGACCATACTCACCTGTCTGAAGCAACACTTCCTCGCCAGTAGAGAAGATGGGCAGCTCGCCCTCCAGTATCTACAGGCGCTCTCTAGGGCAGAGCGGTTCTCTGTAGTCGCCATGTTCCTCACTGACAAGGAAGGTAATTTACAACACTAGAGCTGTATAACACTCATGTTCTCTCTAGATATCACCATGTCCCTAACTGACAAGGAAGGAAATCTACAACACAGAGCTGTATAACACTCATGTTATCTGTAGTCACCATGTTCCTAACTGACAAGGAAGGTAATCTACAACACTAGAGCTGTATAACATCATGTTCTTTGTAGTCACCATGTTCCTCACTGACAATGAAGGTAATTTACAACACCAGAGCTGTATAACTCAGGCTGTGTATATAAATGTATCCCAACTACAACACTTGACTCACTATCCTGGTTTTTTTCCGCAGTGATCCAGAACTTGTTTGGTCGACTGAAAGTTTGGCCTTGAACCCTTCGAAGGAACTGAAGAATGTGTTCAATTACAACTGATCAAACATCCCGTCACAGTGAACACTCTGCATTTCTTTCTCTGGAGTACAAATGTTTATCATTAAGTAGTGACCCTCAAACTTGTTTATAAATTGGGTTTTTTCCTCAATGCTCCAGATAAACCTTCACATGTTAAATAAGAGTGGTTTTAGCAAATATTCGTGTCACCAATATTCTATTTCAGTGGTTCTCAAACCGGGGTACGCGAGCAGCTCTCTAGGGGAAGTTGGCACAACGAGGGACTTATGAAAAACCCTAATTCTTGGCAGTTACCATCATCTTGTTATTCCCCCCCTCCCCCTTATTTGTTCTCGGCTGAAGACCGATTTCTGAGAATTTTCAACCATCTACTTGACACCTTCTACCTTAGCCGTTTATGATGCCGTTTTTAACAACATATCTCTGTGAGAATGGTCTTTCATCCATGGTGTACCTAAAAATAAATACCGCCATAGGCTAAATTTGGAGCCAGAACTTCGCTCTGAAAGTTTCTACTGGACAACCAGACTTCAAAAATTGTGCCAAGCCATCCATTCACACCCCCCTCTCACTGACAAACTTTGGAATTCATAATATATCAGCTCCAGAATCACAATTAAAAATTTTTATTTGAAAATATTGTGTTTAGGTTATACTTTTTTTCTTTTTTTTTTTTAACTAATTTGTGAATAAAATGTATATAACTTTTCTACAGACTTTTAACAGTAAAACTATGTTTTTTTTAACTGATCATATCAATTCTCAATAAGAGAGAATGTTACGGCTATAACGGTGGTATTCTCTCTTACTAGCTTTTGTCACATTTGAAATATTTTGACTGGATATTTTTTACCAATAGATTAAATAGATCAATAATATACCATGTGGTATGTTTCTCAAAGCCTGTCATTTGGACATTATTTTTATCTTGGGGGTACATTAAACTTTTAGTCATGACCAAGGGATACATTCTAAAAAAAAATTTGAGAACCGCTGCTTTGTTTCATTATTGATATTTAATTTTATCTTGATTTCTGATGTATCATCTCATATTTTGAGTTTTTCTTCTGAGTTCTAAAGTATCCTATTGTTTGCCACATGGTTTTTTAAGCTCAAGGTTATTGTCTGTGTTTGTTTTATAAATAAGATATTTTTACTTTGTCAACCACTAAATACAAAAATACTAATAAATAAAGAAACACTATGTTGTGTTAACAAATTTTTAAATAAATTGAATTTGCACTGACCAAAATGAAACTATTTTTATCTTATGTTTTATGGACTTGAAACAGCAGTAAATAAAGTGTGTGTGTAGCAATGATAACATTATTTAATGAACACTGACATTAACAGTTATGTATGTACTTTAGCATCTCGGTAATTAACACAGACCGACTCACGTTTGTATACATCTCCACAGCCGACAACTCTTTCAAGTATCTAGTAAAACTTTGAAAATGGTATTTCCATACTACAGCCGGGTTTCAAACCCTGACATCTTTTTCACTAGTGATCCAGTTTCTTGTGAATTTTAAATATGGTTGTACTCCGGCAAGAAGTATATGATTGGTCAGTCATTTAATTCACTCACTGTGTCGACAAACTGGAACGCGTTGAGTTCGTTTAGAGGCAAGCAAACAGGGTCTGGGCCATTCATTCACAAGGTCTTACTACTGATCTGGGCTATTCACGGGTCTTACTACTGATCTGGGCTATTCACAAGGTCTTACTACTGATCTGGGCTATTCACGGGTCATACTACTGATCTGGGCTATTCACGAGGTCATACTACTGATCTGGGCTATTCACGAGGTCATACTACTGATATGGGCTATTCACGAGGTCATACTACTGATCTGGGCTATTCACGGGTCTTACTACTGATCTGGGCTATTCATGGGTCTTACTACTGATCTGGGCTATTCACGGGTCTTACTACTGATCTGGGCTATTCATGGGTCTTACTACTGATCTGGGCTAATCACGGGTCTTACTACTGATCTGGGCTATTCACGAGGTCATACTACTGATCTAGGCTAATTATTATTATTATTATTATTATTATTATTATTATCACTGCGTCTTACTACCCGTTCGGGTTATACGCACTTACGCTAATGTGTAATGGTAGGGTGATTGTGAGATGAAATGGAGGACCTACAGTTTAACGTGGAATCCGAACCACGGTGGAGGGCTGGCATTCCTCACATTCACAAGTTGTGATTAATACACGTCTAGGCAATCTAGGTTTGGCAATCAGATAAATCTGTGCCGGGACCGAGGATTGAACCCCGGACCCCAAAAAATTGGAGATGACAGGATTTTAACACACAAACTCTAGATTATGAGACGGTTACTCTACCGACTCAGCCAAATTGACGGATCTCTTCATTGTTAAGTGACCAGCAAAAAACCAGGTAAGTACCTACGATCGATTCTAGGAGTAAATAGGCATCTTCTCTTCCTGTAACAGCCAATAGACATTAGAGCTCCCCTAGCTCTACAGTGTTATGTGGATTATGGATGGCCACTAAAATATTATAAACATTTAGCATATTTTGTAATAATATTGCGTAGGACCTACGAGCACCAAACTCCAGCCATGAGAAGAGCTGATGTATTGTGTCCTTATTAATCTGACGTGTCATGTGAACAAAAATATGTGACTAACATAATATTATCAAACCGTCGGCTAGCTCTAATAGAATATATAATTGGTAAGATGAATGTAGCTAACATTTCAGTCTCACCGTCTCCATAATATTTGATACAATAGAATATTACATTTAAAGTGGTCGTAATTTGGATGCCCCATAAAGCTATTTTGAGTGATCCTCATGTTGATTTTTATTTTCCTGTGAGATGCTTTTTGAAGTAGTCCTCTGGAAAATTTTCGAAAATTGAATGCATTTATAAGTAATTTGGAGTTTGATTTAAAGCCATATTTCAGCTTCTTATTCAATAATATCAGAATTTGAAATATATCTGGGGAAACTTATTCTATCCCGAAGGGTAGTGCATCCACGATTCAACCACTGGTTTATATTGTAGTACAACGTTATTAAAAAGTATATACTCGATAAGAGTTGGCGTTTCTTAACAAATTAAATTCTTTTTTTTAATTAATTATTTTCACTCCATCACAAAAAACATAGTAATTAGTTATTTTCCATTTGGTTTTTTGGTGAAACACTTTCAAAACAAGAAATAAATATAATATCTAATAATTGTGAATTAATACTAAAAATAATCTAGTCTGTATCCTTATTTGAATTTGCCGCCAAAACTTTATTCCAACTGCTCTTAGTTCTAGTGGATTGATTTCATATCGGTAGCTCATTGCAGATTAGATTATTACATTTGTACATAAAAATAATTCTCAATATAAGTTAATATTTAATTATCGAGCAAAAGACTGAATATTTATATTAATCTTATTGAAATATTGTTCAGATGTTGGCTGCATTTCTAAATATGACTGTGCTACAACCTATTGGCGAAATATGAGACTACTTATTGTGTGTTACGCTTTAGATGAAGACACATATAGTTCTGTTAATCCAAGTATTTAATATCTGCGCGCGCAATGAATCAAGCACCAGTTTCCTGTATACCGACCAACACCAAGATGTCAAAGTCAAAGAAAGTTATCGATGAAGCTAAGGAAATTCAAAATCCGGAGTTGGATTTGGCTGATAAAGGCGTGTCGTCGTTCGAAGAAATGCCTGGTCTCTGTGAGTACAGTAGTTAATTATTCATGTTTTGTAGATGTGACCATATTTGGTAACTTGTTTGGCAACTCTCCCAGCTTGCCTTCATTGTAAGAAAGGGGCGTACACTTTATGCAAGACGTAACATCAACATTTGGGGCCCTTGGAAGTTTTTTAAATCAAAAGTTAACATACTTTTTTTTTTAAAAAGGCATTTATAACAACTTAACTTAAAAATGTAAATACCTAATTACAAATATGAAAAAAAAAGTGTGTGGATTTTATATACTTTTTGCATAAACTCATTCAAAAGAATGTTTAAAATATAAATATTTAAACATTTTTGAATTTGTCTGGATGCAATTAAAAAGCTGATACTTTATTTTAAAACGCAAAACAAAGTTATCTTAAAACAATAGAGCATAGAAACATTATAAGCTATATATTGTTTAAAATATTTGTTAATTTGACTGTCACATGTCAACAGCACCTAACAACAACGAATTCTGCGCTGCTGTGAATCCAGTATATCAATGTGGGCAAACCCCCCCCACATATTTACAAATATAGGAGCCTAATCGTAAGGACCTATCTACCAAACACATGTTTAAAGTTTTTTGTGAATAAAAATTGGTTTTACTTGTCATAAAAAATATTAATATTTTCTTATTGAAATATATATAAATTTTTAAATACTAGGCCTACTTGAATTACAAATACATATTAAAAATGGAAATGATGGTTTTATTTTTCTTGATAAACCCCAGGGACCTAATGCAGTACGCCACTGGTTTTAGGTTGGTTTTGGGGGTTACTAATAATGTGATTGCTTCAATTAAAAACAAATATTGTTTGCTGTGAAAGTTGTTTACCATCCAACACATTGTCTCACAGTCGCCATGCTCTTATGGTGAGACGACTCCACACATGCCTTAATATACCACACATAGCTAATTAGTGTTCCTTTAATTATTTGATCGGGGTAAAGAAAGAGGGAGTAGTGTGTAAAGAGAGTGGGCTTCTTTAAAATATGTTGAGGCATGGAAGGTTAGGTTAGGTTAGGTTTGCTTATAATAATAAAAATGTTAACTATTGTGTAGTAAAATAAATTTGGTTTCTTGTTGGGACATTCTTTTAAATATTTACGTTTTTCTTTGATCAAAATTAGTTTTTTAAATTAATTTATATACCGGTACTTAGAATTATTTTACGATTTTAATTTTATCATTAGAAATTTGATTTTGTATTTGTAGAAGGTAAAAAATATTATATTTTCCATAACATGACAAAGGAAAAAGTCCCATTTTTTTGCGTATTACTCCCAAATAGGGCCATTAGGGACACGGAAGGGGTTGAACCAAGAATATATATTTCTATTTTTGTGAGAGGGGGTGAGGTCTAATCTACATCATTGGGAAGTCCACCAAAAAAAGCCAGCAAAGAATAGTTGCTCAGTTCCACTGTGGACCATAGTGTAATCAGTCAAGGTAAGATAATCTCAGGGGGATTTGTGGTTTGCACACTTGTCAGAATAACAACTTGTTGATCAAAATTGCCTTCACTTCCTGTAACATTGACTTCTGACCTACCTCACAATGTTGCTCTTGTATTTCTGCTAATGTTTCATTTTTGTTTCAGTTAATATGTCCAACATCACAAGATTGACACTCAGCCATAATAAAATCCAAGGTAAGACTTTGAAAAATGGCTACCTCCGGGGATAACATCCAACTTTGGTAGGTAATCATCTTGAACAAGATGTTCGTTAAACTGATCTTACATTGAAGAATCAAATAGCCAAAGCTATTATTTATGCTTTTAGAGAAGATTTCTCCATCTAGATATCATATTCTGAAAATTGAAAAATGACACCTGGACACGGGGTCCCAGGTTCGATTCCTGTTACCAGGTGTCATTTTTCAATTTTCAGAATATGGTCTTACATTTGTTGTAATCAAATATATCATGCACTTAGATACAATATCTGGTAGTCAGTTTGCACTTAGATACAATATCTGGTAGTCAGTTGCACTTGGATATGATGACTGGTAGTCGGTTGCACTGGATATGATATCTGGTAGTCAGTTGCACTTGGTATGATATCTGGTAGTCGTTGCACTTGGATATGATATCTGTAGTCAGTTGCACTTGGATATGATAACTGGTAGTCAGTTGCACTTGGATATGATATCTGGTAGTCAGTTGCACTTGGATATGATATCTGGTAGTCAATTGCACTTGGATATGATATCTGGTAGTCATTGCACTGGATATGATAACTGGTAGTCAGTTGCACTTGGATATATCTGATAGTCAATTGCACTTGGATATGATATCTGATAGTCATTGCACTTGGATATGATATTGGTAGTCAGTTGCACTTGATATGATATCTGGTATATGATATCATTATGAGACTTTTCTCTCTTGAGCTATTGGTGTATCAACATTAGATGTGTGATTGTTTGAACAGTTGTTCCTCCTGGGTTGGCTAACCTGGTCAACCTGGAGATCCTGAACCTATTCAACAACCTGGTGGAGGAACTGCCAACATCCTTGTCATCCATGCCAAAGTTGAGGATTCTCAATGTTGGGTCAGTCATTTACACAAACAATTACCATTTACCTCTTTGTATAACTCAATTTTCAAACTTATCTGAAATCTAGAAAAGTTATTAAATATACTTTCATGTATTCATACATCAAGTCATGTGTTCTGCACATAATATAGTGAATTGTTATTAATGTTATGTTTGTATGATGTAAACTGTCCTTACTGCCAGCACTCTCGTGTAGTTTCCTAGAACTCACTCTCACCCTATCTTGTCCTTACTGCCAGCACTCTCGTGTAGTTTCCTAGAACTCACTCTCACCCTATCTTGTCCTTACTGCCAGCACTCTCGTGTAGTTTCCTAGAACTCACTCTCACCCTATCTTGTCCTTACTGCCAGCATTCTCGTGTAGTTTCTTAGAACTCACTCTCACCCTATATTGTCCTTACTGCCAGCACTCTCGTGTAGTTTCCTAGAACTCACTCTCACCCTATCTTGTCCTTATTGCCAGCACTCTCGTGTAGTTTCCTAGAACTCACTCTCACCCTATCTTGTCCTTACTGCCAGCACTCTCGTGTAGTTTCCTAGAACTCACTCTCACCCTATCTTGACCTTACTGCCAGCATTCTCGTGTAGTTTCTTAGAACTCACTCTCACCCTAGCTTGTCCTTACTGCCAGCACTCTCGTGTAGTTTCCTAGAACTCACTCTCACCCTATCTTGTCCTTACTGCCAGCACTCTCGTGTAGTTTCCTAGAACTCACTCTCACCCTATCTTGTCCTTACTGCCAGCACTCTCGTGTAGTTTCCTAGAACTCACTCTCACCCTATCTTGTCCTTACTGCCAGCATTCTCGTGTAGTTTCTTAGAACTCACTCTCACCCTATATTGTCCTTACTGCCAGCACTCTCGTGTAGTTTCCTAGAACTCACTCTCACCCTATCTTGTCCTTATTGCCAGCACTCTCGTGTAGTTTCCTAGAACTCACTCTCACCCTATCTTGTCCTTACTGCCAGCACTCTCGTGTAGTTTCCTAGAACTCACTCTCACCCTATCTTGACCTTACTGCCAGCATTCTCGTGTAGTTTCTTAGAACTCACTCTCACCCTAGCTTGTCCTTACTGCCAGCACTCTCGTGTAGTTTCCTAGAACTCACTCTCACCCTATCTTGTCCTTACTGCCAGCACTCTCGTGTAGTTTCCTAGAACTCACTCTCACCCTATCTTGTCCTTACTGCCAGCACTCTCGTGTAGTTTCCTAGAACTCACTCTCACCCTATCTTGTCCTTACTGCCAGCATTCTCGTGTAGTTTCTTAGAACTCACTCTCACCCTATATTGTCCTTACTGCCAGCACTCTCGTGTAGTTTCCTAGAACTCACTCTCACCCTATCTTGTCCTTACTGCCAGCACTCTCGTGTAGTTTCCTAGAACTCACTCTCACCCTATCTTGTCCTTACTGCCAGCACTCTCGTGTAGTTTCCTAGAACTCACTCTCACCCTATCTTGTCCTTTCTGCCAGCAGTCTCGTGTAGTTTCCTAGTTCTCACTCTCACGCTATCTTGTCCTTACTGCCAGCACTCTCGTGTAGTTTCCTAGAAACTCACTCTCACCCTATCTTGTCCTTACTGCCAGCATTCTCGTGTAGTTTCTTAGAACTCACTCTCACCCTATCTTGTCCTTACTGCCAGCACTCTCGTGTAGTTTCCTAGAACTCACTCTCACCCTATCTTGTCCTTACTGCCAGCACTCTCGTGTAGTTTCCTAGAACTCACTCTCACCCTATCTTGTCCTTACTGCCAGCACTCTCGTGTAGTTTTCTAGAACTCACTCTCACCCTATCTTGTCCTTACTGCCAGCACTCTCGTGTAGTTTCCTAGAACTCACTCTCACTCTCACTCTCTCCTTCATCTCACAGATTGTGATGTAATCTTGTTATTTTCTACAGGATGAACCGGCTGGGCTCACTGCCAAGGGGCTTTGGTGCATTCCCACTTTTGGAAGTATTGGATCTGACTTACAACAATATCGATGAGACGATGCTGCCAGGGAACTTCTTCATGATGGGTGAGTATATCTGTCAACATTTGTCAAAGTTGGTAGCCCTCTGGAAGCAGGCTTTCATCACAACTGTCAAGGTTGGCAGCACTCTGGAAGCAGGCTTTGACCAAAACTATTTCTGTTGGATGGTTTTTATCTACGTTTTAATTCATGTGTTTGTTCAGTAATGTATGTTCAAAGTGCTTGTTCAGTGATGAATGTTCAAAGTGTTTGTTTGTCCAGTGATGAATGTTGTTCAAAGTGCTTGTTCAGTGACGAATGTTGTTCAAAGTGTTTGTTTGTCCATTGATGAATGTTGTTTAAAGTGTTTGTTCAGTGATGAATGTTGTTTAAAATGCTTGTCCAGTGATAAATGTTGTTCAAAGTGTTTGTTTGTTCAGTGATGAATGTTGATGGTACAAGACCGGACGAAGATCCTGAGGAGAGATTTATATTTGAGGGAGAGTCCAATGGACAAACCAGCCATCTTTGTAACTAAGCTTCCTGGTCCTGTTTGTTTTCTAGTTAGTACAAGGATAAAGAGAGGAATGCGCCACAGTCGAGACATTGAGGTTTTGTATCTTGTTTGGGTCAAACTTACAAATCTGATTTAAAAACAAATAAGACCCAGGCATCTTTAGTTCACTCTCTGGCTTGTACAAAAAACTATGATATGTGTATCTTTATAGAAATAGCCATTTAAGATTAATTTGTCTCTGAATGACAGCATTGTGTGAAGATAGAAAGAGTTAAACTATGTTCTTTGTCTGTAGAAACACTTCGTGCCTTGTACCTCGGCGATAATGACTTTGAATATATTCCTCCAGAGATTGGTCAGCTTAAGAATCTTCAGATAGTGAGTACTAGCACCTTAACTTCTACTCACGTTGACACTCCATCACACTGACAAACCACACTAGATGAAAGTTGTATTGTGTGTTTTTAGCTTGTTCTCAGGGAGAATGACTTGGTGGAGCTTCCCAAAGAGATTGGTGAGTTGGTTCGTCTTCGAGAGCTGCACATTCAGGGGAACAGACTCACGTTACTGCCTCCAGAAATAGGTAAGACCGAACATCTCAACTAGGAAAGTAGTTTTCCCAGCCTCACGTTAATAAATCTTGTAATGTAATGTACATATGTGTTGTTGAGGTAACCTGGACCTTGTCAGCAACAAGTCGGTGTTGAAAATGGAGAACAACTTTTGGGTAACGCCGATCGCAGACCAACTGCAAGTCGGAGTGTCTCATGTTGTGGATTTTATCCGCACGGAGACATACAGGATGTAAGTTTGACATTGACACTTATCACTCGACTGGAGCTAAAATTAGATTGGTCCATTAAATTTATTCCTCAAGTTGAAGCTTACAAAACATGGTCGACTTTTCCAACATTCATTTCAATTATTTTATGGTCGTTCTGATTTTCTTTTAATTAATTTAAATTATTTTAATTTTTTGTTTTATTGAGTTTCATTCATTCTTTTGTTATGTACAGGGTTAGTCATAATTCCGTGAAACATTAAAGAAAATTACCATTCCTAAACTACACAACACCGAGTGTTACTACTTACAAAGAAAGAATGACAACATATTCAAGTTTCTGTCTGCACGTAGTTGCCTCGGTTAGCCGCTAGGAGAAAGTAGTAGCAAAGATGGCGTTTAGCCAGCATGAGAAGCCATTCTCTTTGTTAGAATACGTGAAAACAATGTCCGTTGTGACAGTGAAGCGACGATTTCAAACAAAATTCCAAAAGGATCCACCTGCGTACAACAGTATCGATAAGTGGTATGAGAAATTCCGAGATGAAGGCTGCCTGTGCATCACTTCTCGGCCGGGCCGTCCTGGGCTGCCTGTGTATCACTTCTCGGTCGGACGTACTGGGCTGCCTGTGCATCACTTCACGTCCGGGACGTCCTGGCTGCCTGTGCATCACTTCTCGGTCGGGACGTCCTGGGCTGCCTGTGCATCACTTCCGGTCGAGACATCCTGGGCTGCCTGTGCATCACTTCTCGGCCGGGACGTCCTGGGCTGCCTGTGCATCACTTCTCGGTCGAGACATCCTGGGCTGCCTGTGCATCACTTCTCGGCCGGACGTCCTGGGCTGCCTGTGCATCACTTCTCGGCCGGGACGTCCTGGGCTGCCTGTGCATCACTTCTCGGCCGGGACGTCCTGGGCTGCCTGTGCATCACTTCTCGGCCGGGACGTCCTGGGCCAAGTGAAGAAACTGTCAATCATATTTTAGACAAGCCTAAACACGCAGCCGACGCATGTGGGACAAAATGGACTATCGTCTAGAAGTCTGTCGCATCTGCAAATGTGGACACATTGAGAATTTGTGAAGTATATGGAAAAAACTTGGAGAGTTTACCTTTATTTCATTTTAATAAAATATAGTGTATGTTAAGTCATTTATGAATATTAAATTTTTTAAATGTTTCACAGAATTATGACTAACCATATATAACAAATACAAACAAATGCCAACATTTAAATTAACTTTCAATGAAATGATACACCACTGGTGTAGAGTCTGGTTGTTGTGTTTGTCCTAGAACTATTGTAACTAACTTGAGGTAATTTATTTTCAGTCTGTACAGTCGGCTCACGAGCACAAAGAGCCTTCCTCCTGAGAAATATCTCGACAAGAGCAAGAAACTGTCACGGATCAGCGCAAGACAAAGCTAACACCACTTTGTGCTTATGACCTTGCCACTCTCTTACAAAACATGCAAATCAATCAAAATAATGAAGACAAATTGAGTTAAGTAAGCCCACATGAGATTGGATGGAAACCAATATACAATCATTGCCCTCATTAAAAAAAATGGCGGGAGGGAGGTAATAGATACATTTTAAATTAAATCCTCTTAATTAACAAACCCCAGCCGCATGTTCTCTGGGTTATTTTTTCCACACAAATGTGGATACATTTCCTCAAAATTCTTTCATCTGTTTCATTCCAGTAAATATTGGGATAAGCTGTACATACAACACTTCTCTGGAATGGCAACAAATCGGTAGTTTTAATTCGCTAATATCTGTCGAGTTATTAATGAAATAGTGATGTTACCTCAGCACACTATCACAAGATGGTCAAAATGGGCTGTTCATTCAATTTTTTTTCTCAAACTCATTATTTTAACAGATTTATTATTATAGTTTAGTGACTTATTAAAGACTAACATATTGTATTTAGTCTTAAAAGTGTTTGTCAAATAATATATGAATTGTTTGTTAGCTCATTATTTAAGTTATAATAACTAGAGATGCGTTGAATCCACTATTTCTCGAATCCGAATCTACATTTTATTTTCAAATCTCGAATTCAAATCCTAACAAATTGTTAGAAATTTTAATGATTTACAAATAGACCTACATTACATAATATAGGCCTAACCTGTAAATTAAGATTTATTTCAATCATGTTTCAATTTCAATCAACCCCAACCACCCCTAGCAGAATACAGGTTAAAATCCAGCCAAATTAAACAATCTAGACTCATATTATTGTTTGAAAATCAAATAGATCAAAATTTGAGTGTCTTTTAGTTATTTTTAAAAGTGTTTATAGAATGAGTTAAGTTTCTAAAACATGTAAACTAAACAAACAGATTAGGCCTAGCTTGAATTTTCTTATTAAATGCATCTTTAAATGTTTTTTCGTAGCACTTGTCGTAAGAGATCGACCTCCACGAGAAATATTTGCCCCACAAAAATTACACTTTGCAAAACCTTCATCAGAGGCACAAATTTTAAAATAGTCCCAAACTTGACTTGACATAATTTTTTTTTATTATATTGTTCCTAAAACACAAACATTGATGAAAACACTTTTAAAAAAAAAAGACTGGATAAAATCACAGAAAATAAAATAAATATTAGGTAATCCTGACATTATTAAAGTTTTAAAACCACCCAAACAATCCATGCTAATTTTGATAACAATGTCAGCATTCGAATGGCCCATCTCTAGTAATAACTTAACTTACTAACAAATTAAATAACTTGCAACAAATAATTCCTATAGTTGTTCCTTAGAGGCATTTAACTTGGACTTTATTTACAAACTGTTTATATTAGCACATAACTTACAAACTAACTTAATTCCAGACCCCGGATCCTCAATTCATCACTGTGAAAGGGAGAGGACCAATTTCATAATGATAAACTTTCTGGATATTCCGGGAATCAAACTCAAGACTTAGCTCTGTAGAGAGTCGCAATGCTGAAATATTTTTTGACAATTCTTGTAAGACAACTCCCTGGATGAAAAATGACAGGTATAGAATTTATTAGAATGATGAGTTACCAACATCGCAAGTTGAAAAACAGAACACATCGATAGTTCTAAGTGCAAATGAAATTTGAATATAGAAGTGAAATTTTTCAAATAAACTAAAATAAAGTTATCAAAATACAACCAACAATTTAACAATATTTTATACAATTCATGTAGCCATATTTACATTTTAATTACAAATCAACTCATGTTATTCACATTGACCATGAAAACTTGTGTATTGTCTAATAATAATAATAATATATTTTCTACACATAGTACAATAGACAACTGTACGAATGCAAATATCATGTTTGATTAAACAGCCAAGCTATTATATTTGTTAAGTACGGCAATAGCCGCATCCAAATATATTATTTAAATTGAAAAATGATACCTGGACACAGGAATTGAACCCGGGTCCTTTGGCTTGGTACGCCAATGCTCTTACCCTTGAGCTATCAAGTAGTCATTGTCTACTTAACTATGATAATAATTGGCTTTTTAATATATCATTCTATTGTTTGATAGGACTTTGTTATTATGACCTGGACTATGGAGTTGATACATGAATCCTTCGACTCACTATTTTTAATGTCAAACTCGGACGCCTTCATTACAAATTGACTGCAGTAAAATGCTCCAATACAGATTACTCTGACAGCTTCTTTGACATTGTCACATTTATATATAAATACATTTGTAATACAAAATTACAAAAATTTGTACTAAAAGAGTAATAGCCCTGCCCTAGATTAGGATGTTTGTTTTTAACTATCATAAGTGTTTAAACGAAGCAAGTGAAAGAACTGGTCTGGCTTCACTTGTTCTGGCGAGTTAGTAAACATGAGGAAAGCACGCTGTCAACTCACAACAACTTGTCCCCGTCGTGCTCAGCAACTGGGCCCATTTGCATTATAAATGTTTCTATTCATGCTGACACAGGGCGACCATCATGCCCAGGGTATCGGGTTCGAATCTGTAAGGGGTGTCAGTCTAGCCGGTAGTTAAGTGTTCCTTACTTCGGCCAGTTCTCTCATGAGCTCAAAGTCCTTATATCTTTTTGTAATATCGTTTTAAAATCACATTTTGTATTAACTCGCTGTGCTATTAATAAACTCTAAAAAACTAAAGCCCTCTATAATTTCGAACCCTGACAGATTAGTCCCACAGGAAGTGGAATGGTGTTATAATATTAGGCTATAAGTTTCTCTATTTCAGCCAGAGTTTACCTTTGTACCAACCGACTCCACAGCCCTGATTATGACCATAGCTTGTTATCGGACTCTATTAAAAAATAATTTGGATTCAACCTTTAACTCTTTTTTTTTTTTACTATAAAATATTAAACTCAGATTTTAATTGAAAAATACATTATGATTGTTTAAATAAGTTGCATACAAGGAAAGGTTTATAAAATCAAGTATTTTATTGTTTAACTATGTACATTAGAAGAGGTTGTTAATTCCATTCTTTGAAAACTACAGTAGTTTTATCACAAACATGGCACCAAGTCCTTGAAACTTACATCACATCTGGCGAGTGCTTGTGTTATATCATGTCACAATATGACATCTTTAATGAAAGGGAATAGTCTGGTTGTATTCCTACCAGTAGGACACAGTGCCAGTCTAAAGGAGGAGGATCCTTCACTCAACAATTTTCTTCTCTTCGATCCTCTTCTTACGATGCAATAATCTCTTCTCTCTCTCGTATTCCTTTAGCCGCAGGATGTAACTGCAAGTACAAGCGACTGGGAATTAATGCAGGGTTTCCTGCACTTCCATACGAACATCTCAAAATTAAAGGTGGGAAGTAAGCCAAGTATTAGGTGTGTGAATATTTAAAAGGTTTCCTCCTTGAACAATTGTATAAAGATACAGTGATTGTGATCACCCTATTTAGTAACACTTTCCACGGAGCTCTTGACTAATCACACTAGCTTACTAATCATTATATTGTATAGTTTGAAATTGTAACCAAGGTAGATAAAATAAAGTTAGAAAACTTTCATCAAAAGTTGACGTTAGTTTAAGGTGCAGCAGAAGGGAGCGCGAGTAATTTTACAGTTTTTATAGCATTACTTTGGCCAAAATAAATAAAATATTTATCCAGTAGCAACACAGTGTTTAGTTTTCTGCACATTCTAGTATCAACAGATCTTGAATATCTGTCAAGAGTGTCCTGGAATGTTGTCAAAACTTTTTCTCTTTATTTAAAAAGTTTTGAGAGATATTCGAGATCTGTTGATACTAGAATGTGCAGAAAACTAAACTCTATGTTGCTAATGGAGAATGTTTGATTTATTTTGGCCAAAAAATTTCAATTATATAAAAACTGTAAAAATACTTTCGTTCCCTTCGGCCACACCTTAAGGTTGAAAGTTAAAATATCTTTATAAATTAAAATATTATCTTATTCAATATTTTTTGTTTCTTTATACATTTAAAAAAAAATAATTTGGTTTAACTTCATTAATGTTTAATGTGATGAAGATAAATTGGGCTGATCTTGCTAAAAAAATTCTGGTGTTTAAAATATCATGGATAGGACTAGGCCTCCTTTTACAGTCACTTTTAAAAGTCACTACAGTAGAGTCTCCAGAACTCAACATGCACATGTGTACACAGTTGTTGGTGTCACTCATCACAATCCAAGGTCATTCAACTGTATAACCTCCGAGTTTGTGTAACTCGAGTGGAACAGTCGTGCTGTTTTTGTTAGTTTTCCAACTCAGCAACACAATATTATATGTACAGTACTGTACTATATTACTGTTGATATACTGTACAATACTACTGTAGCTATAATATTCGATGCTGTACTGGGATTCATCCTTGTTTAGTAAACATGCATCTTATTCAAGTTCATTCGTAAAACTTGACACCATCTTAGTCCACATTAGGTCGAGTTCCCGAGGCTACTGTACACACATTTCCTGAGACTACTGTACACACAGTTCCCGAGGCTACTGTATACAAAGTTTATGGTATTTCAGACTCAAAGGGTCTAAGATTTCATTCTGGCCATTTCGAGAGAAAAAAAAATCTCTAATTTTATTTAAAATATGTTACAAGTTGCTTTATTCTAGAACATATTTAAGATGTTCAAAATCGGCCAGAAAGTAACAAATATTTCCTTGTATCTTCCAGCCAATTCAACAACAATAATGACAATGAGTGAACATAAAAATGGTAAAATCAAACACTTCACGTTCAAATAAACAAATACAGAACTTCTAGCATCTAGTTGAGATGATACAGGTTGTGTTGGTAGCACTCACTTGATACAAATACTGATATCATTGGTTCCGAAAATCACCACATGAAAGAATCAATCATTTCTTCCCTTAAATAAAGACTTTGGCTGTGCATTAAAAGATGGTGGAATCTGTTAGGTCAAATATAAATTAAAAATATGAGGATTTAAAGAAAATAACTTTACACTTCCATGTATTTAACAATAAACTAAAGGGCACTATAAATATCGTCACATGAGGGCTTGGAAAATTAAAACATTTAAAGTCGAATTTTGAAAAATAGACACTTTGAAACCCATCAAAATGTATCGTAAACAAAACTTGCTTGTTTTTTATTTTCAATATTGATAATTCAGGCTTCAATGTGCTCATTTTAAACCCACTATTAATATATTTCAAATGAACCATAAACCAACAAAAAACTGAGTATACACCGCAATGCTAAAAAAACAAACACACAACTGCATTAAATGTCACAAAATATCAAAAGTAGGCCTATGTATATATTCAAAATGATAAATTTATAGTATTTTTTCTTAAAAAAAACTTTGATGTCAATTTTCATGAAATTTGAGGACCTCTGGTTGAATATTGTTGTTTTCAATGTTGTGTGGCGCTAGAATATTCCATTTAGTTGGGTACTTGGAGGTTTTGGTTGTTGACACATGAAGCATTACTGTTAATTTTAAAAATATCTGTTAAGTGGATCTAGGTAAAGATGTCATTTAATCACCAGTTGGTGTTAAAATACTGTTCAGTAACGATTATATGTTGAACTATGTTATATTTGGTGAGAGATTACAAACTATCTCAGGTTTGTGACTAAAGTGTGGGCCCCTACCTTGAGATGGTGCTGCTACCTAAACAGCATTGTGTCACCGCTCAAAAGCATTCAAGACATGTTCTACAGTTCAATATTCATAGGAAGAGCCTTTTAGAAAACACAAACTTAGTTATTATAGACATAAATCACATGATTGTTCCAGCCGTCAGAAAAGGCTCTGCCTATAAGAATTGCACTGTACACACCAAGACAATGTTTTCAATCCTACAATATCTTTAGGTGTCACAGTAAATGTACTCACTCCTCATATTCACAGTTGAGGTAATTGTGTCTCTCGTGGTGACACTTGGCCGCCCAAGGCCAAACATCTGCTCTACACGATTGATATTCCAACAACTTGTGTGCGCAGTATCCTCTAGCTTCCAGGGGTAGTTTGGCCGACTGCATCTGCTCCTCGGTGGCTATCATTTCTAAAACCGCCAACACAACTTTTATATACAAGACATTTTAGTAAAAATATCAGTGAGTATCTTTGTACCACATGTTGCGAGGAACTGTGCGATGGTGTGTTTGTTGGCGTCTCACGCTTTCTGTCGTAGCTTCAGGGACTCACAGTCATAACACTTTAAATTACTAGTTATATTTTGCTCGAGTTAAGTTATGTAATAATAATAATATTTAGCACCGCGTCTTACTACTCGTTCGGGTTATACGCTTAAGTACTAATTACTCTAATGGATTAGGAATTGGGAGGGTTGAATTTAGAGGAAGTGAACCCGCATTTGCGTGGAGGGAGAGTGGAAAACCATTTAGGAAAAACCACCCCCAGTTCACCCGACCGAGATTCGAACCTCGATCTCCCCGTCCTCGGCGGTCGAGCTCAACACGACTGGCGCGTTAGCCAACTACGCTACTGAGGCGGGTATGTAAATTTAAGGCATACCTAAGCCTAATAACTTATATAACTTAATGAATAGTACGAAAATAAATAGGCTTGCAACTTTAAGCTAATGTTAGAAGGGTCTACATATTACTCACGTGTGATGTACTTGTATAAAACCTATGTTCTGATTGTTATGTATTCTAGAATCAACATACACTCTAGATTCTAGGTTCATCTAATTAGTTAATTCTCTGTATATATTATTTTGTCTATCTTATTCAGTACTCTATTATTTCATTAAAAATTGTTCAGCCCAGACAATTATTTATTATTAATTATTAAATTATACCCGTTCGGGTTATACGCACTTACGCTAATGTGTAATGGTAGGGTGATTGTGAGATGAAATGGAGGACCTACAGTTTAACGTGGATCCGAACCACGGTGGAGGCCTGGATTCAACACATTCACAAGTTGTGATTAATACACTCTTGTCAGAGGTGAAGGAAGGGTTTGGTAATCAGATAAATCTGTGCCGGGACCGAGGATTGAACCCCGGACCCCCAGCACAGAAGTCCGACACCTTACCCCTAGACCACCAGGTCACCTTCAGCCCAGACAGGTACTAAACAAATTTAAAAGAGTGAATTTAAAGTCTAATATTTAATCATGGTACGAATAAAACAGTTTATTTACTAAAGTTGCTAAACACTAAATAACTTATTACTTAAGCCTAACTATAAAATACTTTGATTAAAACTAATTTAGTTGTAAGTTAGTACAGTTAGGAATTTTCCCCTAAGATTTATCATTTTCAAAGATGATTCAATGCACTATATATTATGTTATCACACTAGTAATTAGGTATAGTTCGGAACTGCTACATCACACACACAGTTCTATGAGGTTGTTCCACATTTATATACATCATGTTTCTATTTGGTGGTAACCCGGGTAAAGTGGCAAGTTGTGTCCAAGTGGATTTAAATGGTTTATTTTATTGGTAATGTGTAGATGTGTTTGCATTGATGTACAGGGCTGAGAGATAAAATTATAGATATTTTTGGACAGGGGCACGCACACACACACACCCTCGGGTAAACATGAAGGTAAAATAAAATATATTATATGCAACACTTTAGGTTATATTGTCTAGTCTGTATATATAGCCTCAAAGTAATTTGTTCAAAGTATGCGCCTTGTACGAGTAATGGATTGGATTGACTATGAACTTTTAACTTTGGAACCCCCCCCCCCCCCCCCCCCAAGAAGAATTTCTGTGTTCTAGGATAATATAATATGTAGGGGGTGAACAATAAAAATGAGTTGAATGCGTTTTAGTTTATAATAATAATAAATGTAAACGTATTTAAAAAGAGTGGAAACATTTTATATGGAAAGTGCAACATTTGTTTCCAAAACCAATTATAGAAAATAATAAAACTTGCCTCTTGGTTTCCTCCCGTTGGGAAAGCCATACAAAGGATCAAACGAAGGATCTTTTAAAGGATGTGGAGTAACATCTGGGTGAGCATAAAGAGCCCATGCATTTCCCATTACTTATTTTTGATTCAAAAAATAGCAAACGTAAGGCAATCGCTACCTTCCTACTATTGTTCTACCCTGTTTTAACCTAGCAGACAAATTTCCAATAAAAGGTGTACAGTGCTGCCATCTCAAATTACTAAATTCCCACCAGAATGATCTAATTTCTCGCTAGATTTCGCAAAGACTTTCGAGAAATAAAATAAAAGTAAAATTTTGAAAGTAACTACTTCATAATCGCTAGGTTAGGAGGTTGGAAAATGTCCGTAATAGGAGACTTAAAAGTTTAATTAAGACCCATATACGTTATCTCTCTAACAGTGCATAGCCCAACTCTATACCAATATAAAGTTAAATTACAACTGGTTGGATAAAGAGACTAATTTAATAACTAAATCAAAGGAAACGCACTGCACGCCATACTCTCAAAATAACTGTAAGCGCAGCGCACCCAGACTGCATATGTTAGCTGGCGTTTTCTAGTCAGCATGTAAGACCAGCTGTAAGTGTGGGGAGGGTAGGAAGGCATACCTGTGCCTCACTAGCCTAGAGTTCGTAGCGTATAGGCCACCGCATGCATAATTGCGGGTGTCATACAATCAGGCGCGATGCTAGCGACCATTGGGTGATCATTAGAGATGTGCGATAAATCACTGACTGTGATTTTTCACCGATACCATTTGATACCGTTATTCCCAGTGAATCGATCTCAAAATTATCGTGATTAATATATTAGTGAACGGAGATACTCGCATCAGATGACAACAGTTACTCAAGCTACGGAGCTAGTATTACTTCTTCTAGAGACTCGAATAAATACTCGCTTCGCGGTCCTTGTTATTCTTTTATTTTTTATTTCTACCAGCTAATTGAAAATCGACTTTATTGGCTGGCATGCTTTACGTGTCTATTTCTATTTAAAACACTTGAACTCGTAGAGCTCATTTTTCAACAACAGTATCAGATTGCTACGTAAAAATGACTTGAATGGTTTAAATATTTCATTCACATGCGTTTTCAATACAAAATATTTGTTGTTAAGAACAAAATCGAAAAGTGAGCTTACTAAGCGAATCACAGTTTGGATTCTTTTTAAAAGTAGGCTAAGAAAAAAAATCATTTACTCGCGTAAACTAGTTTGGAGCACTATCATGAGGAACAGCTTTCAATGACGTCACAGACGAATGTGCATGCGTGAACGCATGACTGTCTTTAGTTACAGGCCAGAGTGTTAAAAGTGGAAACTCCGCTGTTAGTGACTTCATGAGGCCTAGTGGTCTGTTGGTTCTTACGGAGAATTGTTTGAATAGTTACAATTGTCTTCATTTAAAAAACTGATGAATAACTTTGAACGATACTGATAATTAATCTAAATATGTTTTACGTATATCGCTAAACAAAGATACTCCAGGGGTTGAAAAATACAACAAATAAACATCTAATAGTAATTCTTAAATAAATTTGCTAGGTAAGGATTATGTATTATACCGTTCACAAATACGATTAGAATATTATGATTAAAATTACAAAAGGACACTGGCTCGAAGCCTAGAAAGAGCATTCATGGTTTAACTAATCCAAAGGTTCCGGGTTCAATTCCCATGTCCAGGTGTAGCTCCTTAGCAAGTGTTTTAACTTTTCTTCTTTTCTGAACAAGAATTTTCACTGCAAAGTTTATCATTCCTATACTTGATGTAGCCTAGTTGATAAGAAGTATATTTACAAGTGTTGACGAAACAAAAGAAAATAATTCACGCAAGGAATTACCGTACAAACAGTTGTTGGTAAATTGATCTAAATCTGGATCTTATACAAATGGATTTATAGACCAAACACAGGAAAGGATTTTTTTTAGCACCGCGTCTTATTACCCTTTCAGGTGATACGCTTATGTACTAATATTACGCTAACAGTTTTAGGGACGAAGAAGGCTATATTTATATGAAGTGTAGGCCTACCCGCATTGGCGTAGAGGGAGAGTGATAAATCATTTTGGAAAAACCACGCTTGGTACACCCGTCCGAGATTCTAATCTTGATCTCCCCGTCATTGGCAGTCTAGTCTACTACGATAATAGCGCCTTGGACCATGCGGCCACCAAAGCGAGGTTACAGTAAAAGGATATTCTGATTTTTGTGCTGAAGAAACTTATTTTCGAACTTTTCTGTTATTCAAATCTTCATTATTGTATGTTCATTAACTTCAACCCTCAAAACAGTTGTTAATGGACTAGTTAGTCCTCCTCTGGTAAGATCATTGAAATAGTTATCATCTATATCATGCCCAACTAAAAAATCAAAGCAACAACTGCATTCGAAATGAACATACAAATCTGTAGGAAGCTTAACCACAAAAAAAAAACCTGAGGATTCTGGAATCAAGTTAGCTGTTAATTTTGAAATCACTAGTTACATCCACAAAATTTTAATCTATTGCGTGTTTTCCTATAGGCACCGTGGGAAGTGCAGACGATATTTGAATTCACGACACGAGCGCGCAAGACGGCCACAATTTTAAGTTCTCGCAGGTTAAATCCGGGTGACATCATGTTTACCGCGATCAAATACTCGAAAATCCTAAAACATAACTCACCGTTTCTTGTAAACTACTTGGACAATCAAAGTAGTTTATTTTTTTCAGAATTTGTTATAAAATCCTTAAAAGACATGAGGATATTATTAAAATTTCCATATTCCAATTAGTTTGTTTTGAAAAAAAATATTTTTAATGAAAGAACTATACTGAGGTTTTTAATGCAGACATATTTTCACTCTGTGTAAAAGTTTTTTTCTAATTGAAATAGATGGGTAGTATAAGTTTACGAAATGATCATTATGAACTGACTTTTATTTTGATATAAGATTCATTCCTCTAACACCAATACTTTTCACAGTTTGATACTTCTTAACACATACCCAAACGTGTAAACCTAATTAGTAGTAAGACGTGGTTCTGGTAGAAAGGGAGGAACAAATCACATGCCCTAACTACTTAATAATAACTCCTTATAGTATACTAATGTTTTCAAAATATCAACGTCATGTGCAATTGCCACTTTCAATGTTTTACTAGATATCTTATTTGAGTAATATTCTATATACACTAACAAAAATAAGTACTTATAATATTTTCACAAGTGACCTTGCATCACAATTTAGCTCAAACTGGCTATTCTACACCGATTAATTGAAAATACAACGTTCAATTGATCACAAATGGATTAAAACCTTATAAAAACGAATTGAACAACTTATCAAAGTAGTTTAAAATTAATTATCTCTCCCTTAACTTGAATGAGTGTGTAAACATGACTATTGAAGAAAAATAACATTAAATTTTTACTAGATTATATCCAACATCTATTTAACACGTGTTGCAATTATTAAAGACTTAAGTCTCACTCTAGACCAGTTGTTCTCATCCTAGGGGCTTGGAGCACATATAAAGGGGACATGTTTATTTTCAAACCTCGGATTCACCTCCCAATTCACCTATCTAACTCCTCTCCCCCCGCCCTTTTAGATATCGTTGCAGCTCCACCAAATTGATAACTATGACTCTCACCTCCCATTAAAACTTAACAGTTTTGTAGACTTGAAGAGGAAATCGATTGGTGGTGAGCAATATTCAAGAACTAATGAAAACAAGCCTGTGACAATTATCACACTAATTTTCAGTAATTTTATTTGTATCATCATGCAGTCAGTGTTGCATTGATTTTTGTATAAAATAAAGAAGTAACTAGAAAACAATGTTTTAAGATTATTTTTATAACTACCTATTCAATAATTTGATTATCTACCAAGGGGAGAGTCAGCTGAAAAAATTTGGGATCAGCTGCTCTAAACTATAAACTGACTTCCTTCACGGTCTTAAAATCGTCCAAAATACTAAGGTTTACTAGAAGAAGCACAATACACCTTACTAACTATTGATCAAAACATTACCTCTATTAATATTTTGCTCAATGTTTGCTTAATGTTTTGCTCAGTATTTAGTAAAGTGTATATTGTGCTTCTTCCATTGATCTCTATAGTATAACTGGATGGACAGACACATGCACATTCCAAGGACAAAAGCGTGACGCTCAAGTGTATCGTTTGCTACACTGAGGGGGGAAAGATTTAACGGTTTCTTTAAATGTTCTTATGCGAAAACATGTCTCTGATGAGTAAAAGTGTTATTGTTTGAAAATAATGAAGTATTATACCATACTTTCCTGAAGAAACATTTACATTAAAGGATATACAATCCAGTTTTACAGGTAATTCTGTACAAATACGAATAAAACCTTAGATATTTCAATTTTTATGTAGTTATCATCAATGTTGTTTACAGTTTGCCACGACAACACTTATATTTAAAGTTGGTTATTAGCTTGTATATTGGTTTCAGAAACCATATTTTATTGAAAGTTCGATAAATATAATGAACAAGGTATCTTAAAAATTGTTTACTTTGTTTGAATGACAAACTTTGAATAGTTGCCATGCATTCAAACTATCACTTAGGTTATAGGCTTGTGGAAAGTATTATTGTAATAATACCTGTTTATTTAGGTTGGCTCATATCTTTCAGAAACCATATTTGTTGACATTTCGATAACTATAATGAAACAAGTTAGCTAAAAACTGTATTACATTTGTTTGAATGACACACTTTGTGTAGAAGTCTTACGTTCAAATGATAGTTTAGGTTATTGGCTTGTAGAAAGTACAGTATCTACTAAACCCTGATTTTAGTAATAATCCCAATGTGTAAGGCTTTATTTCGTACCAGAATACTATCATATATATAATATTTTGGTTTGATGAACGGCAATTTAGAACAAAAGTAGAAATTTCCTTCTGGAAGGTCTTTTATCCTAACTAAACACAAATATATGGTAGGATTCTGGTACGAGATAAAGCCTTAAAAGTAAGCTTCCTTCAAAAATCATCGTACATAAAAGGCTACATCAACTTATTTAAAAAAAAACTAACCAGTTTTGAACTTTTATATGCTCTTCAAAGCTTTAACTAACATATTTATTTAATTTAACCACTCTCACATTGATGTATCTCATATATTCAATCAAATTAATGAACGATGTCAAAATGCCACATTGCCTTGAATGGGTGAAAGAGAGAAAGAGATACCCGAAAGTTTCTTTCTCTCTTACCCAATGGTATGCAGACGACAGCTCGAAAATTTCAGCCACAGATGTCCATCCAGCTATAGTATAGAGATCAATGGCTTCTTCTAGCAAACCTTAATAAGTCATGTTAAGTGTTTGAAAATAAGTAAATTAATATTGAAATAGCTTGTTCTAACAATCATCTAAAATATATTCAAATAGAGTTTATAATTTTTATGTTGTGCTTAATGCCCTTTGGATAATATATTAAAAAAATAAACAAATTTAAAACACTCATCTCTCAATTTATTATATATATATATATATATATATATATATATATATATATATATATATATATATATATATATAGAGAGAGAGAGAGAGAGAGAGAGAGAGGAGAGAGAGAGAGAGTGTGTTTTAAATTCATCATTAAATCATGTCAGGGCCGAAGGGAATTTTCTCACAGTACAGGGGTACAGGCCAATCTAATATTTTGGCAGTTGGCAAGTCTAGGTCTTTTCTGATAAAGCGTGTGCACGTTTCTATTTAATTTCCTTCTTGTGTTGTTATTATTTCGAACCTTATTTTATTGATAAACAAGAAGACAATAAAATGGCAAAATTATTTTTAAGCAAGTATTTTTATATTTGTAGACTATAATAATGTGTTATTTTATGGATTTCCATTCTCATTGCTGATTTCCTTCAACTCAACTAGGGGCCTAGTCCACTAGGATCAAAGCTTCTTTACCATTCATTAGTTCATTATTATTTTACAATAGGGAACACTTAATGCTCGCCATGTAATTCTCCTAGCAATCAAACTAATGTATATTTCTAATCAAAACATGAAGTGTGTGGGGGGTACATGTGTAGTGAAAGAGCCATGGGCTGTGTCTGAATATTCCGCCCCCTATGCCGACATCATTGCAACTTTGAAGTGCACTTGGGCTCCAAGGGTCCTTGGATGGACTATTCAGACATGGTCATGGAAAGGGATGTTATCACTCATCTCTCATTTTAAGACAGAGGCTTTAATGGACCTCTATAAAGTTGTCGACAATCATTGGTTAGATCTTTCGTAGAATAAGATGATGTCATATTGTAAGGGATGATGTGTCAGATCACATGTTCCTTTGGTGTGTTTACGTTTGGACCTAAATTTTGGCGAGTTGTCTAAATGTTGTCAAATTATAGGCCTAACAGGTTGAAATAAATATAATAAAAGTACTGTATTATTTGTGAGTAAAAATATCTTTTAAATAAATAGAACAAAATAATAACAACATAAAGCCTGTGAATCATCGTAATTACTGTCCATATAGATGGGACCAAATTTAATTTAAATTAGTGGAATGATTATACCTGGACATGGGAATTGAATCAGGAACCTTTGACTTAGCTCATCAATGCTCTAACACTTGTATTGCATAACGGCCCTTCTGAGTCGCAGATGGCTGTGGTATCTAGTGTCCGACCGGACATAAATTGCACCTTCGGCAAAATAATCTGTTTCAGCCAGAATCAGACCGAACGTTTCCCCAAAGCGGAAGGTTTATTTAATTTACCTTGGTATGGTGCGGGAGCGGTGACGTGACAAGTGACAACTTACAAGTCACTGCATGTTGGGTTTAGGCACCCGGTCAATAGACTAGTCAGTAGTCAAGTCATGGCGACACATGCTCTGTGTTTACTGTAGTCTAGTGTTACTATCAGATTTATTAAGAACTTACCTCTTAAGAGGAAGACTTTTATTTTGTCTTTATATTATTTTGTATCACAATTTCAGATATGTATTCTACTTTATTTTATCAACAGTAAAAAATGTGACCTGTTATTTAAAATGCCACAGAAATTGCATTAAAATTAAAAAGAGGGATTTTTCACATTATATTCGATTTCTTCGGCTTCGGCCAAAAAAAATTATCTTGAGTCAGACACTAGTGGTATCTGATTGGTCCCTAATATGTAGTTGACAATTCCGTACATCCATCATGGACTCAACCTTAAACTATCAGTGAACCCTGACCCTGAGCAAGGGAACAATCCTGGTAGAGCATTGACCAAAAGTCCCGGTTTTCCAACTCTTATTTTTCAACTAATTTAAAGGAAATAACACGATGTAATTGCGAGTGAACCTTGCAAAGAAATATTTTAAAATGGCACCATTTTGGTGGGAAATAAGTCATTTTGGTTACGTTAATTAATGTTTATTAGTGCTGTTCCTAACCAGCCAAGAAACCTTAACCTACACACATAAATTACTTAACATTTTGATTAATATTGATAAAATAAATTAACATTTTGAATAATATTAATCACATAAACAGGCAAGCTGTTGTTGTTTTCTATGTGTTACAACAGGTCCATTCATTTTGTCAGTGAACTTAGACCGCCAATGCTCCCTGTCCTCTGCCTCTTACTTCAGCTACCAACATTTTGTCTGTCCTTCGAGTCATCCAATATTTGAATCCTTCTTCTTCCTAAGCTCCTCTTTCCCTCCATCTTTCCTTCTATGACGTCATGCAGAAGACAGCTCCTCCTAAAATGTGTCCGATCCAGTTTTCTTTGTACCGAAGACTCACATCCAATATGACTCTTTTCTCACCCACTCTTCCTAGGACTTGTTCATTTATCACCCTGTCTGTCCACCTGATCTTCTCAAGTCTTCTCCAATTTCACATTTCAAAGCTCTCCAAGTATTTCTTTTCCATCTTCAAAGTTTCTGCTCCAAACAGTGCAATGCTCCAAATGTAACTTTTTATCAGTTTCTTAGTGAGTTCCAAACTCAACTTGCTGGTCAGCAGTAACCTCTTCTTGCTGTCTCTCCTTCATTCAGCCTCACCTTGACTCGCTGTCCCAGGTACAGGTTTGCACTCAGTCTTCTGTCCCTCCAGTTGATGTCGATCTTCTTCTGTATTTTTATAAGTTTCTTTCCCTTCACTAAATCGAAAGCTTTTTGCCTATGAAACCAATGTAAACTTCTTCCTTGACTTCCAGTGCTCTCTCTGGAATTATTCTCAGCATGTCCTTTATGGCTCTCTCCACCTCACTCTTTAAAATGCTTTGTCCTTTTTCGTCTTCCTGTACCTTGTCTTCTGCTTCAATATCCAGCTTTCATGCTCGATTATCCTTGTTGTTATATTGTTTGTCTATGTATCAATCCCACATCCTAAGAAGTTATTTATGATCCGGCACTATTTGTCCTTTGGGGTCTTCTCTTCTTATTGTTCACACACCTTTGTTATCACTCCCTCCTAGTTCCTACATTAGGACATACCTTCCTTTTCTTTGCAGTTTTTAATCTCATGTTTCCTCCATACAGTCTTTCCTTGCTTTGTCTGTTTCTCTCTTTAACTCGGTGTTAAGCCTCATATATTTATCTTTGTTGACATTCTTCCATTACCTTCTTTCTTCCATTTTGTGAAACATTCTTAACACTACCTGGTTTTCGACTTCTCTCCCGCTAAATCACTGTTTGACAGGGGGATGTAGTCTAGTTGGCGCTCTTTGACAGGGGGGTGTAGTCTAGTTGGCACTCTTTGACAGGGGATGTAGTCTAGTTGGCACTCTTTGACAGGGGGATGTAGTCTAGTTGGTGCTCTTTGACAGGGGGATGTAGTCTAGTTGGTGCTCTTTGACAGGGGGATGTAGTCTAGTTGGTGCTCTTTGACAGGGGGATGTAGTCTAGTTGGTGCTCTTTGACATGGGGATGTAGTCTAGTTGGCGCTCTTTGACAGGGGGATGTAGTCTAGTTGGTGCTCTCTGACAGGGGGATGTAGTCTAGTTGGTGCTCTTTGACACGGGGATGTAGTCTAGTTGGCACTCTTTGACAGGGGATGTAGTCTAGTTGGCGCTCTTTGACAGGGGGATGTAGTCTAGTTGGCGCTCTTTGACAGGGGGATGTAGTCTAGTTGGCGCTCTTTGACAGGGGGATGTAGTCTAGTTGGCACTCTTTGACAGGGGGATGTAGTCTAGTTGGTGCTCTCTGACAGGGGGATGTAGTCTAGTTGGCACTCTTTGACAGGGGGGTGTAGTCTAGTTGGCGCTCTTTGACAGGGGGATGTAGTCTAGTTGGTGCTCTCTGACAGGGGGATGTAGTCTAGTTGGTGCTCTCTGACAGGGGGATGTAGTCTAGTTGGCGCTCTCTGACAGGGGGATGTAGTCTAGTTGGCACTCTTTGACAGGGGGATGTAGTCTAGTTGGCGCTCTTTGACAGGGGGGTGTAGTCTAGTTGGCGCTCTTTGACAGGGGGATGTAGTCTAGTTGGTGCTCTCTGACACGGGGATGTAGTCTAGTTGGTGCTCTTTGACACGGGGATGTAGTCTAGTTGGCGCTCTTTGACAGGGGGATGTAGTCTAGTTGGTGCTCTCTGACAGGGGGATGTAGTCTAGTTGGTGCTCTTTGACACGGGGATGTAGTCTAGTTGGCACTCTTTGACAGGGGGATGTAGTCTAGTTGGCGCTCTTTGACAGGGGGATGTAGTCTAGTTGGCGCTCTTTGACAGGGGGATGTAGTCTAGTTGGCGCTCTTTGACAGGGGGATGTAGTCTAGTTGGCACTCTTTGACAGGGGGATGTAGTCTAGTTGGCGCTCTTTGACAGGGGGTGTAGTCTAGTTGGCGCTCCGCGTCCTTTGCTCCCGGTCCACACTTTCCCTCCTTCAGTTCCTGGCATGGCTGAAAAAATATCATTGGTGTACTTAATTTGGGTTTCCCCTTTTACACTGAGGAACTTAAGGCCTGGGGGCTGGATGTGGTGTCTATTCTAGATTTAAGTTGCTTTACAAGTTGTGTGAGCTGATATGTCAGTTTTAGAAAGTGCAAGCTAAATACATTTATTTTATTTTACTATTAATTTGATCAGTTCTATATTAAACATTAATTTTTCTACAAAGGTTTTAAACAATTTTTCAAATTAATACATACAAATTATAAAGGTTTTTTTCCCCCCTCAGAAAAGACCAGTAAACGTATTTCGTGTCGAAAACGCTACAAGATCGAGAAGAAGGTCCGGGATCACAACCGAAAGTTGAGAAGGGAAGCAAAAAAAAACCCAAAGAAACGTGAGTAGTCTACAGTATTGATGTTCTCTACCTCCTCATGTGAGTAGTCTACAGTATTGATGTTCTTTACCTCCTCATGTGAGTAGTCTACAGTATTGATGTTCTCTACCTCCTCATGTGAGTAGTCTACAGTATTGATGTTCTTTACCTCCTCATGTGAGTAGTCTACAGTATTGATGTTCTCTACCTCCTCATGTGAGTAGTCTACAGTATTGATGTTCTCTACCTCCTCATGTGAGTAGTCTACAGTATTGATGTTCTCTACCTCCTCATGTGAGTAGTCTACAGTATTGATGTTCTTTACCTCCTCATGTGAGTAGTCTACAGTATTGATGTTCTCTACCTCCTCATGTGAGTAGTCTACAGTATTGATGTTCTTTACCTCCTCATGTGAGTAGTCTACAGTATTGATGTTCTTTACCTCCTCATGTGAGTAGTCTACAGTATTGATGTTCTCTACCTCCTCATGTGAGTAGTCTACAGTATTGATGTTCTTTACCTCCTCATGTGAGTAGTCTACAGTATTGATGTTCTTTACCTCCTCATGTGAGTAGTCTACAGTATTGATGTTATCTACCTCCTCATGTGAGTAGTCTACAGTATTGATGTTCTTTACGTCCTCATGTGAGTAGTCTACAGTATTGATGTTCTCTACCTCCTCATGTGAGTAGTCTACAGTATTGATGTTCTTTACCTCCTCATGTGAGTAGTCTACAGTATTGATGTTCTCTACCTCCTCATGTGAGTAGTCTACAGTATTGATGTTCTTTACCTCCTCATGTGAGTAGTCTACAGTATTGATGTTCTCTACCTCCTCATGTGAGTAGTCTACAGTATTGATGTTCTTTACCTCCTCATGTGAGTAGTCTACAGTATTGATGTTCTCTACCTCCTCATGTGAGTAGTCTACAGTATTGATGTTCTCTACCTCCTCATGTGAGTAGTCTACAGTATTGATGTTCTTTACCTCCTCATGTGAGTAGTCTACAGTATTGATGTTCTTTACCTCCTCATGTGAGTAGTCTACAGTATTGATGTTCTTACCTCCTCATGTGAGTAGTCTACAGTATTGATGTTCTTTACCTCCTCATGTGAGTAGTCTACAGTATTGATGTTCTCTACCTCCTCATGTGAGTAGTCTACAGTATTGATGTTCTCTACCTCCTCATGTGAGTAGTCTACAGTATTGATGTTCTTTACCTCCTCATGTGAGTAGTCTACAGTATTGATGTTATCTACCTCCTCATGTGAGTAGTCTACAGTATTGATGTTCTCTACCTCCTCATGTGAGTAGTCTACAGTATTGATGTTCTACCTCCTCATGTGAGTAGTCTACAGTATTGATGTTCTCTACCTCCTCATGTGAGTAGTCTACAGTATTGATGTTTCTACCTCCTCATGTGAGTAGTCTACAGTATTGATGTTCTTACTCCTCATGTGAGTAGTCTACAGTATTGATTTTTTACCTCAATCAGTTTAAAACTCTAAACGAGACTTGGATCATTTGAAAATGAATTTACTAACACATTTTTACTCTGACACTTGGTCTTACAGTATGTACTTTTGGTTTAAGATGGCAAGAAAAAGATTATCCAAATTCCAAACATGTGCCCATTCAAAGAAATATCTTGAAAGAAGTGAGGCACTTCGGGCTAAGAAAGAGGAAGAGAGAATCAAACGGAAGGAAGCTATGAAGGAAGAGAAACAAAAGAAGAAAGAAGACGAAAAACAAAACTTTAACCTGGAGGGCTTAGTCAGCAAAGCTCAAAACAAACAGAAACTTCACGAAATACTAAAGTCAGACCAGAAGGGGGCAGAACCTGTGGCAAAAACTGACACTTCTACCAAGAACTACTACAGGGAGTTCAAGAAGGTAACAGTTCTCACTTATCCTAACTTTAGACTGAAACGTTGCTTGTTGAACCTTATAGAGTCATTGCGGTGAATTGTTGATCTGTGCAGGTGCTAGCTGCAGCAGATGTTATTCTGGAGGTGGTGGACGCAAGAGATCCTCTGGGTACTAGATGCAAGCAGGTGGAGGAAGCAGTGCTTGAAGCAGCCACCAATAAACGTCTGGTCCTTGTTTTAAACAAAGCAGGTACGTCTCAATAATGGCCGATACATTTGATCTCTTTTATGCCATAAAATAAAGTTGATGTAATTTTCTTGAATATTTTCAATATTCTCTTGATAGTCCAACTACCACCAAATGAGGGCTCCAGAAACCTAATTGACAGTAATATCTCGGTATCGGTACATGTGCCCTAAAGTAAGTACTAATATGGTTAGTCATCATCATCATCATCATCATCATCATCATCAACAACAACACAACAACAACAACAACTGTTTCTAACCTGTGGCCGGGTCAGTTTAGTAAAATTCCTCCATCTTCCTCTCACTTGCACACTTTCTGTTATCTGCTCCTCACATTTCTCTACTATCTCATGTACCTGCTCCTCACAAACTTCATTCCCATGTCCTCCACTTTCCTCGTCTCTCTTACACATCTATAGAACAACTGTCCATAGCAGGTATCTTACACACCTATAGGACAACTCTCCATACTGTCAAGTCATCAGCAAACAACATGGCCTTCATTCTTTCCTCCTAGAGTTTTCCTGCCACTTTGCTTATGACCATTTCCATTACCATTACAGATAGTAGTGGTGAAAGGGCACTTCCTTCTTCACTCCATTTTTATTTGGAACAACTCCTGTTATCCTCATACATGCTTTCCACTCTCAGCACCCTGTATAACCGTTGTATTCCTTCACCTGCTGCTCTTATCATTCATTCCAGTCTCCCGATGTTCAGAGTCTCTATTCTTGACATAATATGGTTAGTGATGATCAAGATCCTGTTTCCAGACCTGGTGCCGCGGGACAACATGGAGGGCTGGTTGCGGTACTTGAGGGGCAGTCTTCCTGCTGTTCCTTTCAAGGCGAGTACTCAGCAGCAAAGCAGAAAACTCGGTCGCAAGAAGATGAAGGCGAGCCTTAGCAAAGGGTTGCAAGGGTCTGTGTGTGTAGGAGCAGAGCTGCTCATGTCGCTGCTCGCCAACTACTGCCGCAACAAGGGTATCAAGACGAGCATCACTGTAGGAGTGGTCGGTGCGTCTCACACTAGACCTACACTATTATACAAAATTCTATCTTAAAAACCAACAAAATCACTTTAAAAATTCGATAATAAAATGGTTTCATATCATTTGAGAAAAATTAATAAAAAACTGTAGTGAAAAAAATTCATCCAAAATTAATTTTTCTCTATCAACTAAGCTTGGTATTTTTGAGTTGGGGTAATATATTAACTAAAACTACAGGAACTCACAATTGCCATGATTATATTCTGCTGTACAAATAAAAGATGAATGAATTTATACTGAACTTTCAATGATGATAACCAACTAGATATCTACTAACGTATAATGAACGGGAACGGCTGGGAAGATATTCCCCTGTTGCAATATTCAAATGTGGTTTGAGTAAACTATTACATGATAAACATATTATGAGAATTAATCTGCAAAACTTTGAATTTTAATTACATTTAAACACTTTTATTGTTTTGTGAAAATAAGAAAAAATTATTTTTTTGGCACTTTTGCCAAGTTTATAAGCTTTAAGATGTGAAAACACGATTGATAATAAGTAGCTGTCCTTAAGTATGCGCAATATCGTGCTTTGGCTTGGATTAACCTTAATACCTGTTTAAATATTACTTCTAGTTTCCTTGTATTGTAAATGGTTTGCTTGTTGCAGGGTTGCCAAATGTGGGTAAAAGCAGTATCATCAACAGCCTGAAGAGAAGTAGAGCTTGCAGCGTTGGCGCGACTCCAGGGATTACCAAGTACTGACACTAACACTAGTACAATATTACATGTTACAGTAGTACTTGACCAAGTACTCACTGGAGAGCGAGGTCCAATCCCTAGTATAATGTTGTTTGTTTCTGTCAAGGATGATGCAAGTCGTGCAGTTGGACTCCAAGATCAAATTACTCGACTGTCCTGGGATTGTGTTTGCGAAAACAGGTGGACAATCTGACAACAGCTCAGCGTTGAAGAACGCTGTCCGTGTTGAAAGCCTGGCGGATCCAATCACCCCTGCCACAGCGATACTGCAGCGAGCCAACAAGGAGCAGGTATGGGAGACATTGACAACTCCACTTCTAGCAGTTCTCGGCATTGCTGAGAGTTGAAACCCAAACCCTGAATTTGAATCTTTTGAGACATATTTTAGTTGATAGAGAATATTAGGAAAAATGGTAGAGCACAAATAAAAGTAAAAACACTAACATATATTTACACACTTCGATATTTCGATGCTATTATAGCATCTTCCTCAGGAAGTAGTAGTAATTAGACTGAACAGGATGTTGTCTTTAGTGATTCCAACTTGATTGGTTTGTAAAAGGTGACCTGGTGGTCTAGGGGTAAGGTGTCAGACTTCTGTGCTAGGGGTCCGGGGTTCAATCCTCGGTCCCGGCACAGATTTATCTGAATGCCAAACCCTTCCTTCACCTCTGACAAGACGTGTATTAATCACAACTTGTGAATGTGTGGAATGCTAGGCCTCCACCGTGGTTCGGATTCCACGTTAAACTGTAGGTCCTCCATTTCATCTCACAATCACCCTACCATTGCACATTAGCGTAAGTGCGTATAACCCGAACGGGTAGTAAGACGCGGTGCTAATAATAATAATAATAATAATAATGGTTTGTAAATATGTGTTAGTGTTTTTACTTTTATTTGTGCTCTAACCATTTTCCTAATATTCTATCATTTTATTTATTACTAAATGTTTTTGCTCAATGCACTTTTTTCATACATATTATGGAGAAAATATAAATCATTGCTAAATCTTGGGGATCTGGGGTTTGTCTGTTGTCAAAACTACCATCAAACATTAGTGCTCGAGTTGTCCGGAGTATTTTTGAATGGTCAGATCTGAAATAATCTCGGCAAGCTGTGAAGAATGTTGGACTTGTGTTGTTCTCAGATGATGGAGTTGTACGACCTGCCGGTTTACTCCACACCAGAGGAGTTCTTCTCTTTGAGAGCGCGACGTATGGGTCACATCAAGAAGAGTGGCGTTCCTAACATAGCGTCGGCAGCCCGAGGCCTGATAGAAGACTGGAACCGGTCAGTGATTTCAGACCTTGTTTTATTTCCATTATGGAACAAAGGGTTGCTACTGTATTCTGGACCTGTTCCAAAATAAGTATTCTCTATTTCTCCACACCAAGTTAAATGTAAAATAAACTATTCCTATATTAACTATACTAGCAGTCGCATGAAAACATTGTCGTTGTGGCAAGATTATTTTCCTTAAGGTTCGTTCTTTGTCGGTCAGAACATTGTTGTACGCTGCTGTACGTCGCAAGAACTCTTTGAGAGTCAACATTTGCACGTGGTAACCGAATTTTCTCTTCACATTTCATAGCAAATGCTGAGTTTGACAAAGGCAGGGAACACCCTTGTTTTTATCTTATCCCCCAATATTCCCAAAGTAAATTAAAAACCCATGTATAAAACATACTTCTGTTACCATCAGTTTAGTAATTTTAAATAGTTAATAAATACATAAATTTATAGGTCCATTATGTTTTCTTCCACGATGTAAGCCTTGACAGGGTTGATAAACTTAGTTTACCCTGAAAGATAACAGGCTTACCTTGTATTGTTAAACTATGGTGTAGCCTAAAGAATAGAAACATATCATGGGGTTCAAACTCCCCACATCCCCACGTAATTTTCTCACGTTTTTAATGTTGATAGTAAAATAGTGCTCAAAGAAGCCATTTTGTGAAACTATTTATCTTAATTTGATTCTGCAATCCGATCTTCAGAGAAAGTAGTTTATCATCTAAAAGCATCCAATTTTCAAAAATGTGTCAGAACTAGACCCCTTCAAATATCTTTTTAGGGAATCAAAATTTCTTGAGTAGGACCACTAGATAATTTCCACGAAAACTAATTCTTGAAAAAACCCGATCTAGCGCTACTTAAAATAGCTTTTAGAGGCATCCAATTTTCAAAAATTTTTGGAGGAGGACTACTTCAAATAGTTTCTAGTAAATAAGAGTATAAATTTTCAAAAACTCTCCACTTTTGAGGACCACTCCAAATATGTTCTAGGGTATCGAGTTTTCAAACATTAAGTGGGAGGGAGAAAAATTCCTGGAAAAAAAAAAAACTTGCCATCCTCCCCCCCCCCCCTCACAAAAATAAGGTTCCACCACACTTTTTAAAAACGATTTATTATTTCTCAGAAGTATTAACATCCTGTCATGTGAAATACAAAGTATAGAGTGTAAACTATTAGTTTTATCCCCAATTTATTAATGCAATTTCTTGATGATCTTTGTGCCAAGAATTTAATAGAAGAAAATGAACACTATGAGATTTTTTATGTGTATCTTTTATTATAAAATACTGGGAATTACATTCTTTGGTCTGGAAAACCTGGCCTTATAAGTGCTGTTTGAAAGTGGGTAAAATAAATAAATTGTATCAGCAGAAATGAACTGGGAAATTTGTATCAGCCGTTACCTTGCAAATAAGCGCTGAATATTTAGAGGCCCACTTGTCTTACCTGGCCACCAAGTCCGGGCTAATATCTAAGTGTTATTGAAATCTTAGGCGCCCGGGGCTTGTGGGCGTCTGCCAGTTTGCATGCCTGCTTTAATAATATATTTCAAAATTAAAGGACACCAGAATGTAGAGCAACTGTTTAAATTACATTATAGTACGTAGAGTATCTGTCAAAGGGGTCAGAATAAATTCTAAAAGTTATTACAACAAAAGCCTTGTAATGGGTTGTACTTGCAAGGAAGATATTTCACTCTGGCATTCAATAACACCCTCGGCTCCTGTTCTTTGGTTGTGTGCACTCAACTCGAACAACAATTTTAAAGAAACTCAATATCTTATAGATACAACTTGTCAAGGGAAGACCACTTTTAAGTTCCAAGGGCATCTGAATTTCAGAAAATTTCTGGAGGAGGGCTTCCTAATCGCCCTTACTACACAAACAATGTTTGACTGCTACTGGATAGTATCATTACCTCCTTCACAGAAGCTCCAGACCCCCTTTTAAACATCTACCAGAGCCCCTGGACAAAAGTAATGCTTGCAGCGATTGTCTTTCAACACATCCGTTGTGGCCATTGAGAGTAATTCCGTGTCAAGTGATCCATTATTTTAACACTTTGGATCCCATGATGAAATTTTCCACAAATGATGTTAATGTCATATTAAGGTAGGGACGGGGGAGGGAGAGCTGAAGTCACTGTTTTTGGCAACATAAATCAAATATTTCTTCAATACAATCGCAGAATTTAATTTTCTACACATGGTGGCCTCAACCGTTGTTGAATATCTGTCGAGCAATTTATCGGAAAACCCTTTCTCTTCATTTAAAAATTGTGTCATCTATTGCCGCTATGCTCATGACAGATATTCAACAACTGTTGACGTCACCATGAAAAAAAAAATTAAACCCTGTTTGTAATGAATTTATTTTAGCCAAAAAATATTTTGATATTAAAACTTTTAAAACAATACTGGCCCTTTCTCGTGTTCTGTGAATCTTAAAGCTACAGAACCTTTCTCCAGCCTTCTATCTCATGTCTAGCTTGAGTAACAAGCGTTCATTTTGTGCCAAATTTAACAAAACATTGCAAGGATTTGAGTATGCGGGACATAAAGCACTACCACTTCGCAGTTGTTCTTTCTGCTAAACCGAAAGAAAGAACTTTAATTGGGCATCAAATAATAAAAAGTCTGAAGATGATGTTTTTGACAGCTTGTGCATGGATTTCTTGGAGACAGGAAATCTTTGGTTTCAACTTGACAAAGATGTCGAGTGTCTTAGAAAGTACATTCACATTTGGCTTTCATCGAGACATCCATGATGGGAAAATGCTGTAGGTTTATGAAGAGGGACAAAAAATTATATCCATGCTAAAAAGTTTCAAGTACATAATATATAGAATGTACGCATAACTTTGTATAACATAATTTAATAGGATTATTGTATGATATTAGAAATGGTAATTCATTAAAAAAAATAAGATTATTGTATATTAGAAATGGTAATTCATTAAAAAAAAAAAGTATATCTTTTAAAGTAGACATGACAGAAAAATTGGTGGCATTTTTGGAATCAGCACTTCAATTTCCATCAGAATTTATGTTCCGAAAGTATGAAAAAAAAGTTACTAGTTACTAGTACATTACATTGTGCGGTATTTTTCGTTCAAATGATATGATTTATTTTAAAGCCTTATGAAACAGTCTGTTTTGTTGCCTCTAGTGGCAAGATCAAGTACTACACCGTCCCACCAGAGAACAGAGATTCAGAGGTTCATGTTAGTGCCGCTATCGTGCAACAGGTGGCAGCAGAGTTCGACATTGCTGCGTTTGAGACAATGGAGACAGAGATGTTGGGTTCGCTGTCACCCACAGAGAAGAGTCTGATGGTGCTTGTGGAGACAAGTGGGCCGATAGAAGCCCGCGATGATCCTGTTGAAGAAATGGAGCTCACCACAGACCCTCGCAATGACATGGTATGTGAAGGTCTCTCTTGTGACATATTGACAATAGAGACCTTGACAATGACATGGTATGTGACGGTGTGACATGTTGAAGACATAGATACCATGTTCTGCTGTACAAATAAAAGAGAGAATGAATTCATACTGACCTTTCAACGATCATAAACAACTAGATTGATATTTCCCTGTGATTCATCTGAACTTTTGCAAATAAACACAAATTCAAAGTGTATTTTTCCTTAAAGATTATGTAATTTAATAGTTAGTGTTATCATCACTGTTATAAGATAATTACAAATCAATAATCAAATTAAATATTTAGAAAAACAGTTATTTAACTTAAAATTAAGAATTGTAATGTGTTTTCAAGCTCGTATCGTGTCCAAAACAAACTTAACGATATTTGTTTGTGCGGCCCTAGTTGTCGGAGAACGTAGAGGTGAGACCGGGGATGAGTGATAAGAAGAAGAAACAGAGATGGAGGAAAGAGAAAGGGAAGAAGGAAGGTAAAGACAAGAAGATGGAGACACAGATGGCGCTGGAGGGAAACCAGAAACTCAACCAGCTCAACAAGATGGCCTTCAAGAAACAGAAGAAGGAACAAGCAAGAAAAGGTAAACTTGCTTGTGATCATTACACCAGGAACACGGCCAACTAGATTGTTAGCCGTGTTCATTGCACCAGGAACAGCCAACTAGATTGTTAGCCGTGTTCATTGCACAGGAACACGATCAACTAGATTGTTAGCCGTGTTCATTGCAAGAGGAACACGGACCAACTAGATTGTTAGCCGTGATCATTGCACCAGGAACACGGCCAACTAGATTGTTAGCCGTGTTCATTGCACCAGGAACACGACCAACTAGATTGTTAGCCGTGTTCATTGCAACAGGAACATGACCAACTAGATTGTTAGCCGTGTTCATTGCAACAGGAACACGACCAACTAGATTGTTAGCCGTGTTCATTGCAAGAGGAACACGACCAACTAGATTGTTAGCCGTGTTCATTGCACCAGGAACACGGCCAACTAGATTGTTAGCTGTGATCATTGCACCAGGAACACGGCCAACTAGATTGTTAGCCGTGTTCATTGCAACAGGAACACGACCAACTAGATTGTTAGCCGTGTTCATTGCACCAGGAACACGGCCAACTAGATTGTTAGCCGTGTTCATTGCACCAGGAACACGACCAACTAGATTGTTAGCCGTGTTCATTGCAACAGGAACATGACCAACTAGATTGTTAGCCGTGTTCATTGCAACAGGAACACGACCAACTAGATTGTTAGCCGTGTTCATTGCAAGAGGAACACGGCCAACTAGATTGTTAGCTGTGATCATTGCACCAGGAACACGGCCAACTAGATTGTTAGCCGTGTTCATTGCAACAGGAACACGACCAACTAGATTGTTAGCCGTGTTCATTGCACCAGGAACACGGCCAACTAGATTGTTAGCCGTGTTCATTGCACCAGGAACATGACCAACTAGATTGTTAGCCGTGTTCATTGCAACAGGAACACGACCAACTAGATTGTTAGCCGTGTTCATTGCAAGAGGAACACGACCAACTAGATTGTTAGCCGTGTTCATTGCACCAGGAACACGGCCAACTAGATTGTTAGCCGTGTTCATTGCACCAGGAACACGGCCAACTAGATTGTTAGCCGTGTTCATTGCAACAGGAACACGGCCAACTAGATTGTTAGTTCTCAAATAACGAACTCCATTATTAGTTTCACTTCATTGCCAGCAACTTGACTCAACTTGTTCGGATCAAGCATGGCTGTTTTGTTAGCGTATACAGTTAAATACTAAAGTGAAGTATAAAACTAAATGTGAGATTGTAAACTAGGTTAAGAGTTGTGATAGCGAGTGTCTGGTTGACTGTTCCAGAGCGTGTGGCCGTGTCGTTGTCAGGAGCGTTGGAGATGGTCACATTAGATACCAACACAGATGATTACGACTTCAAGTCAGACTTTGTAACATAACTTGTTATTGGGATACAAAATAAATGTTTCTGCACTTTGTGAATATTATTTGTGCCAATTGACAGTAAAAACCCTGACCTCTTTGCCAACAGCACACCATTCTAATCCAGATTTATTTTTAAAACAATACTTGTTGGCTCCTGAAGAGGAACACACATTTTCTAGCATTTTATAAATAATTGAATGATAATCTATTATTATTTTTACTAATTAATCTGGTCCCTTTCTAAAATAATTTCTGTTCAATTGAAGATTTAATATCAATAATATATTTTATTGAATGTTTTCAAACTTAAAATTTGTATTATGTTAAACTACAAAACTAGCTCTAGTTACTATTTAGTTATAAAATTATGTTGGCTATCCTGTCTAAAATCAAAGTTGAGCTTACTTAATGCAATAAATATTTTACCAAACTTACATTTATATTAAAAAAGCATTTAGTATTTCATATTGTTTACTAGAAATACTTTTGAATGGGAATAAATTTCTAAATAAGATATCTAGCGAGAGCCCATGGAACAGAAGTGATCATGCACGATTACACTAAGAAATAATAAACTAAACACTTCAAATTTCTAACTGTTTATGATGCGTACAAATTAAGTTACTGAAGCATATTTTGGAGAGATATTAGTTTATTAAAACATCAATTTTATTAACTTTTTTTAACAAGACAGTGCACAATTACTTCTTTAGTTTATAAATAGGCATGGGGAATTACTCATTAAGTTAAATTCATTCAATGCTTTTAGGATTTTATAATACACACAGAAACTCAAACTTAATTACATCAAATTAATAATAATGTACCAACTGTTTATTGTTAACAATGCAAGGCTATGGTCTCGGACATTCAAAGAGATTAGCCGACAGCAGAGGTGACAAGCTCGGCAATGTCTGGGTCTGTGGATCTCACTGTCAGTTGCATAGTGACACCATCACCTAGCGCTAGTTTAGCCCTCAATAGAACATCGTGACCACCGCGGAACAAACCTGAAACAATACACGGTGCTGTGGTCTCTAGGGGACAAGTGTTGGGACAATATTCACCTGCCAGATATAGAGAGTGCTATATTCACCTGCCAGATATAGAGAGCGCTATATTCACCTGCCAGATATAGAGAGTGCTATATTCACCTGCCAGATATAGAGAGCGCTATATTCACCTGCCAGATATAGAGAGTGCTATATTCACCTGCCAGATAGAGAGCGCTATATTCACCTGCCAGATATAGAGAGTGCTATATTCACCTGCCAGATATAGAGAGTGCTATATTCACCTGCCAGATATAGAGAGTGCTATATTCACCTGCCAGATATAGAGAGCGCTATATTCACCTGCCAGATATAGAGTGCTATATTCATCTGCCAGATATAGAGAGTGCTATATTCACCTGCCAGATATAGAGAGCGCTATATTCACCTGCCAGATATAGAGTGCTATATTCATCTGCCAGATATAGAGAGTGCTATATTCACCTGCCAGATAGAGAGTGTGCGAAGACTTGCCCTCCATGACCTTGTCGCTCCTCTCCACAGGTTGCATCCCCAGGAAGCTGATGATGCTCTTGACTGCCTCCTCCAAGGACCCCATACTGGACAGAGCATATGTGTCCTCCAGTTCGTGGTAGTTTCGCCGCTTCTTCCCAAGCTGCTCCAAAGTTTGCCTTAGACACTTTCTGGATCTGATCTCCAAGTGTTACTTCCACGTCCTCCAGCTGTGACAACACAGTGTCCCTGGTTACACTAAGAGCCCCTTGTGGGGCGTTGTACATCAAACATTGTCTTCTAATTTGTACGCAAATGTACACAGTTTGTATTCAAAGCAAACTTTAATATTACATATTTATTATTATTGAACTTTAGATATATATTTTGTTTATGGTTTTATACTTTTAAAAATATTAGACAAGATGGCCGATAAGTCCTCGTACCCCTAGCGGTAATCAATGTGCTATTTAAATAAATAGTTTGTTGGTAACAGTATTTATTTGGCTCCTGGCTTGGCAACAATGGTTAGTGACAAGTGTGTTCAATGTCAACACACGACAACTAAATGAGGTCCCACCCCCGTAAAGCTACAATGCTTGATTAGAAATATGTGCCATTTGTGTCAACAATGCAAGATCACTTGAAAGAGACTTGAAAGTTTGGCCGTCTCACCTGATGGATATATAGAACTACGCACTGCAGACTGCCGTACTTAGTTGGCACCGTTTACAAACTTGGTGTCCTGTGTAAAAGTGATATTTTTCGCAGTTCACGCTTTATTTCTGGGCTAAAGAGAATCCACGTGAGAGTTACAAAGGAATGCACCGCACTAAGGATAGGGGGACTTCCCATCTACCTTGTAAAATGATTGTTTTAGGAAACTTAGATAGGAACATGTAAAAAGAATAAAATAAAGGATGGGAATATATAATATATATCTTTGTGTGGTAATTTTATTATATTTGGAACAAGGTACAGGTCCACTTTTCCAAAAATACCACAACTACTTCAACGAGCAAAAATAAGTTTTCTTTTAGAAATTCATAATGTACATAATAGCTGGCAATGGAAATAATAAAATACAAATTAGTATTTTATCCACCTATATTTTTACAGGCAAACCTTCGTAATTGTCAGAACTAAGAAAAAAAACTTTAAGTGAAGCTAAAGCTGAAATTAGTTGACGGCCAAGTGAAAGTTTAGAAGCTTCGAACACCCAGAGCTATTCTTATATTGTCTAAATAAGGTGAGTTAGTGAATGTACTATGGAGCGCCTGTCTTCCAGATGATCAACCACCATCTAGTCACTAGATTAACGAGGGATATTAAACACATGAGCTGTATTACCTGTCTATGTTAGGTGTTATCTGTGGTGATAGCAGTATTACCTGTCTATGTTAGGTGTTATCTGTGGTGATAGCTGTATTACCTGTTTATGTTAGATGTTATCTGTGGTGATAGCTGTATTACCTGCATATGTTAGGTGTTATCTGTGGTGATAGCTGTATTACCTGTCTATGTTAGGTGTTATCTGTGGTGATAGCTGTATTACCTGTCTATGTTAGGTGTTATCTGTGGTGATAGCTGTATTACCTGTCTATGTTAGGTGTTATCTGTGGTGATAGCAGTATTACCTGTCTATGTTAGGTGTTATCTGTGGTGATAGCTGTATTACCTGTTTATGTTAGATGTTATCTGTGGTGATAGCTGTATTACCTGTCTATGTTAGGTGTTATCTGTGGTGATAGCTGTATTACCTGTCTATGTTAGGTGTTATCTATGGTGATAGCTGTATTACCTGCATATGATAGGTGTTATCTGTGGTAATAACTGTATTACCTGTTTATGTTAGGTGTTATCTGTGGTGATAGCTGTATTACCTGCATATGTTAGGTGTTATCTGTGGTAATAACTGTATTACCTGTTTATGTTAGATGTTATCTGTGGTGATAGCTGTATTACCTGCATATGTTAGGTGTTATCTGTGGTAATAACTGTATTACCTGCATATGTTAGGTGTTATCTGTGGTAATAACTGTATTACCTGTCTATGTTAGGGGTTTACTGTGGTGATAGCTGTATTACCTGTCTATGTTAGGTGTTATCTGTGGTAATAACTGTATTACCTGTTTATGTTAGATGTTATCTGTGGTGATAGCTGTATTACCTGTTTATGTTAGGTGTTATCTGTGGGGTGATAGCTGTATTACCTGTCTATGTTAGGTGTTATCTGTGGTGATAGCAGTATTACCTGTCTATGTTAGGTGTTATCTGTGGTGATAGCTGTATTACCTGTCTATGTTAGGTGTTATCTGTGGTAATAACTGTATTACCTGTTTATGTTAGATGTTATCTGTGGTGATAGCTGTATTACCTGCATATGTTAGGTGTTATCTGTGGTAATAACTGTATTACCTGCATATGTTAGGTGTTATCTGTGGTGATAGCTGTATTACCTGTCTATGTTAGGTGTTATCTGTGGTAATAACTGTATTACCTGTTTATGTTAGATGTTATCTGTGGTGATAGCTGTATTACCTGCATATGTTAGGTGTTATCTGTGGTAATAACTGTATTACCTGCATATGTTAGGTGTTATCTGTGGTGATAGCTGTATTACCTGTCTATGTTAGGTGTTATCTGTGGTAATAACTGTATTACCTGTTTATGTTAGATGTTATCTGTGGTGATAGCAGTATTACCTGTCTATGTTAGGTGTTATCTGTGGTGATAGCTGTATTACCTGTTTATGTTAGATGTTATCTGTGGTGATAGCTGTATTACCTGTTTATGTTAGATGTTATCTGTGGTGATAGCTGTATTACCTGCATATGTTAGGTCCTACCATATCAGTTTACTCACAATGTACTCGTCGTCATAGCCATCATCGGAATCTGGAAGTCCCGTGGTTGGATCACAGTCCTTTACGACAAAATTTAACATGGCGCTGAACGTTGCTGTACAGAAACACAAGACACAATCATTCTGAGACACAATACACAAGTATATTGATACCAGAAACAATACCTTTGGTTTAACATGAGTTACATGATCCTGGTTGTCTCACCCACTGTAGCACCCAGCTCCTCAGGGTACTTGAGGACAATATACGTTGTTCCAGTCTCATTGTAGGGAAGTTTAGAGCAGGGAATCTCCTGGACCATCTGGTATCCCTCAGCAGGTTCCAGAACAACTCGGACATTCTCCAGGAGCTGATCATTGAGTGTGTTTAGACAGTCGAACTACACACAGGCAACACAACATGTTAGACATTCAAACTACACACAGGCAAAACAACATGTTAGACAGTCAAACTACACAAAGGCAACACAACATGTTAGACAGTCAAACTACACACAGACAACATAACATGTTGGACAGACAGTCAAACTACACACAGGCAACACAACATGTTGGACAGACAGTCAAACTACACACAGGCAACACAACATTATTAATTACCTGTAATACCAGGTGTTCCGTGAAGGAGTGTTTGACACATCTGACCACATACTCTGTCTCAGACTCTGTCAGTTCCACAGGCTCGGAACTGCGGAACAATGGACCAAGAGATGCCAGCTCTGTGACAGCTCTCAGCTTCTCACCGTAAGACTCCTCTCTACTCATTGCGGCAGACTTGTTACCTGCAGCACAAAAAGATGTTCCCAGACCTAACATCCACCACGGGATCTTATAAAAGTGTTAATATTGACATTTACCCAACCAATGACAGAGAGCACGTACCCGCGAGAGAGATAGATGTGAATATGCCCTCCGTGCCCGCACCCGATTTGAGAGCAGCAGAGGTCTCCTCGGTCAACGACGGGACAGTGGCTAGTGGAACAGACTTCATGTCAAAGGGCGTCTCCGCAGGGCTGAGCGTGTACTGATGTAGGGCCCTCTCAAGACCAGGGATGGAAACCTGCACATACAAGACAGACTGGTAATAGCACTCTTGCCTGACATAGTGGTAAGAACACCAGTAATCTGGCCCGGTGGTAAGAACACTCTTGCCTGACATAGTGGTAAGAACACTCTTGCCTGAGATAGTGGTAAGAACACCAGTATCTGGCCCAGTGGTAAGAACACCAGTATCTGGCCCGGTGGTAAGAACACCAGTATCTGGCCCGGTGGTAAGAACACCAGTATCTGACCCGGTGGTAAGAACACCAGTATCTGACCCGGTGGTAATAACACTCTTGCCTGACATAGTGGTAAGAACACTCTTGCCTGAGATAGTGGCAAGAACACCAGTATCTGACCCGGTGGTAAGAACACCAGTATCTGGCCCGGTGGTAAGAACACCAGTATCTGGCTCGGTGGTAAGAACACCAGTATCTGACCCGGTGGTAAGAACACTCTTGCCTGACAGTGTTAAGAACACCAGTATCTGGCCCGGTGGTAAGAACACCAGTATCTGGCCCGGTGGTAAGAACACCAGTATCTGGCCCGGTGGTAAGAACACCAGTATCTGGCCCGGTGGTAAGAACAGTATCTGGCCCGGTGGTAAGAACACCAGTATCTGACCCGGTGGTAAGAACACCAGTATCTGGCCCGGTGGTAAGAACACCAGTATCTGGCCCGGTGGTAAGAACACCAGTATCTGGCCCGGTGGTAAGAACACCAGTATCTGGCCCAGTGGTAAGAACACCAGTATCTGACCTGCAGACCCTCCACGATGTAATGGTTGGACAGAGACTTGTCGTTGGTGTCCAGTATGCTGTAGTAGTAGGTGGCCCTGTCCCGAACCTCGTCGTCCGTGTCCATCTGGCAACGTGCCAGCAGCACTTGTATGTTGGGCAGGAGGTCTGGACACATCGCCCCAAACTGGGCCATGGCTGCCACCGCGGCTGCTCGAACAGCAGCGTTTTCCAGGATCACGCGGTTGTAGATGAAGCGAATGTACCTGATGTGCGACATTTGGTTAAAGTGGTTGAGCATCGTGGGAGCGACATTATATTTCAGGACAGGGGCGAGTACAGCTAACAATATTTAAAAATAAACAAGGCAAAGATTTAATTTCCTGTCAATTATTCAAAATTAAAATGTATCATTAGTTTTGTGTCCCTTTCATAAAAATGACCTTGAAGGCTGCTTGGTTCTGGGCCCCTCCTTGCCCAACAAGTGCAGGATCCGAACAGCTAGACTCGTGTGCTCGCAGTCTTCAATGAACTCACACAGGTGAGCCAAACCTGAAACAAACATGACAGGATGTATTAGGTCTGGACCCACTTTAAATATGACAATGATAATATGTATTTAAATTATTAAAACTGACTGATAGAACGATGAAGAGGCAGTAAATGACAGGAGGAAAACAGGTGGAGGTGATACAAAGGGGTACCAAGCAGAAATAGAGAGATGGGAATGTAGAAGAAAGGTAGTAAGACAAAAAAGAAGAATAAAGACGTGGAGGCTTAGAAATGAAGAGGAAAGAAAGGCAAGAAGCTTAAAACCCAAGGATGAGATGTAAAGTGTAGAGGTTGAATAGGAAAGGTTTAAAAACAATCTGGTGGGAGCAGCAGAGGAGGAAGTATGTGGGAGGACAAGTGATAAGAGGAAGAGGAACGACAAGGACAAGGAAACAATGGAGGAGAAGGAATTTTAAGAATAGGAATTAGGAAACAAGAATAATATAGGGAGAAGAAGAAAAGAGCGAAGCGAGTTGTATGGGAAGCCAGGAAGGATGTAAGAAGGTGTTATATAGGCAAGTAAGAAACAGGAGGAGAGAGAAAAGGTTAGAATGATGTATGAAGAAGGAAGAATGTTGAAGACAGGAGAGGAAAGTAATGAGAGTGAAACAGCAAAGGAGGAGGAGGAGACACTTATAGTTACAAAGAATCACCAGTTATTAAAATCAATGTTGATATTTTACCAAACTTAGCACATTTATAATAAAAAAGGATTTACTAATTCATTTTGTTTGCTAGAAATATTATTTTAGTCATATTATTTTTAATTTTAAAGTATCAGCATCAACTTTTATAAGCATTAAAAATTGAATTGAAGTAAATTTCTCAATAAAATAATGTCTAACGAGATCCCGTACAAACGCGCATGTGCAAATGCGCATAGAGGAATGGAAATGGAACAGAAGATGTGATCATGCACGATTACACTAAGGAATAATAAACAAAACACTTTAAATTTCTAACTGTTTATGATGCTTACAAATTAAGTTACTGAAGCATATTTTGGGGAAATATTAGTTTATTAAAACATCGATTTTATTAACTTTTTTTTAACAAGACAGTGTACAATAATGTAAAGTAGTTAAAGAAGCCAACCTGGGAGGAGAGTTAGGTTAGGCCTAGGTACAAACAAACACTTCTCTATTTTCTTTCTACACTTTTACACTTCCCACTTCTTCAAACTTCCACAGTTGCACATAGTTTTGACTTTAAGGAAATATTTATTTTTCATATGAAGAGAAATTAATGCAAAAGTAATATTTCTGAAAATGAAGTGTGTTTGTTTGTATCTAGGCCTAACCTAACTATACTTTAACATATTTAAATTATGAATATACTCAAACCCACCAGCTTTTAGAAATACTAGAGTTCGACTAGAATGAAAAAACCCAAGCTCGCAGACCCTAATATTTAGTGATCTATTTAGAAATACCCGCCTCGGTGGCGTAGTTGGCTAACGCGCTAGTCGTGTTGAGCTCGACCGCCGAGGACGGGGAGATCGAGGTTCGAATCTTGGTCGGGTGAACTGGGGGTGGTTTTTCCTAAATGGTTTTCCACTCTCCCTCCACGCAAATGCGGGTTCACTTCCTCTAAATTCAACCTCCCAATTCCTAATCCAATAGCGTAATTAGTACTTAAGCGTATAACCCGAATGGGTAGTAAGACGCGGTGCTAAATATTATTATTATTATTATTATTATTATTTAGTAATTTTTATTTTCATTGCCTTGTTATGGAATGCAACTTCAATCAAGGATAAATCAAAATGGACGAAAATATTAAATTAGTTTACCGGTCAAAAGTAATATTAGAGCTCAATTAGGCTATAAATATGAAATTTGATGTTAATTCTAACTAATATTTTAAAGTTGCTGATACCTGCCATTGTGTTTTAAAAATTGATTTGTATGTACATCCAAAGGAAGCTCAAAAATAACGAGCCTACAAAAGTTTCAATCTCAATCCTGAGCTTTAATGACAAGCTAGGCTCAAAGCTTGAAACGTAAGTGAATATGACACATCCCATCGAACTGTACCTGTCTCCTTGGCCTCTGGATTCTCCTCGATGATGGTGATGATGGTGTCGGCAATGGACGCCTTGTATTCTAGACCACCCTCGTCTCGCAACATGGCCGACAGGAAGTTCATGAGAACACTATGCTTGCGTGGGAATTTGAGACAGAGGGCGCGTATAGCCTGAAAGAAACGTGTGACTTTGTGAATACAATACTTACATTTTGTCTTTCCTGTCATTTAAATAACGTCATGTTTTCAAACATTTTAAATAAGACGCCACAATTTAATACTCTCACATTTGACTTAAGAGTATAAAACATGTGCTCTTTGTTACATATATTTTTAACTTGAGTTTGGAAACTAGGTTAAATTTAGATTTTGTTATTTTAATTTAATGTCAGTTTTTTTTTAATCTGTCTCAGAATAATTGTTAAACTAAATATGAAAAGTGATAGGAGACAAAACTTCAAAAACTTCAACTTCGACTCAAAAGTAAAATTCAGGATTCAACAAATAAAAAAACTTTGCACATAAAAATATTCAGAATTAATATTAACATTAAATAAAATTTGTATAGTTTAATTCTGTCATGTAGATCATATGTACATGTGATAAAAATATAAAATAATCAAATTAAATTTTCCTCCTTAAGGAAAACCTCTTTTCAATTTGTTGAGGTAGGTTGTTATATATATTTGTAAGAAGTTAGAGGAGGAAAGGTGGATGGAAACATAAAAGGAACAAAAACAACATGGTTGTTACAATGAAAGCACAAGTTAATTTATCAGTTTAGTAAAAAATGTGTGAGTAGGGCCTAATTATATTTTATACGTCAAGTTAAGTACTAGGTCTAAGTGAAACCAAATGTTAAGGACGTAAACTGTCCATTATATTACAGATATTAGAACTAGAGATGTGTTTTGTTTGCGTCAGGAACAAACTGAGTGTAAAGAACACCTGGGTCCAAAAATAGGAGGAGCATCAGGTGACGAGAGATAGCAGATATGGGAAGAATGTCCGTCACTAACAACAATCGGGTGCTGGACTAGTTACTCCGCTGTTCAAGGAAATGCACCAGGGAGAGCCAAGCTGTATCTTGTCCACAGTCTTACGAACAGTTTAGAGACTTGCATGGTAAATTAGAGCTGTGACATGAAAGTTTTAAGAAGCGCCAGAAATGGATAGACAGCGGTGATGAGAGTTTGTTCGCAAACACCCTGCCCGGCAAGCTAGCGGGGTTTCCATGATGATGATGATATATAGTCATGCAACTCAATTTCCCTCCCCCTCGTAAGTTATAACAAATTAGAGTGTTTTCAGACCCTTCAACTTAGTGTTAGACCTACTGTTTGATCTAGTATTTGACCTACTGTTACACATACTATTTGACCTACTATTAGACCTTCTATTTGACCCACTATTTGACCCACAATAAGAACCACTATTTGACCTACAATAAGACCCACTATTAGACATGAGCTTACTACACATCTTGTCCTCCATAAAAGGCAAGTTTTGTTGTTGACAGAAAACCTGTTCCGTCACTCCTGTCAATGTACCTGAACTACGACAATCTTGAACTCATCACTGATTTCACTGACGAAGCTGGCAATCTGCTTCATGAGCCTGTCCACTGAGGATTCAGCCCCCGTCTTGAGGAGCGTGGTGATGGCCAGTGTCGCGATGGAGCGGTTCGAGTCTGTGATGAGGTTCTCTAAGTCCAAGTTGCAGGCTGTGACTGCTGCAGGGTGGGACATAGCGACCTGGTATCACAACATATACAAACATTATACTATCACAGGGATATTCACTGAGTCTTTCTTATTCCATGTTTCACTTACAAACAAACATTGAGAGCTGTGTGCAAGCTATATTCCCAGTGACTGTACAAACATTGAGAGCTGTGTGCACGCTATATTCCCAGTGACTGTACAAACATTGAGAGCTGTGTGCAAGCTATATTCCCAGTGACTGTACAAACATTGAGAGCTGTGTGCACACTATACTCCCAGTGACTGTACAAACATTGAGAGCTGTGTGCACGCTATATTCCCAGTGACTGTACAAACATTGAGAGCTGTGTGCACACTATATTCCCAGTGACTGTACAAACATTGAGAGCTGTGTGCAAGCTATATTCCCAGTGACTGTACAAACATTGAGAGCTGTGTGCAAGCTATATTCCCAGTGACTGTACAAACATTGAGAGCTGTGTGCACGCTATATTCCCAGTGACTGTACAAACATTGAGAGCTGTGTGCACACTATATTCCCAGTGACTGTACAAACATTGAGAGCTGTGTGCAAGCTATATTCCCAGTGACTGTACAAACATTGAGAGCTGTGTGCAAGCTATATTCCCAGTGACTGTACAAACATTGAGAGCTGTGTACAAGCTATATTCCCAGTGACTGTACAAACATTGAGAGCTGTGTGCAAGCTATATTCCCAGTGACTGTACAAACATTGAGAGCTGTGTGCAAGCTATATTCCCAGTGACTGTACAAACATTGAGAGCTGTGTGCAAGCTATATTCCCAGTGACTGTACAAACATTGAGAGCTGTGTACAAGCTATATTCCCAGTGACTGTACAAACATTGAGAGCTGTGTGCAAGCTATATTCCCAGTGACTGTACAAACATTGAGAGCTGTGTGCAAGCTATATTCCCAGTGACTGTACAAACATTGAGGGCTGTGTACAAGCTATATTCCCAGTGACTGTACAAACATTGAGAGCTGTGTGCACGCTATATTCCCAGTGACTGTACAAACATTGAGAGCTGTGTGCAAGCTATATTCCCAGTGACTGTACAAACATTGAGGGCTGTGTGCAAGCTATATTCCCAGTGACTGTACAAACATTGAGAGCTGTGTACAAGCTATATTCCCAGTGACTGTACAAACATTGAGAGCTGTGTGCAAGCTATATTCCCAGTGACTGTACAAACATTGAGGGCTGTGTACAAGCTATATTCCCAGTGACTGTACAAACATTGAGAGCTGTGTGCACGCTATATTCCCAGTGACTGTACAAACATTGAGAGCTGTGTGCAAGCTATATTCCCAGTGACTGTACAAACATTGAGAGCTGTGTGCAAGCTATATTCCCAGTGACTGTACAAACATTGAGAGCTGTTTGCACACACTACTACGTAAAGCTATCTCTAGTATGTATTTGTAAATATGAGAGAGACGTACCTTGTTGAGCGTGCGGACAGCTGCAAACCTTAATGTGGGTTTGGGACTACTGCAGAACAACTGCAACACGCTCACTGCCGGAGCAAGCTCACGTGCTGTTGTACGTCGCAGGTTTACAATGGCATGCGCCGCCTCATAGATGACCATCTCAGACTTATGGCGCAAACAAGACTCGATGAACTCAAACAAGGGTGAATCCGGGGATCCCGTCCCCATGCTGTCCTCGTCCTCAAGCAATTTGCAAGCGATGCGGATCTGTACAACATCCACAGTTCTGAACACAACTCTAAACACAACTTCCATCAATTGTTAACATTTTCACATATCAAGCAATGCTGACAGGGATATAACTTATTTGCTAGTTTATACAAATTGTGAGTACAGTTTACAAATGTTCCATTAACAAGGATTAGAACCCAGAACATTTAGTACTTTATTTATAGCCAATCAATATATTCATAATAAGCAGTTCAGGTCGAAGATACAGTAGCCCCATGGCTTCTTTGGTGCTGACTGACAGCTCACAGCTGACGGCTTTGAAAAGCTACCAGACCAAATTATGTATCCCTACGCCGAGCCATATGATCTGCAAAAAACATGTGTTTATCAGTTGTCACTTCTGACAGTCAACATTTAGGTATATGTTGACTGTCAGAAGTCAGCTGTGAACTGTCAGTCAGCACCAAAGAAGCCATGGGGCTACTGTACATATTAAATGGCACTTGGTGTAGTGGAATGTAACACACGGACTATGGTGTAGTGGAATGTAACACACGGACTATGGTGTAGTGGAATGTAACACGCGGAATATGGTGTAGTGGAATGTAACACGCGGACTATGGTGTAGTGGAATGTAACACGCGGACTATGGTGTAGTGGAATGTAACACACGGACTATGGTGTAGTGGAATGTAACACATGGACTATGGCGTAGTGGAATGTAACACACGGACTATGGTGTAGTGGAATGTAACACATGGACTATGGTCTAGTGGAATGTAACACACGGACTATGGTGTAGTGGAATGTAACACATAGATTATGGTGTAGTGGAATGTAACACATGGATTATGGTGTAGTGGAATGTAACACATGGACTATGGTGTAGTGGAATGTAACACGCGGACTATGGTGTAGTGGAATGTAACACACGGACTATGGTGTAGTGGATTGTAACACACGGACTATGGTGTAGTGGATTGTAACACATGGACTATGGTGTAGTGGAATGTAACACACAGACTATGGAGTAGTGGAATGTAACACACGGACTATGGTGTAGTGGAATGTAACACAGGGACTATGGTGTAGTGGAATGTAACACACGGACTATGGTCTAGTGGAATGTAACACACGGACTATGGTCTAGTGGAATGTAACACACGGACTATGGTGTAGTGGAATGTAACACATGGATGATGGTGTAGTGGAGAATGTCACTCCCACACAGGTTTATACTCACCAGCATGCAGACAGCGTACGGAGACTTGAGAGACGTGCGTGTCAGCTTGGCGACCAGTTTAGTGACGGCAAGACGGTCTGACTTGCGGATGTGGTACAGCACTCCCAGGGCATGGTACTGGACCATCACACTATAGACACACAAGGACATGGTACTGTACCATCACACTGTACTCACACAAGGACATGGTGCTAGACCATCACACTGTATTCACACAGCTCCCCAGCTACATTCAGATGTTGTTACTATTACAGTAAAATCTCTGCTAAAAGGCAACATTTAAACGTACAATCCAATTGTCATAGTAAGAACCTTATGTGACAGCTATAAACATTACTAGAACTACTTTCATAGGTCAAGTCATGTGATCAGCATGTAGCGCAATGTTTATCTACATGTAGCGCAATGATCTAAGATTCTACAAAATAACGGGTATTTTTAAGTTTCCAACTTACCTAAACTGTAACATTTCACCTTACGGGCTGCTATGACCCAAAACACCTCAACCAGACACGTGCGTTTACGCCTACACACACCGCCGAACTGATCCGACGGTTCAAACAACTGCCGCTAGTGGGCGTGCCAACAATTTGAACCTGCGAGTGGCATCATGGACAGTTCCGAAAGCTACGAGAGACTGTAAGTTCTGTGACATCATGTATTTCCCCTCTACCCCCTTGTGCTAGTTGCCATACCACCCCTCACTGTGTTGCTAGTACTCGTGGGGAATTGTCTACTTGATAAATGTTGTAACATCTGAGCTACACCTTCTAGTACAAATGTATGTGTATAACCCCAACGGGTAGTTAATAATAATAGTACAAATGTAGGCAAAATTTAATTTTGACATAGTATTCATTTTATTTTTTTCAAAATTCAATTCAGGTCTGAAACCATAGTTTTTGTAAAATCTAATAGGAATATTTATTGATTTATTTATTTTATTCCGAGACATCAAATTTTCTCATAATGTAAAATTAAAACTTAAATAATTTGGATCTATATTTTCCCAAGATTGCTAACACTTGATAAAAGTCACTATAACTTGTGAACTGTTTTGCAAGGTTCATCTAATAAAGTTTTTTTTTTATAAATTATGTTTTTTTTTAAGTAATTGTTTAAGATACATTTATCCTATTTTTATAAAGAATTAATGTACTTTTTAAATTCATTGGGAAACTTAATATTTAATTGTTTGTTAAAAATGTAATTGCTTAGAACTCATGAGATTTGGTGTTATTTATGATTAGGTATAAGTTAATCCTTTTGTTCAAAAGTAATATTTTAGATAATATTTCTGATCACGTTGTTTTGTGTGCGGAGCATGTTTAGAATGTCTGGTTGATAGGAACTCATAAGTTATGTTTAAAATACGAGAATAAGGCTTGCGTATATGTGAAATATTGTGAAATTTTAGATCTTTGTTTTGTATTGTTTGAAAGAAGAGTAAGGCTTTATGCCTATTATACTTTGGCTAAGCAATGCCATACAACATATTTTGAAAGATAAACTGTCACTGTTCATATTATTTATTTTGTCTATGTTTATAATTAACTTTGTTCTCAAATATTAATGTTCATGTTTAACAATTAAAGATATTTACAATAAGTAGAGTGTTGTGTATTTCCTCCCGGTGTATGTTGCTGACCTGTCTGAATTGATGGCCTCCTGAGCCTCATTGACCCATCTTTTGACTACGTCATTGGCAATCCTCGTGAGGTGGAGACTGCTGACAAGAGCCGCACTGCTTACAGAGGCGTTGCGGTCCACAATCGCCTGTTTCATGTAGCGTTCAATAGCCTGGAGCATCGTCACCTGCACAAATATAACCTATTGTTGGACATCACTTATCAGTTAGACAAAAAACAAATGATTGCCAAATATTTAGAATTGTATGAAAACAAAGTCCAATCTCCAGTCATCAGCAGAATATATATTTAAACAAAAAAGTGATTGTCATCTATTTAGGAAGAATGGCGGATTATGATTTTGCTCTTGGATAGTGATGTGATCTCATGATGACAGTATTATGGTTAAAAGTAGGAGATATCAGATAGCACACATATCTTGATGATAGTGGAGTAGAAATTAGATTACTGGTTGATAGAACAATTAAAACAAGCAAAACAATCTTTTAAAGACACTTCTTCATGTCAAGAGAGAAAACTGATGCTATTGGTTGGGCTGTAAGGTCGAGAGAATAGACTGATGCTCTTGGTTGGGCTGTAAGGTCGAGAGAATAGACTGATACTCTTGGTTGGGCGTGTAAGGCCGAGAGAGTAGACTGATGCTCTTGTTGGGCTGTAAGGTCGAGAGAATAGACTGATGCTCTTGGTTGGGCGGTAAGGCCGAGAGATAGCCTGATGCTCTTGGTTGGGCTGTAAGGCCGAGAGAATAGACTGATGCTCTTGGTTGGACTGTAAGGCCGAGAGAATAGACTGATACTCTTGGTTGGCTGTAAGGTCGAGAGAATAGACTGATGCTCTTGTTGGCTGTAAGGTCGAGAGAATAGACTGATGCTCTTAGTTGGACTGTAAGGTCGAGAGAATAGACTGATGCTCTTGGTTGGGCTGTAAGGTCGAGAGAATAGACTGATGCTCTTAGTTGGGCTGTAAGGTCGAGAGAATAGACTGATGCTCTTGTTGGACTGTAAGGTCGAGAGAATAGACTGATGCTCTTGGTTGGACTGTAAGGTCGAGAGAATAGACTGATGCTCTTAGTTGGGCTGTAAGGTCGAGAGAATAGACTGATGCTCTTAGTTGGGCTGTAAGGTCGAGAGAATAGACTGATGCTCTTAGTTGGGCTGTAAGGTCGAGAGAATAGGACTGATGCTCTTAGTTGGGCTGTAAGGTCGAGAGAATAGGCTGATGCTCTTAGTTGGACTGTAAGGTCGAGAGAATAGACTGATGCTCTTAGTTGGGCTGTAAGGTCGAGAGAATAGACTGATGCTCTTAGTTGGGCTGTAAGGTCGAGAGAATAGACTGATGCTCTTAGTTGGGCTGTAAGGTCGAGAGAATAGACTGATGCTCTTGTTGGCTGTAAGGTCGAGAGAATAGACTGATGCTCTAGTTGGCTGTAAGGTCGAGAGAATAGACTGATGCTCTTAGTTGGACTGAAAGGTCGAGAGAATAGACTGATGCTCTTGGTTGGACTGAAAGGTTTGACTGGCACAAACAACTTCTTCAAGTTCACGAATGAGTGTCAACAATTCAATGTTTTTCAGTTATTATTTCATTATTATAAATAATCCAATCTTTGTCCCAAACTGTTTGTATTCGCCTATTAATTTTGCGCGCTAAAACCCTGTAGTTTTTGATTGGTTTAACTTTCTAATAACTTCTTAGGGACAAAGTTAACAAGTCCTCGTTGGTTGGGCGATCAGATTAACAAAGTGAAAAAGATTACAAATTAGTTCCAGAGAACCAATTTTAGTTAACTAAAACAGAGACTGGGTTAGAACTAGTAGATATGAGTAGTCTGTTGCGAGGCCTAACTTTGATGCTGGCTTGATCAGGAGATAAACATGAAGATCTGGGAGAGATGGTCTCCAATTGTGTTCGCTCTTCTTAATAATTATCTGAAGAGGATCTTCCCTAAACGCTACCAGTGTCATAAGTATTATATTTGGAACAAGGTGTAGAAAAGGTAGATAGCGCTTCACACTCCTCCCCGAATGAGTTCCGATAGAATGAAACCTAGGTCGGGGGAATTGGGTGATAACATTGATTTTATTTAAGAGGCAACCATTATCTCTGTCCATGGCGCGTGAAAATGAACTGTGTTCTCTTTCATGTAAAACCACATGTGTCGTCCCTTTTATATGTTCCATCACTTGTACCTTCTTCAGATAAATACATTACCATAAAGCAAAAAGAGGTTTCCCTATAGTATGTAATACAACACATAAATTGAACCTATTTTAACATACACATGCACTAAATTAGTTCACATGAAGTTTAGAATGAGTTAATTTTCCAGCGAGACAGTATGTGTCACAAATTGCCGGGACGAGTTCTCAACAGCAACTGACATTAGAAACAGAGACGTGGCGATCAGATATAGCAACTATCCCGATAGTGTGGCTCTGCAGCCAGTGAGGAGAAAAGGAGGGGGGTGGAAATATCCATTACTACCAAACTACCAGGTTCTTGGAAGCGAGTAATTCAAGAGAAAATATCCAACGCTCACCTCGGAGAATAAACCCCTATTTGCTGTTTATTTTGTTTGCACCATTTCTCGTCCCCAGTTCCCGTCAGACTTTCCATTTTGGTTCTAACTCTTTTGGATTTCAAATAATGTGTTTATTTCTCTAAACATGACTCATTTACAACTTATTCATTTTGTATTATTCAGATTAATGAAAGTTATACCCACTTCATTGGCCCGATGGTTTAAGGTGTCACTCGTGTATTTGACTAGCCTGCTGATGATGGGGAGATCGGGGTTCTAATCCCAGTCGGGTCTATGTAGGGTGGTTTTTTTTACTAAATGATTTTCCACACAAATGTGAAAAGACTTCCTTTAAAATAACCCCTTCATCCTCTCATTCTTAACTTTTGTAGTGTAAAGAATCAGGGGACCTTCAATTTGTATTTTCCTGTTTTATAATTGTGATATTTTGATGCACACTTCTTTTGCTTTGTTTTTGTATTCTAATTCTAGTTTTAGTTTTAGTTTTGAGAAGTGATGGGGAGACAAGTGTTGGTGACTCGGCACCATGGACCTACATCAGTAATGCTGCAGAGGGCTCGTATGGCAGGAGCTCGATACAAGTCCTCCTTGCCAGTCATATCCTTGGTAAGACTTGATGTGACGATTATGACGTCTTCTGCAACTGACGACAATTCCTTGATACCCAGATAGACCATGCGTCGTAGGATCACGTCACGGGACTGAAACAGCTTGGTCATCGCAAAGAACACCTCTGTCGCTTCTGTTGTGCCGAGTTGTTCGCCCTGGAAAACAACAACAAACTGTCGTTAAAATATTACCTGGTTCAGCAAGTACAGAATCTTCGTCAGGATGTGAGTACATGTCCTTGGATTGACGAGAGTGTTGTAGAAATATTACCTGGTTCAGCAAGTACAGAATCTTCGTCAGGATGTGAGTACATTTCCTTGGATTGACGAGAGTGTTGTAGAAATATTACCTGGTTCAGCAAGTACAGAATCTTCGTCAGGATGTGAGTACATTTCCTTGGATTGACGAGAGTGTTGTAGAAATATTACCTGGTTCAGCAAGTACAGAATCTTCATCAGGATGTGAGTACATTTCCTTGGATTGACGGGAGTGTAATAGAAATATTACCTGGTTCAGCAAGTACAGAATCTTCGTCAGTATGTGAGTACATTTCCTTGGATTGACGGGAGTGTCGTTGAAATATTACCTGGTTCAGCAAGTACAGAATCTTCGTCAGGATGTGAGTACATTTCCTTGGATTGACGAGAGTGTTGTAGAAATATTACCTGGTTCAGCAAGTACAAAATCTTTGTCAGGATGTGAGTACATTGCCTTGGATTGACGGGAATGTCATAGAAATATTACCTGGTTCAGCAAGTACAGAATCTTCGTCAGGATGTGAGTACATTTCCTTGGATTGACGGGAGTGTCGTTGAAAGTTCGAGATTCTTGAAGGACTGTTGTTTTCTCAATGTTTTGAAATGGGTTGCCTCCCCCTGCCCAAAAAAAAACACCACCCCCAACAATTAAGTGGTCAGCCCCACACATATTATTCCTGTCAGAGAAGACTATGTTTTCCCAAAACTTCTAATGAACAGATAACAAAATAAATAGCAAAGTTTCAATTGATGTTTGTAAGTATAAGAACAATTCTCAAAGTGATGAAACAGAAAAAATTGCTTCTTGAAAAGAGAGAATATTATTTTTCTCTTTCACTTTCCCTAACGAGACCAACCCCATTATGTAACAAGTTGTCATCACTACCTTTAGAGCTGTCATCACTACCTTTAGAATTGTCATCACTACCTTTAGAGTTGTCATCAATACCTTTAGAGTTGTCATCAATACCTTTAGAGCTGTCATCACTACCTTTAGAGTTGTCATCACTACCTTTAGAGCTGTCATCACTACCTTTAGAGTTGTCATCAATACCTTTAGAGTTGTCATCACTACCTTTAGAGTTGTCATCACTACCTTTAGAGCTGTCATCACTACCTTTAGAGTTGTCATCACTACCTTTAGAGCTGTCATCACTACCTTTAGATTGTCACTATTCCAGGGGTACTGCAAGAAGAAGCTAGTTTCCACAAGTTGTGGTTGTGACAGTTGTTGATGGACAGAGGGAGGGGGAATAGTACTTGAGAACATTACCGGTACTTGATGATGGACAGAGGGAGGGGGAATAGTACTTGAGAACATTACCGGTACTTGTTGATGGACAGAGGGAGGGGGAATAGTACTTGAGAACATTACCGGTACTTGTTGATGGACAGAGGGAGGGGGAATAGTACTTGAGAACATTATCGGTACTTGTTGATGGACAGAGGGAGGGGAATAGTACTTGAGAACATTACCGGTACTTGTTGATGGACAGAGGGAGGGGGAATAGTACTTGAGAACATTACCGGTACTTGTTGATGGACAGAGGGAGGGGGAATAGTACTTGAGAACATTACCGGTACTTGTTAATGGACAGAGGGAGGGGGAATAGTACTTGAGAACATTACCGGTACTTGATGATGGACAGAGGGAGGGGGAATAGTACTTGAGAACATTACCGGTACTTGTTGATGGACAGAGGGAGGGGGAATAGTACTTGAGAACATTACCGGTACTTGTTGATGGACAGAGGGAGGGGGAATAGTACTTGAGAACATTACCGGTACTTGTTAATGGACAGAGGGAGGGGGAATAGTACTTGAGAACATTACCGGTACTTGTTAATGGACAGAGGGAGGGGGAATAGTACTTGAGAACATTACCGGTACTAGGAAGGCTATTTAGGCACTAAGCAAGCATCTTTCCTTTCCACCTGAGCTAAAAACCGTCACCTATTTTAACCATAAATTCATGGGAAAATATGCTAACCAAAGTCAAATAATTAATGGAGTCATATATTCAAGGCAAATATAAATCATTCTATATTTGTATGTACCTATACTCCATTCACGGTATGAACTACTCTCTGAAAGGTCTTTTTTCCTACCAATATTCTACTATATAATAGATTTCTGGTAGGGAAAAAGGCCTTTCAGAAAACAATTCCTACGGTGAACAGACTTTAAGGTAGGCATACCAGTAGCTGACAGTGCTCCTATAGCTGACATTTAATTTATACAAATAAGCAAACTCTACTTTCAACTATGTTCTGTGAGCATTCAAATTAAAGCCTGTTAGTTTCTTGATAATAATTTTCTTTGAAAATCAAAAATGCAATCAATATGTTTCAAGTACCTAGGCTACTAAATTGATGTATCAGCTTATCTTCTTTGTTTATCTTTGCTTGAACTAGTAACTAAGAGGTAAGTAGACTTCATTTTATAATAATTTGTTAACCTTTAACAATGGGAGTCAGCATTCATTGGTACATCTAAACAAAACAAGTCCCAATTGCTGACACCATGTCATATATTGGTGCAGCAATGTGTCAGGCACTGGTTCAGTGGTTTTCAGTTATCAAAATTGTTTTTACTTTTGTAGTTTAGCAGTAAAACTCTTGTTTAGAAGAGGGATAACTTATTATATGTTAAAATTGCTAAGTTACATTCATTGTTGTAGTGACAATAATGGTCCACCCAAGCATTAGGATCAATAAAGAGTCCAATATCTAGGCCTAGTCATTTTAATTTAAGTAGCCATTAAGTTTATTTACATTCTTTTTATTTCAGAAAATGGCAGGGGAAAAAAGATACTTCAATACCCCGAAAAGAGCACGCATCTCGTAATTAGAAGCTGTAAAAAAGGCTCTCCGATTGCTACTGCTGCAGAGATATTTAAAGTACCTCAAGACCGGGCAGTCGGTAAATCAGAGAGTGGACGGATCACAAGTGAAACAGAACATTGAAATAAATAGCTGTTATTTTGTTTGTAGATGGACATACCTCTCATGTAGCCTGAATATTAGCCATTATTTTTTTATTTTATTTTTTTTATTTAGCACCGCGTCTTACTACCCGTTCGGGTTATACGCTTAAGTACTAATTACACTAATGGATTATGAATTGGGAAGGTTGAATTTAGAGGAAGTGAACCCGCATTTGCGTGGAGGGAGAGTGGAAAACCATTTAGAAAAAACCACCCCCAGTTCACCCGACCGAGATTCGAACCTTGATCTCCCCGTCCTCGGCGGTCTGGCTCAACACGAATTAGCCAATTTTGTTCAACCAATGGGATAGTTCTAGTAGCACTGTTCCCAAATGTTGCAGCCCATGGATGTAGTCGTATTTAGGACCCTTAAGGCTGGTTTGAAGAATCAAGTTCACTCCTGGCGAATTGACAATCGTGGTGAAGAGCTTTGCGCCACTTTTGAATGTAGAATGTAGCGATGAAGGAGTGAATTACACCAAATGTGCTTCGTGATGGGTTTGGAAAATATGGGCTTGTTCCATGGGACTCTAATGCGCTTAACTTTGGCACAATAAACCTTCCTGACATGACACATGATACAAGGCCAGTGCGTGCTAATATAAGTAATTTTAATGAACACATACTGTGCGGTGTTAAGAGACGAGATTTTGTACACATTCATTAAATTATCAAACTTAGAAAGAGACAATTAATTAACTAAGAGCCAACCTTTGCGGCTGGTGACTGAGAATACCTAGAGTGAGGAGATGATGGCTGGGGCGCCCTGATCTTGTTTCTTGGGTACTTATTAATCATTTCACATGAGAGAGTTTCATGGCTGTGTACCCCGAGAGTTACAAGACGCTTGAACAGTTTTACACGTTATACGCAGGATGAGTAAGCCCAGAGCCATTAGGGGAGAAGGGCCAATGCGGTGCTGACACCTAGTGCTAATGAATATAATTAATTACACAAAGAAGAGAGCACAGCTGGCTCCGTAGATATATTCATAATAAACACGTACAGTTTTAAGAAAATTTAATTGGTGATATAAAAGTACATATATATTTAGCACCGCGTCTTACTACCCATTCGGGTTATACGCTTAAGTACTAATTACGCTAATGGATTAGGAATTTGGAGGGTTGAATTTAGAGGAAGTGAACCCGCATTTGCGTGGAGGGAGAGTGGAAAACCATTTAGGAAAAACCACCCCCAGTTCACCCGACCGATTTCGAACCTTGATCTCCCCGTCCTCGGCGGTCGAGCTCAACACGACTAGCACGTTAGCCAACTACGCCACCGAGGCGGGTGATATAAAAGTACAGGTATTCAAAAATAATGAAGGGGATGTGTGGACTGGTGAACAAGAAGAAACATCTTTGTATAATATATATCAATACAAGACTGTGTAATCCTGATGACAACTCTGCAATTGTCAAACACTCGAGCTAAATCTTCTCCCCCCTTAAAACAGGAGCGTATTGATGTAACCACTGTGCCATCAACCTTCAAATTACCAGGACAACTTTACTTTGGCTACACCTTCAACTGGTGGAAAAGTACAAGCAAGGGCTCCTTTATATACCATAACATTCAAAAGGGTACGGTTTTGGCCTGAAGACAAAGAAACACAGAGTTCAAAAAAAGAAGAGAGAAAAGGTTGTGTCATCTTCACAGTGGCCAGAGAACGACTTAAAAGAGTTAGAGGAAAAGAAGAAAAAAGAACAGGAAAAGGAAAGAAAAACAAAAGAAACTGAAAAAATGTAAGGCCACCCATAATGCCTACTCTGAAAGTGATTGTCCTGCTGAAGAAGTAGAGTTTGTTGAAACCAGTGATTCTTCTTTAGAAGAAACTGAAGATTGCGCAATTAAACTTCAAGAGGTTGTTCCTCACAAATTGAAACAAGGTGGGTTCATTGGAGGTAAATGTAGCTCATTAAAATACTAACGAAATGTTTGCATTATACAAAGACCAACTGGAGAAGAACACGAAGAGATAAGTGTGATGACTTTGAATTGTCTGATAAGTGCAAAACAATTTTTTGTTGCTAGTGATTGTGACAACTCTTTTGTCAAATTATCTCAAATTTTAGGTATTTTGGAAACACCACAGTTAAAAGTAACTGGTTAGCGAGTTAGATACGTTTTTGACCACCCAGTGTCTGATGTATTTGAAAAGTAGGGCCTAACTTATTTAAAAGTGGATACACTTAGGTAGCTACAGTTGAACAAATGGATAATAGAACAACATTTGCTCTTAAAATTAGTAGCCTTAATTTAGATTAGACACACAAACATGTCTTTGTACATTTAATAATCTATATTTTGATTGCCAAACAGTAGCCTAGACTACCTTCATTTTATTACTAAGTGCTAGCAAACCACAGAAATTCATGACATCTATGTATAAACTTATATATTAAACAAGCAAATAAATATGAATGTGTCAGAACATGTCAATGAGCAAAATGTGACTGTCAGCTACTGATCCGTCAGTCTACCTTACAAAGTTCTACAGTAAGAACTATTTCACACAAGCTACGCTACGAGTTAAACAATACAACTAGTATTTATATGATAGTATTTGTATAACGACTATAGAACTATGGGAGGTTTTCCATTAGAGCATTGCCCTTCTAAAAAATGTGTTGTTAGTTACTTTAAGTTTTTATTTTGAAGACATTGTTTTGTGTGATGTGCGCATTAACATTATTTTTATTTAAGTCTCTAGTTTGATTCTAGTTATAAAATAGAAGGAGAAGAATTAATATATCTCTTGGTGATAGTGACATTATAAGAAAATCGATGAATAATATAATATTTTATAAAATCCAAAACATCGGCTAGAGCTAAAATATAAGCTAAGATTAATTTAATTTTATTTAAATCTCCCCTTATTCCTGTAGGTAGATTATCAAGAGCCTACCAGCTGTTGACTGGTCAGTAGGCGACGTGCTGGTAGCCCTATGTTAAGGAGCAGTAAAAATATTCACAAATCAACCATGAAATCTCATCTGCTGATTTAAGTTTAATTACTCTGGTTCCTGATGAGCCGCGCTCGTGAACTAGGGCTCATTTTAAAGATTTTTCTTTGGGCTTTCATTTTATATGACACGACATAATTTAATTAAAAAAATAATTTCAAGGTCATCAAAAGAAATTTTAACCTCAATTTCTTTTATCGACTTGGTTGTAAAATTTGAAATTACCAAATTACTACCAACACACTCAATGCCATGTATTGTAGTTTTAATATAATATATTAATTACACATTCAATTACTTCCATGTAGATTTTTTTGTAAGTAAGCAACAAAGCAATAAGCTAGAAGTATGGTTCTCAAACTTGACAAACTTGGGGTATTGATGATTTGGTTTGGTTGAAAATAATTATACTCCTGTCTCGGCAGCATATACACGTCTTAATGTAGTTATGGAACTAGAGGGAGATGTGTCCATCAATGTCAGTTACAAAGTCCAGGGTTCCTACAGTACTTGTAAAAAAATTCTCCCCCACTTTTCCCTGACTATTTTCCCTAGTTCCCTGACCAACTTCTCACAAAATTTCCACTATAATTTTATGGTATTATTCAAGTGGAAATATTAATTTAATTACATTTATTTCGGCCTCCTCCTCCCCTACAGCCGACCTTGCCTCACCTCTCATGGAAGAATAAGAAAGCAGACGTCTTGCCAATCAGTTCAGAGAAAATTATGGCAAAATAACAAAATATATCAAACCCCATCAAAAAGGAAAAGATGAACTCCATTTGCAATTGTTTTGTAGAAAGCTAGTTTACACTTCAGGAATGGAGGCTGCTCTTTTCAGAATCACTACAGGTTTTGTTTTAGGACGCTTTTCTTCTTTGTGAAATTTAACAACGTGGTCCCAAATTTGTAATGCCCTTTGAAAGCAGGCTGCATTCTCTAACCACCGCACACCACAGAACTTCAAAGGAAAAGTTGTACACCCTGTCAACTGGGTAAACAATGCTTGACGAGCTGTAGAGTCAGTGAACAGGTAGTATGTGTGACACAATAAGCAATGTATATCCCAATTGACAGGTTCCACTCCTGTTCTCAAGGAACCATGAACAACATGAAGCTCACATGTCCCCAGATTTATCAAAATACATACTTCGTTGTCTGCGACAGATTTTATGTGTTCCTGAAGAAGTGTTATAAACTTTAGATTGACATTTGGATCATCCATTGACACTTGTATAAACTTAGAGACTGGAAGAGGAGAAATACCATCAGAGAAATGATTAAGTAATTCTTCAGCGGTGCTTCTATCGAAAAAAAAACACTGTTCAAGCAATGATTGACAACTTTACGATTTTCCTTGTCCTAGAATCTGAATACAATGTCCTTTTGCCCTCTTTGAATAACTTTATTCAATGCCTCATCAAAACAAATGAAAAAGTTGTTACATGATTTTAGGCGGTCCAGTAAATTGTTCTGAAAGAATGAAGCCAAGCCATGCACAATGAAATATGCCGCCTTGTCTCCACCAAGAGTAAAGGCATTGGCAATGGAACGCTCGGGAAATAAACTGAAAAATTATACTTAAATTATTGTACGAATTGAAATAAATTTTATTGTCAACAACTTTCAAAGCAAAAATGACTTCCGCCTTATTTATATTATCTTTCATAACAAAAGTGTAAAGAGTTTCTTCGAGCCAATACACTACTTTCACTTTTGGCAACACCTTCCTGCTGCGGCTTTACAATTTCTGATGAAACAAAAGTGTGACATGAATTGTCATTCCCCTGACTGTTATTTGTTTCCCTAACTTTTCCGACCCCGTAGGAACCCTGAAAGTCACTTTTCTGGAGAACCAGTTAGACTGGTGAACTATTTACGAAGAACACTAGTGGACACCAACCCATGATGGTTAATTCTTATACATAGATAAAAACTAGTTGTCCATAGTATGTTCATGTTCTATTTTAAAGATGCATTTAAATCAATTTCAAACTGCAGAGTCTCTACTAACCAGAGTTTATAAAGTTAGACAGTATTTACGATTATAAAATCAACTTATTTTGAGTGATCTAATCATTAATGTATTACCTTCTTCCTCTTCCTTTTTGTCGCCGCGCTTAAAGGCGTTCATATTGGTTTACAACGTCAATAAATTTAGAATTATTTTAGTTGGAGGATTTTAGATCGTTTACATTTGGACACGTCAACAGATCAGTTTGACCAGCATTAAAGAAATAAATAGCTCACCTAATTAAAGAAAACTCAATGGTATCAGTCCGCAGCAAGCAGCACCGTGCTTTAACGTTTATGACTCCCGCTTAGAGCTCTTGGGTGATTTTCTATTTCATTCGTTATTTAATTAAAAGGCTTATACCATACAGATCTGGATGAAAATATTTCTAATGGTCTTGAGGAGTAAAGTACTTAGTTCAAAACACTTTTAATAAGCCAAATTAACAACATTTAAATGATTAAAATAAACATCAACGGCGTCACTATTATAAATGTACAACCAATAATGATTTCATAGCCTCTGTTGTGGCATGGATTTGAAAATACAGGTTTTTGGGGGGGAAAGTAATTCGTGTTCATAGCATTTCACTGAAGCTTGGAATAATCTTAAAATATAACTAGCTTATATCTATGACTTCAATTAACTAGTTCAAGGGTTATTTGGTTTGTAAAAGCATTATGTTTTTAGGTGATTATCTAAGCACTAAGAAAATGAATTTGAGTATATAGGTATTATTTAATTTTCTTAATTTTATAAAAACCCGTTTTGTATTTATTGTGATTTTTTGGACATATATATAGTAGTTTATCTATTTTTGCACGCTTACTTAATAGCCCAAATTATAATAATTATAGAGTTGTAATAGGTTTTTTTTAAAGATATATCATGGTTATAAAAATATCTTATTTTCTTACTGCTATGTTTAGCACACTAGCTAATAACGGCTTAATCTGACTGGACAAAGATGACGAAGTTAGTTAAAATGCAGTGTACCCACTTTTAGTGTAGAAGGATAGGAAAACCATCATTAGTTAACCCTAACGAGATTCGAACCTTAACCTCCCCTAAAACAGTGGTTGAGTGCAATGCTAAAGTAGTGCATTAATTCGCACGGTCACTGGTGCAAGTAATAGATCTTGTTAAAGTTTGGGTTCGATGTAACTTCTTTAGGCTCCAAGGACGTAGACAATCATTATCAATAGGAATATACACTTAGGATGAAATAAAAAATGTTCTACGAATTGTAGAACTTAACAAACTTTATTTATAATTTAATTAAATTTAAACTCTAAAGGTCCTACTGTATAGCTACATTAAAGGAACGTAAAATGACTAGCTTGTGTTCAATAATTCCATTAACTCAATATAGTCCTACAAATAATACTTAATGAACAATTACTTTCAATACTTTTTTATATATAAAATTATAAATAAATATATATATAATATTTTTGGTTGGTAGAATTTTTCAAATTTTATTGCAAAAAAATTTTACTACCCTCTCATAAATGCTGAAATATGTAACACACTCTCACAAACCAACTTAGTATTGTAAATATATATTTATACGTCTTATTTTTAATCAAATAAATGCGTAATAAAATGCAATCATGACTTTTTTTAAATCTTTTTATTTGAATAATTAAATATTTCACATTTGCCATTCAGAGTTTCCCTTTAATTTTTCTCCAGAATACTGTGAGAGCCATATTTCCAGTGAGCGCTAGTTACAATTTAGACTACGTTGTGAGCGCCATATTTCCAGTGAGCATGAGTCACAATTTGAACTACACTGTTAGGACCATATTTCCAGTGAGCGCAAGTCACAATTTGGACTACACTGTGAGAGCCATATTTCCAGTGAGCGTGAGTCACAATTTGGACTACACTGTTAGCGCCATATTTCCAATGAACGCGAGTCACAATTTGGACTACACTGTGAGCACCATATTTCCAGTGAGTGCTAGCCACCATTTGGACTACACTGATTTAAGTTATAGGCTTATAGCAAGATTACTATATCCTAATTTTGGTAGGAAGCTCGTTCTGGGAGGCTTTATTTAGTACCAGAATCCTACTGTATACTAGTATTTTGGTATGATTAATGGCCTTCTGAAACAGTAATTAGAAGTCCCTTCCAAAAAGTATTTTCTCCTACTAAAGCACTGCTATATGGTAGATTTCTGGTAAAAATAAGGCCTTTTTTCCAAAATCATGTATATATTAGCCTATTGTGAGTTTCGAACATAAATTATTTACATCCATTACTGTTTTCAGCCTGTGGCCCGAGTCAGTTTTTATTCAAGTCATACCAGCTGGCTAGGCCTGATGTAGCTTCATATGCCTTATGATCTATCTCAAGACTAAGACAGGCACAGCATCCAATCCCTGCCCGTCAATTTATCAATGTGAAAGGGTAAATCCATATTTTCATCAATGATAAATTATCGGCCATGCCAGGAATTGAACCCGAGACCTTTAGCTCAGTAGGTAGAAACGCTAAGTTTTTGAACATAGTTATGATGTTCACACTTTTTAATAACACATTAATTTCATTCAACTAAACACGCATTGATGTATCTCATGTATTAACACAAATTAACGAATGAGATCAAAATGCCACATTGTCTTGTTTGTGTTTAAGAGAGAAAGATATACTTGAAAGTTTCTCTTTCTCTTTTACACACTGGTGTGGAGATGACAGCTCCTAAATTTCGGCCATAGATGTGCATCCAGTTATATTAGAGAGATCAATCTAGCTTCGGTAGCCGCTTGGTCTAAGGTGTCCCTCTCATGTTAGACTAGATTGCTGATGACAGCGAGATCAAGGTTCAATTCCCGGGTGTTGCAAGGTATTTCCCTACAAATATTGTTTTCCAATCTTTCCATGCAAATACAGATACATATCCTCTAAATTCATCCTTACTCGTTAGAACAATAAGTATGTATGCGTATAGCCTGAACATATAGCATAAAAATATAAAAACCAACCATAAATAATAGAATTCTAGTGTTTGTACCACTTCATTTCACTGTTAGGAACCAGTTTTTTTCCCCCCACTGCATAAACAAGTATGTTTGAAAAATATACATAAACCAATGTAACCCTCAGTCCTAGGCCTCCCCAAAGGAAATAATAAACAGGATAAGAAGAGACAATATTTATTAGATATTAATAGAACAATAATTAAGTACAATGGCGTAGTTGGCTAACGCGCTAGTCGTGTTGAGCTCGACCGCCGAGAACAGGGAGATCAAGGTTCGAATCTCGGTCGGGTGAACTGGGGGTGGTTTTTCCTAAATGGTTTTCCACTCTCCCTCCACGCAAATGCGGGTTCACTTCCTCTAAGTGTAACCCTCCCAATTCCTAATCCATTAGTGTAATTAGTACTTAAGCGTATAACCCGAACAGGTAGTAAGACACGGTGCTAATATTATTATAATTAAGTACAAGAGCTCGAGTGGAGTTCGGAGTAAGTTATAATAATTGGTCTTATGCCAAGGATGGAGTTGACGTTTTTATTCTTTCAGTTACAAAAACATTAGCTTTGAAAACGTTACAATGCATAGATAAAGCCAGAAGTCCGTCTAAGCTGGTCAACAAGTAGTTAAGTCACAATAAGCAATGAGGCAAAAGCCTTGAAATAAAATTACTAAATAGTGCAAAATTTTAGTAACATCATCTAGTGACGAGAGAACAATTACTCGATTCCGGAAAAATTACATACGGGCCCTAATATGGCAATTCAATTATATTATGAAGGTGACACACTTAAAGAATTTTAAGTATCTCGAACAAAAAGCTAACAATATCAAATAGTCATTCAATAAACCTAGCCACCTCGTGGTGCATTAAGAAATGACACACTAACAAGCTCTAGTGGCTGCAAAACCAATTTCAAAGCAGAGTAGTAGTATTTAAGCAACGCCATATGTACATAATGAACAAGCAAGCAAAATAGCAATTGTCAAATTAACAATCCTAATGAAATAGCAAACTGCCAGGCGATCAAATAGTTACAAATATTTCAATTTAAGTTTCTGTGATACTTTTATTCGCAGTGGATTTAAATAAAAAATGAATCTACTCCACAATGATTTTATATTTAAGTATGAAGAAAATTTAAAGATAAATGCCAAAATTTACAATAGATTTATATTTAAATTTCTGAAAGGTTATTAAAAAAAAAAAATAAGTATCTAGGCAAGAAAGGAATTTAGAAAAAATACATAGATTACATATGCTTCAGTTTGCGACGCTTACCTCGCTAAAGAGCATGATCACGTGAGCACAGAAACTGAACCAACGGATGGGAAGGAGGGAGGTGGAGAGAAAGAAATCATAACGTAACGTTTGGTCCAACTGGATGGTTCGACGCTGGCCAAGAAGCTTGCAGAATGTTCTCTGAGGTGCTAGAACATGGTAGATTCGCCTACTTTCATCCACCTTTCTTGGGCGTGACGTCAACGCGGCAGCGTGAGATATCGTGGCTCTAATTAGTCTAATGCCGGAGCAATGGCGGGCGACACATAGGTGCAATTGGAACATGTGTGTCTTCTCATAGGCGACAGGAGCATGTAACACCATGGCTGTATCCGAATAGTCACCAAGGTCGCCGATGCACCCCGCACATGCCCTTAAGCTCTAAAAAAGTTGAATAATCATCCTACATCTAATATTGAATATTGCCAAACATTAAATTGTTTTTCAGCGGTAAAAACATGTTACAAAGAGAAGAAAACAATTTAAAATGCCATTTTAGTCCATCTTAGTTTCATTAGGGCTAATAGACGGTGTTTACAAAGTTTCTAGGATCATTGCTAGTGGCTGCACTACGGACCCAGGGATGAAGAAAGGCCGTTAACGTTTGAATAGTTTTATGCAGTCTTCGTTGGGAAGTGCGTGGCAAGTGTGGATTAATCAAGATTGCAGCTAAAGGATCCTTAACAAGGATCCTCAAACCTTTCAGATACAGACCAAATTAACATGTGAAATGTTCAAGGTTAGGTTAGGTTATGTTAGGCTGGGTTAATTTATAATAAGAGAAACATCGTCTTACTATCCATTTATGTTATCTCCATATTTACATTAATGGAATAGGAACTAAGAAAGTATTAAGGAAATGTATCCGCATTTGTGTGGAGTAACAATCTCCTCTACACCTAATCAGCACTCTACCGCGATTGTGGCATGGCGTCTTAATGCACCCACCGAGGCAGGTAAGTTATTTAATGTTGTGTCCGGAAGGGTTCAATGCTGTTGAGACCACGTTGGAACAATCTTACAATTCAGACTCTTTGCTTTCACGATGATCAATGACTGCGCTTGGTTTCTTCATAGCGACACTCAATGATCCCTCACTCGGATACATGGACCCTAATATACACATTACTACAGGGTTATCAAATAGTGAAATAAATAAATAAATAAATAAATCGGAAAACTTTCTTTTTCTTTCCTTCTTTGTAACCAACATTTTTGTCCAATTTAACAAATAATTTATAAAAATAAATATGTAATTATTATTGAAAGAATTAAATAAATAATACACTTTACAAAAAAATTAATAAATCAGTGTGTTTATTGTAGATTTGTAAAGTGTTTGAAAGAACGCCAGCGAAGTGCGTTTGGGAGCACAAATAAGGGCAAGACTATGTCTCCTACATGGTTAAGTCTATTAATGTACGTTCTATTGTCTCAATTCTACTCGCCTCGAATAAAAGCAGACAACCACAACAATGACAGGTGGTTCCTTCTAAATTAAATATCAATGTTACGAACTTCACAGGTAGTACAGTTGTTATTAAAAAAAAAAAGGATATTTCAACATTTTATTAAAGTTTGCTCTTGGATACTTCTTTAAAATATGTTTATACAACAAATGAAATGTAGAAATTAAACTTTTAAATGTATTTTTGTACAATAATATGTTGAATGACACATTTAAAAAAAATACAATTCTAGAACAATGATTGCAACAATTATTAAAGAACACCAGAGTTTATATTTCTGTGATTTTATCAATTTCACTAATTAGTTTATAAATATATTCTACTGCTGCACTTTCCTTGAGACAAACGTAAGCAAGTCCCGACGCGTGAAACTTAACTACATCCATGAGAGCTTCCAGCTGACAAACTAGGTACCACAAGAAACTTTGTGGCTGTTGTTTGTTCAAAAATGAAGCTTGGCGTATTCAACTTCTAGTTTTACTACACGAGGTACCTAACATCAACTTTATCAACGCAACACACAACCAAGTAGTCTCTAAATCGATATATAATATTATCAACAAATTTGAATAAGTTTAATAGTCAAAAAGCACATCTTACACAACAATAACATTTATCTGACTATTCTTCTATCCAAAGGTTTTGATAAGTAATTATGTTGTCATGTTTAATTGCAAGTGTTTAGCCATGCGTGGATTGACCTAGGTCATGTTCTACATAGGTGTAAGACCAATTAAAGTACGCTATGAATAATTGTGTCTTCCAATCTTTGGGATGAAGTATATAGTTATGAATACAATACAAATAAATATCAACTGTCTTAAATTGAGCTCATTAACAGACATTATAATTAGTCAACAGACATATTACCATAAATTAGTTCGCCAGCAATGAGGTATGTTAAATAATTACCAGTCTTGCACATGATGAGAAGGCTTAGTGCTTAAAATAGGTAAAATTATTTGATGAGAACTTTAATTTTGGCTCATTTAAGTGTATAATTTATTTTGTAATAAACAAAGGCTGGATTTCAATTTAATAAAACATATTATAAACAGTCACAGCCTATGTTTAATATCATAGTGGCATAAAAATAGACCGTTCAGTCAGCCTACAAGTGCACTACAGAAAGTGGACGCCGTAACAAACCAGCCTATTATCCAATAAACAGTACTTAGTACTTTTAAAATAATCGCTTTGGCTGGTTTTACTGAAAATATGTTTATCAGGGCTGTATCCGAATAGTCAAGTACACTTGACTTGATGCAGTCTTGATAATTTTACACTTCTCACGGTTTTCATAGCGAAGACTGCATCAAACTTCGAACGGCAACACACTTGGGCCCGCAGTGCTTCTTCCTACCGAATAACTTAGAAACTATGTATATTTTATTATTATTATTACACTCTACTAAGCGGTAATTATTTTATATAGCAAAAACTATTTAAATATGCATATTATTTATACGTTTATATCTTAAAATCTAACATGTAATTAATTGGCATATGTACATATTTTTTGCGATTTATTTTACAAAGACATGACGAGAATCACGAGACGAGAAATTCTATTAAACTTGTTTAAAATGGCGCAAAACGTAAGTCGGTGCTCTAGCAGACGAAACTATAATAATAAAACAATTGCCAGTCAAACACCGCAGCAACGTCGCGAGAAAGCCGCATAGCTCGTAGCTTTCCGTATCCATGGTTACCAAAGCCTCGAGAAGACTGCATCGGTCTCGTTCGCGACTATTCGGACAGATCTACACTTGGTCACGTGATTGCATATGCAGCTATCAACGCCACGAGACAACGCGACGCCGTATAAGTAGACTATTCGGATACAGCCCAGAATTTTTATTGAATCACAGTGTTATTCAGCGTGTTAAATGTTATTCATATAATGTAAATAATGTGAGCTGGCAATATCAGACGAGATCCACTGATTTGCAACTAAATATGGATATCAATGTTGTGAATTTGGAACAAGATGACCTCAACTATCTAAACTTTACAATAATTACAGTCACAGTGGAGGGACATTAGATTCAAATTACAGAGAGGACAAACATGTGAGGAAACCAGAACATTCAGATTAATCTCGGAAATATTGCCAGTGTTTTTTGATCTGTGAAATAAAGTAAGATGAGATGAGGTATGAAATAAAAATATAATTATAGTAACAGCTTTGACAGCACTGCCAACCCTTGTTTTAGAAACATAAGATGGGGAATAGTTCTTTTTTTTATTTTATTATTTTCATGAATGATTATCTCTTATTTTTTTTTTTTTCAAACGTATTAAATTATCGCAAACTTGACCCGGACATCCAATTTTTAACCAAATTAAGGTTCTTTGTATCAGATTATTTAGAATGGAGGAAGTGGCAGACCCATCAGCTTGATGTCACTGGTTCACTGGACTGATCCAGATCAGAATCATCACTGGAGCACTCATTGTCTGAGCTCTTGTCCACCTTGCTGGCGCTCTGAGCACTATACTTGGTCCGCAGTACCTGGAGACGAGCTAGCACAGTCTTGTACTGGAACACGCCTCGCTCATCACCAAACGGGTCCTGGAACCAAAGGCAGTAGTCATCCCATGAGCAGGTGGGGCTTAGAAATATCTCTTTGAGGTACATTTTGTTATTTGTGGAAGAATGATATTTGTACCTTCAACATAACAAGTTGGGTTGATGTTGATCACAAGAACTCACCAGCATGTGTTGACCATGGAGGTGCAACTTCTTGTTGGCCGTGGCCTCGTAGTAATCATAGAACTCGAGGAATGTTTTCTCCATGACTTCCTGAAGAGCCTCAGGAATGTTCAGATGTGCGTCATTGTCCAACATCCCGCACACAGCAACTCTGATAGTCTCGTGTTGGATGATGTCGTTGTAGCGGGCAATGTCCCCTGGACACCTCTCCTGAGGACACAAGTTGTAGTATAGACCTCAGATGAGAGTCTGGATACATCATAGATCCTGAGAAAAATGGCCAAGATCGTTGCCATGATGTGCCATAAAGACACAACATCTGAGAAGGTACAAGCATTGACTAACCAATCAAAATGAAGAGCAAGTAGAGTACCAGAATGCCAGAGGGGTGGAAAAATTTCTGAAAAGGACTAAAAATTGAGAGGATGGCTTTCTCTCTCTCTCACTTTCTCTCTCTTTCTCTCTCGCACTCTCTCTCTCACTCTCTTGCACTCTCCCACTTTTTCTCTCGCTCTCTCTCTCACACTCTCTCTCCCCCGCTTTCTCTCTCTCACACTCTCTCTCGTGCTCTCTCTCACTTTCTCTCTCGCTCTCTCTCTCCCTCTCTCGCTCTCTCTCCCTCTCTCTAACTCTCTCTCGCTTTCTCTCTCTATCTATCTCTATCATTCTCTCTGCAAAAAACCTGGAAATAATACAACTCTTTATATTGACTAGATATATATTTGAAATAAAGTTCAAAAGCGACATGGGGGAATTTTTTTTTAACAATATGCCTATTTAGCATGGTATGGTTATTTCTTTATAGTCCTTTTCATAAACACAAAATATCAGCACAATAAATTAGAATCCTCTCACCAGAAACATTTGTGGACTAGTCTTTTAGCCGAGGTAAATCCCTCCTTCAAACTATTCCTGAACTTTCGTGCTTGTTATTGACGAATAGGCTTTTCAGCCTTACTTTTATTATGTTGGCACTCATAGCCTTAGCCTGTACTTGTGTGTTCTTCAGCAATAAAGAGCTATTTTGTGTTTTCTTTCAAAGAATGATAACAATCCACTTTTTTTCTAAACCAAAGAGGACTAAAATACCTCTGTTTGGAAAGATATAAGATAAAAATATTTATGATTGTTTGAAAAAAAAATAGTCACAACATAAAGATTGATTGTAAAATATCATTAACAGGATTTCAAACAGTATTAACAGAGTTATATCAGCGTATAACCCGAACGGGTGGTAAGACGCGGTGCTAAAATTAAATTAAACAAAGTTATATTAAAATTGAACATACAAAATATCTATAACCATATTAAAACAAATGTTCCGTTCCAGTGATGTCTTTGTTGCGAGGATAAATGTTGATATGTCTGCTAAGATCAATGGCTTTAGTCGAGAGTTGATTGTCACTTCCCGACTCAATATTGTCACCGCATCATGTGACCACAGTATCGATAACTCAAGTGTTTTCCGTTGTTTAAAAATTGTGGGTTTCATAAACATGTAAATATTTTAACTGTAATGTTAAGCTTGAACCAAAAGTGTTTTAATTCAACGGAAAATCTTCTGAAATTTCTTTTAACAAATAAAATTTAAGTTGCAACATTTTCACGTGATAATTATTTATGTAAAGTTCTTGTTTACCTTTATGACAATTGTAACAAGCCAAAATTTAAAACGAATAAATTACAAATTATAATAGTAATAAACCAAACTACTAAAAAATGAGAGTAAATATCATAGTATGGTACATAATGTTATAGTAATTCCACTACACTAGTCACATCACTACTACTAGTAAATCACACACTAGTCGCATCACACACTAGTAATGTCACTCACTAGTCACATCACACACTAGTCGCAATCACACACTAGTACATCACACACTAGTCACATCACACACTAGTCGCATCACACACTAGTGCATCACACACTAGTCACATCACACACTAGTCGCATCACACACTAGTCGCATCACACACTAGTAACGTCACACACTAGTCGCGTCACACACTAGTTCGTCACACACTAGTAACGTCACACACTAGTTACTCACACACTAGTAACGTCACAACTAGTAACGTCACACACTAGTCGCATCACACACTAGTGTCATCACACACTAGTCGCATCACACACTAGTAACATCACACACTAGTCAACATCACACACTAGTAAACATCACACACTAGTAACATCACACACTAGTTCGATCACACACTAGTGCATCACACACTAGTAACATCACACACTAGTAACATCACACACTAGTGCATCACACACTAGTGCATCACACACTAGTCGCATCACACACTAGTCGCATCACACACTAGTCGCATCACACACTAGTAGCATCACAACTAGTGCATCACACACTAGTAACATCACACACTAGTAACATCACACACTAGTTGCATCACACACTAGTAACGTCACACACTACACTAGTAACGTCACACACACTAGTGACATCACACACTAGTGACATCACACACTAGTAACATCACACACTAGTAACATCACACACTAGTCGCATCACACACTAGTATGTCACACACTAGTAACGTCACACACTACACTAGTAACGTCACAACTAGTAACGTTACAACCCTAGTAACGTCACACATTAGTCGCATCAACACTAGTCGCATCAACACTAGTCGCATCACACACTAGTCGCATCACACACTAGTAACGTCACACACTAATCACGTCACACACTAGTAACGTCACACACTAGTCACATCACACACTGTACATCACACACTAGTCACATCACAAACTAGTCACATCACACACTAGTCACATCACACACTAGTCGCATCACACACTAGTAACATCACACACTAGTAACGTCACACACTAGTCGCATCACACACTAGTCGCATCACACACTAGTAACATCACACACTAGTTACATCACACACTAGTAACATCACACACTAGTCACATCACACACTAGTAACATCACACACTAGAAAGCTAATGTTACATACCCTTTCAAAACCTGGTTCATTGTGGTAAGGTTTCTCATTGAGGAGACTTTGTATGGAGATAAGGACGCTTGATAGACTCTGTGCAGGACTCCACGATGGACCAGTCCATGTCCTGCGATAAGGGCCAGTAACTTTCATTAACAATTATATCAGAGTGGTCGGAAAAATAAACCTTGTTCAATTAATAAACAAACTTTTAAAAAAAACAATACACACTTACTATATTTTTATTAAGAATTATTTTTGAAATATTGTTTTTTTTTCTGTGCATTGTATCTTAGTATCTGTTTGGGTCATCAATGAGGAAGGTAGAATTTAGGGGATATGTACCCACATTTATGTGGAGAGAGTGGCAAACAATTTAGGAGCCAGCCAGGACTCAAACCCTGATCTCTTTGAATGTTGTGAGAGTTATCTAAGGCAGTTTTAGAACCGATGTTGGGGGAGTTCACCAGTTATTGTTCACAACGGAGCGACTCAAAATGAACATTGCCAGTCAATGTTGGAGTGTCGACTTACCCGAGAATGCTGAGACAAATCTTGCCGCACTTGTACAAGTTGGGGTTGAAGCGCACCGTACCCGCGCCAGTGGTCATGAGTTTGACTCTGGGAGGTCGGATGGGGTAATCTGGTGGGCAGCGAATCAAGAAGTAGAAGAAACCTCCCTCGTAGGGTGTGTCAAAAGAGCCTGTGATGAGGGCATGGATGACAGTCATATCTCTTTCATCGGGGACCACAAACAGGCCGGGGGGTGGCTCGTTGTAGATAGACATCATGTCCCTACAACCGAGAAACACCGCAGTTCGCACAACTAGAAATGAGACGAGGGTGGGATTCTTTATTTTTGTTCGGTATCAATTATTAGAAATGTAATGTTTTTCTAGCACCTACATACAAAACAGCATTTGAAAGTTTCTGGTCATAGAAAAACAAATCTTGTTCCAAAAAATTTATATGGGAAAAAAAATGTTCTAAGACTCCCCTAAACGACCCGGTAATGTTCTGCTATATGCTGTAGCATTGTGCAGAGCAAAACCACATTCCTTGTGTTAGTGACACTTTCGTAGAACAGTTAAGACACCTTATATTATAGCTCAATGATGAGTTAACGTAGCCTTTTTATTAATCCACATTAAGCGTCTACAAGCACTAAAGTTGTTTTTATGTAATTAACCAAAATTTTGTAAATTATAAACTATTGTTTTATTATATTTATTAAAAAACTTTGAACATCCTCCAACATAATAACCTAAAGCAGATCGTCGCACAGCTCAAATGCATAGGAAATCTTTAAGTGTGTAGTCATATTTTTTTAATGCAAAATATCAATGTTTTCACTAAAAAAAACCCAACCAAGCTTAACCTAACCTTTCATGTGTGAATAAATAAAACATTTATAAAAGAGGACTCTATAGCCAAGCGCGAAATTTCTGGTCGCAGGTCGCATGGTGACCAAACATTTGAGTTTGGCAACCAAAATTTTGTTTTAAAAATGTGTTTCAAACACGCCCAAACTACCTATATAAGCTCAGATTCCCGTGTATCAAACAAGTGTGTGTTAAGTGCCATGGAAAGCGTGCACTTTCAATCTCCATTTCCAGATGATGGCATTTCCCCTCCATTGGAAGAAAAAAACTGCAGAGTCACACCCTCCTGCCCCCTTCACTCCTCAGATTTGCCTCCCAAATAAAAAAATTCTTCAATGTGAGATAAAGAACTAAAGAAGCTCTTCAAGCTGCTCCAAGCCTGTGCAGTGAGAAAGTGGATCTTCTGTTGACAGAGTGGACAGAATACAAACTTTGGTTCCCTTCACCGAATGACTCGGACGCTGGAGAAGATTCATAGTGAAAAGTGTTCAGCAAGATTCACCAATTTGCTCACGAGAATTCTCTCAAGACTGAGACATCGGATGATTTGCTCAGAATTTCTGTAAATAGACGCTCCCTGTCAGAGTTTGACCCAACAGCTGCGAATGATGAGTGGTAGGTTCAGTGCAGAAAGGCAGCGCTTCACAAAAACATAGCCTAACTCGCTAAAGTACATAAAATACTTTTTAGAAACTGTTTATATTTTTCATAATCATGAATATAAAATAGTGGTGAGCAAAGATTTGTCTGGCTTGTGTCCTCAGAATTGAAATTTCATGTAATATGGAGCTGTTTATAGGCCAAGTGCTAAAAAAACATTAAATTTATCATAATATGACAGAGAAAGAATTAAAATTTCGGCTCACACGATAGCCGCCCATTTGTAATATTCTATTACCAACAAAAGGATACTATGACGAGTCATGACGACAGGCTGCAAATGTCATCCACAGATCACTGGTCCTGATAAACTTGACATTATGTTGGCACATTATGTTAGTGGAAGTGTACCCTACAAAATACTGTCACACAACTGTGTTTAAAGTGAGCTGCTGTTTGTTAACAGTATGGGGATGCTTTCTTAGATAGTTTGTTTGTTGAAACGTTGTGGCGTCTTACACTTCATTTTGTAGCTCAAAATTGTCTTCATTTAAAAGTAACTGGAGTCTTAAATCAGCCAAAAAAAACTGCTCAAGTAAACAAGTTCAACTTTAGGGAACAATTTGTTTTCACATAGCAGGCCAACAAATACATCGGCTGTGCTTTCCTAGAGTTTTTACATCACAGTACGTGAATCTTGAACACGCGATATGATTCTTTGCGTTACGTGACATTAAATGAACGTTAATTTTATCATGATCCCGGCAGGCGTCAACAAACCATTCACGTCATCCAAAAAAAAAAGTCCTTTGTTTAACGAGAGCTAAAGTTTATCATCTAGAAAGATAACTTACCTTTTTATCCTCAAAATACATTGTGGCGATGGTGTTTCTTTCTGCCAATCGATGTTAGTAACGGGATCCCAGTCTGTAGCTAGAGAACTCAGTGTGGAAGGAAGACCTGCTGAGGTCAATTTTGCTGTATTTGCTTGTTTCGCCATTGTGGGACCAGTTTAACATTCGATTAAAAACCAATACCTTCAAAAATAAATTATAACATTTTACCAAACTGTTACACGCATTTTGAATTATTACAATGGATCCCTAGATGAAGGTACAAGAATTTACATTTCCAAGAATTTAATAGTCAATTAATTAGATTGAGTTGACGTTTAGATTTTAATATTTCTTTAAGTCCAGAATAACCAACCTACAAATAACAACTATGAGTGTCAAGCTGTCAAAATCTATATAAAAAGACACAAACACACTAAGGCCAGCGAAGGCGCCATTGTCCCATTATAAATTGAGAAAAAAAGATAGCTAACTATATACATTCCACTCAATTTTAAATGAAAGATTATTTATCAAGGATATTAAAAAAATTGGGCGAGTACTGTATTAATTTTTGAAAAAAATCATATTAATAATATATTTAGTTTTCTCCTCATCATTATATTTATACCTAGTCAACCAACATTGATGTTAAGATTATGTTGCATCTAATTAATGATTGCGTTTATTTCACTTCCTAGATACATTATAATTTTATCAACTGAAAATGAGTTTAAATACCATTAGAGTTTACAATTTACCAATCTATTCATATAAATTAGGAAAATTAATGGCCCTGGTGTGAACTTCTTTGAGCCTTCATGCATGTATGGTTATTACCACAAGTGAAGATGAGTGGCATATAAGATGATCGTAATTCTTAAAAAAAAAGGTAGTGCTAAAGGGAATTATTGACCTGAAATTTGTGTAGTTCTATACTACACAAGTCTGATACTAGCTTTAGGATGAAGAGTGCGTTCATCTATTTTAAAGCACAATAGACCAAACTTTAGTGGCTATGGAGTCACTGAAGGCATGGAGCTATGGATTTAATTACATGTTTTTTTTTATTTGAATTTATGTCCCAGAGAACCATGTGACTCAATTGTAGGAACGGTATACATAATTTTGCGTTGTAATTATAGGTAATTCCAATTGATATGTAGGGAGTTACAGTAACACTTTGGATTATACAGAAATACTAAATTTAACAAAATATGTTTATATAGCAGGTGATCAAAAATTGTAATGAAAAACATAACAAACTGGAAAGTTTTTTCACCCTACCACTCTTATTAACCCCTCTAATTAATATTTACTGTTGGCACCTTAAATTCTACATCTTTGTTCTCCAACTTCTTATAATTTATCTTCAATTTGTTCACAGATAGCTTCATTCGTGGTAGACGAAATTTCCTCTTATCAAGACCTATAGGTAGGTGGAGCTGTATCTGTGAGCCTCAGATATTTTGGGGCCACAACTGGCGGATAAACATCCCTAAACTTGACCACTGATTAATAAAGAGGAAGGGGAGGGTGGGTAATTAACTGGCTGTTGTCACCAAAGCCCTTCAACTCCTTCTGAAGTGTGGCCAACAGATATTTGGGATACACTTTTCTACCTATCCGCACAAAGGAGCCACCACCACTAAAGTTTATGTCTCATAAATTATCCCACTTTTGTAAGTATTAGCAATAAAAATAATTGAAAAAAGTCACTTTCACATCAACTGCGTAGGTAAAATTAACCATAGAACTCCAAAACCCAGCCTACGCTCGTGAAACAGAACACGGGCCTAGTATTGAGCTACTTTGAGTGCTGGGGGAACATTGGTACAAGGTATATTATTAAAATAAAGATATCCTCTCGTGTGTATATGGGATACACTGATAGAATGATTAATCAATAATGCTCTTAATCAAAATACTTCCCACTCACCGCAAGCATGGTTTTGGGTTAAAATCGAAAGCACGTGGCGTTCCACCTTGGTAGGCCTGCTACCATAATCCTACCAATAGTAGTGTTTTGATAGGATAAGTGACATAAAAATTATTAGGAAGTTCTTTCTGGAAGGTCCTATGTCCTACCAAAATATTACTATACGGTAGGTTCATTAAAATGAATAAGGTTTTCTTCCAAAATCATGGTAAGCTCTGTATAATCAGCACCTAAAGCCCCCACTTCCCTGTGAATTTGTCCCTGCTGCCTTGAATGTGTGTAAGAGAGAAAGATATACCTGAAAGTTTTATCCTTCCTACACAATTGTGTGTAGACGATAGTTCGAAAATTTCATCTTCAGATCTGTTTCTATTATTTGTCTGTGCTCAAGGTATAGAATAAACAAATAAACATGGAATCAGAAGTAGCCCAAACTTCTAATGTGACTTTTAAGAAACGAAACATTAAGAAACAAGCTTGTAGAAGACAAAAAGGGAGTTCTGACTCCAGTAAGTAGTAAAATATGTCTTTGTTATTTAAACTTCAATGTCGAAAATATTTGTTTTAAATACTCGTGTACTTGTATCTATTTGCTTGTATTTAAAAACAAGAATGTATTTCTTATTTGTCATTAATTGAGACACATAGATTTTAAACATTATCAGTCTTGGTAAATCACCTAAATGGTTTTGGAGAGTACTTATTTTGGCTATGGAATAAACTAGTGTTTCAGAGGAATAAGCTGTTCGTCTATGTTATGTTAATCCATGTCGGCCTCTTGTCTTACAGATAACACCGACGATGAAACAACTATCATTAAAAAGGACAGAAAACGAAAGAAACTCAATCCCTTGGTTCAGAAGGTTGGTCTTGACTCTGTACAAGTTTGTTATCATGTTATTATTTTCGCCTCATATGGAAGATGATCCTCAACATAGGACTCTGCCACATAATCTTGGGGAATCCCGTGGCTGATATTGCAACCAATGGAACTTCATTGCTGTAAAGTTCTGAATATCAACATTTGTGTACAAGCTTGAAGAAGTGTTTGTTTGTCTGCAGTCGAGCGATGGCCTCAAGTCGAGAGCCGTCAAGTCACCTGACAGTGATGAGGAGGATATAGAAAGTGTGATGGTCTCTTATCGTTCCAAGAGGGTAGCCGGACGGGAAGGACCCTCTGACATGGGGGCCACAGCTGTTCTCGAGATAGAAACCGAGGTCGACAAGGACGCCCAAGCCATCTTCGAGAACGCACTTAAGATTAACAAGGTAACTGTGCCTTGATACGGGGTACATTCAATAACTCATTGTTAGCTAATTTTGATAGTCAGGTGAGATGGATGTGATATGGTTTTATACGGGGGTGAGTTTGATGTACGGTAACTTGTAGTTCCAGTTTGGGCTCTTGCCCTCTACGTCGATGGGGGGAAGATTAGAAGTAGCATTCTAAGTACCTAATTCTAATTAGGCATCTTTACATTTTTATTTTCAGTATTTTTTCTCTCCTTTTTGAAGATACAAGTGTGTGCATTTTTTAATATTGAACATTTTTTATGTGAAGATGTGTGTTTCTGTTGGTATTGAATGGGCGGGCACATTACACACTTAGATGTTGGTATATCTCACTCACCAAATTAGTGCTGCATACCACTGGCGTACTTGAGACAAGGCCTTGAAAAGTGCCTGGACCAACTCTTCACCGAGGGCTACCAGTAAAACCAGAGGATGTTGACAAAAGCCGAGTTTGCGGCAAACCTATACTCTCGTTGGATGGACCGTCTAAATTAGTAACTATTGTTATATAAGATTTTAGAAAGAGTGGACTCTTTCCGATACATAGATAAGTTTACCGTGCACACAGACTTGACGCAGAGAAACTGCAACACTATAAAGAACATCAGCAAAGAGTTTGGTCTGTTCTGTCAGAGAATGACAGCACTGACAGTCTCCCCAACTTCCTCTGTCAATCAAACACCCGTCAAAAACAAGACAACAACTGGACCCTCAAGGTTGTATTTTAACCGGTGAAGGAGGAGGAAAGTTGATGAAAGAAGAACAGGATTAAGAAAATGACAAGAGAAGAGGCAAAGACAAAAAAAGAAAGGGAGGAACATATAATATACAAATAAAGAAAAGTCTAAGGGTAAAAACAAAAGAACAGGTGGAAGATTGTACACGGAGGAAAGAAAGTGAAGGTGAGCCTGCAGAACTTTTCTTGAAGGTTGACTCTTTAGACTTCAATGAACTAACGCCGGGATCTCGATCAACTTAACGTAAATAATCTTCTCGTGTGTTTAAATGGAAGCGATCATGATGCAGTTAACTTAACATAAGAGACGTCTTGGGAGGTCTTTTACTTTAAGTAAGCATCACTTGAAGGGTATCACATGATCTAGCCAGCCAATCATTATGCGAGTGACATCAACAGGGCTATTTAGTAATTCATTTGTTGGTATTATGATCGATGTTTACTCTTTAGCATAAGTTCTAGGGATTAGACACTGAAACAAAGTAATTAAACTAAAATTGGAAAGCTAAATTTATCAAAAAAGTTTGGTAATAGATATTTATTATATCGATTGAAAACTGTAAACATTCACAGATCATCACTTTACAAATAGTACAAATCACAGATCACAGATCATACTCGAGAATAAAGATGTTTGGCTCTTGTTGTTATTTAAGTTACGTGAATCGTGATAACATATCTGTGTTCTTAAGTTAACTTAACTTTAAGTGAATGTTAGGTTAAGAAGTTAAAGTTAAGTTGCTTGTGATCCCGGCATAAGGCCGGATGACTTCTCCGAACCACAAACCCAGGACAACCAAACATAAGAGACTTTGTGCTAGCAAGATACAGGGGTGGAAGTAGGGGGCCAACACAATTTCAAAATGGGGTTCACATTTGGTTGGTGTTGACGAATACATCGTCATGGGTCTAAAAGCTGATGTTGCTTCTCAAAAAGAGGATATTTATGTGTAAATGCCAGTCCCAGATATTGTAGGGGTTGGGACAGGTTTAAATATTCATTCTGAAAACCAGTGGATGTTTTGAAGGCTATTTAAGCTCATTAGACTATTTTTGCTGTCTCGATGAAGCTCATTAAGGGCAGTGGTAATCCCTTCGTTGGGATTTTTGCTTATAAATTTTGTTTGAAACTAAATATCAAAAATGAAATTGCATAGGACTGGTTTACTCAGAACATGCTTCTAAAAAATGAAAAATAACATAGATCTTAGTTAAAAGATCTTGACACGAGGCTTACCACTGCCCTCAACCTGTGTTTTATGTGTTATTGTGATTTTTGTAACCTAAGATCATTAAAATATTGTATTTTCATGTGAAACATTGGCTACTCTTGCTATTTTATTTTAAAGTAATCTTTAGGTTAATGTTACACAATTATGTGAAGAAAAATTGAGAATTTCTGACCGCTTTTAGGTACACAATCAGAAAAATGTGGAAATTTGTTTGTTTAGTCCAGGGGTGTGCAAACTTACTTACAGGAGGGACAAAACAAACATTTAAAAATATTATAAAAACAGATAATAGACTGGTAGTAGCTTGCTATCTTTATAAACAGATAATAGACTGCCAGTGGCTTGGTATGTTTATAAACAGATAATAGACTGCCAGTGGCTTGGTATGTTTATAAACAGATAATAGAGCACCCATTCTTGGTTTGGTCAATACACATATTTTACTAATTTGACAAAAATTATGTAACATTATTGGGGGGTGAATATGATATACAATTTTTATTTTTTGTATAATATTCACCCCACTTTACCCTACCTCTTGAAAGGTTGTGTTGTTCACCGAGATGTTCCCACATTCATATCTTGCTCAGCCAGTCAAGTCCATGATATCCTGTCTCCATTGCAGGGGAAGTGAACAATAATGAATTTATCTCTTTATTTAGATTCCGTGATAAATTTGTGGATGTACAATATAGCTTTTGTTTTTGATTAAGTTTGTTTGTAAGTTTTGTGCATAATTTTTTGTTTAAAAGGGGATGAAATAAAATGTTGTTGTAGTTGGATATTGTTAATTTGTATATATTGGTGTGAGACGCAAGCAAGGCTGAGTTCAACAAACATCTACCACTAATATCTAACAGTCCCGGAATGTTTGTTTCCAAGGAACTTAAAGGGAAAGAAGATGACAAGCTGTACCGAGGGCTGAATAACTACGCTCAGTATTACGAGAAGCGAGACACAGCTCAGGGCAACGCTTCGAGTGGGATGGTAAGCGACACAATCACATTTCTCTGTACCGGGACAGCATTTTATAATGTTCATTGTAACAAGTACACAAACTATATCTGTTGAATAAATAGGTGCAAAGTAGGGAAAAAAGCCTTTCCTGTTGCTGGTCCTAAAATACAGTAGGTGAGTTTTATCAGGAGTGACATCTTTGTATATACAGTGTGCTATATATATATTTATAATCAAACACAGAGTAAGGACAACGTAGTATTCTGTTGTTAATATTATTCACAACAGTGTCGTTAGAAAGTATATCAGAACTCTGACCAGGAACTGGATACATTTTGCAGGTCAGGAAAGGTCCAATCCGAGCCCCTGCCAACCTAAGAGCCACGGTACGATGGGACTACCAACCCGACATTTGCAAGGATTACAAAGAAACTGGTTACTGTGGCTTTGGAGGTAATACTCTACACTCAATACTCGTGAGTGTAGCTAGCACACTTTTCACTCACAACAAACATTGACACTGTTACTTACTTTTTCATTTACAGACGGGATAGCAAGTTTTTCTGGTGTTTCCACATTGGGGTTTGTACATTACTTTCTCAGGCAAATGCTGGTGTATTTCCTTAAAGTTCCCTTTCATCTTGTTCAAATGGAAATGGTCATGAACAAAGTGGCAGGAAAACTCACTCACATTTGTTCCTGAGGAACATAACATAGCTGGAGATGTTCTTTGTTCACTCACATTTGTTCCTGATGAACATAACATAGCTGGAGGTGTTCTTTGTTCACTCAGAGCTGTCCCTGATGAACATAACATAGCTGGAGGTGTTCTTTGTTCACTCAGAGTTGTCCCTGATGAACATAACATAGCTGGAGGTGTTCTTGTTCACTCATAGTTGTCCCTGATGAACATAACATAGCTGGAGATGTTCTTTGTTCACTCAGAGTTGTCCCTGAAGAACATAACATAGCTGGAGATGTTCTTTGTTCACTCAGTGTTGTCCCTGATGAACATAACATAGCTGGAGATGTTCTTTGTTCACTCAGAGTAGTCCCTGATGAACATAACATAGCTGGAGATGTTCTTTGTTCACTCAGAGTTGTCCCTGATGAACATAACATAGCTGGAGATGTTCTTTGTTCACTCAGAGTTGTTCCTGAGGAACATAACATAGTTGGAGATGTTTTTTGTTCACTCAGAGTTGTACTTGATGAACATAACATAGTTGGAGGTGTTCTTTGTTCACTCAGAGTAGTCCCTGATGAACATAACATAGCTGGAGATGTTCTTTGTTCACTCAGAGTAGTCCCTGATGAACATAACATAGTTGGAGGTGTTCTTTGTTCACTCAGAGTAGTCCCTGATGAACATAACATAGCTGGAGATGTTCTTTGTTCACTCAGAGTTGTACTTGATGAACATAACATAGTTGGAGGTGTTCTTTGTTCACTCAGAGTAGTCCCTGATGAACATAACATAGTTGGAGGTGTTCTTTGTTCACTCAGAGTAGTCCCTGATGAACATAACATAGCTGGAGATGTTCTTTGTTCACTCAGAGTAGTCCCTGATGAACATAACATAGCTGGAGATGTTCTTTGTTCACTCAGAGTAGTCCCTGATGAACATAACATAGCTGGAGGTGTTCTTTGTTCACTCACATTTGTTCCTGATGAACATAACATAGCTGGAGGTGTTCTTTGTTCACTCAGAGTAGTCCCTGATGAACATAACATAGTTGGAGATGTTCTTTGTTCTCTCAGAGTTGTCCCTGATGAACATAACATAGCTGGAGGTGTTATTTGTTCACTCACATTTGTTCCTGAGGAACATAACATAGCTGGAGGTGTTCTTTGTTCACTCACATTTGTTCCTGATGAACATAACATAGCTGGAGATGTTCTTTGTTCACTCAGAGTAGTCCCTGATTAACATAACATATTTGGAGGTGTTCTTTGTTCACTCAGAGCTGTCCCTGAGGAACATAACATAGCTGGAGGTGTTCTTTGTTCACTCAGAGCTGTCCCTGAGGAACATAACATAACTGGAGGTGTTCTTTGTTCACTCAGAGTAGTCCCTGATGAACATAACATAGCTGGAGGTGTTCTTTGTTCACTCAGAGTAGTCCCTGATGAACATAACATAGTTGGAGATGTTCTTTGTTCTCTCAGAGTTGTCCCTGATGAACATAACATAGCTGGAGGTGTTATTTGTTCACTCACATTTGTTCCTGAGGAACATAACATAGCTGGAGGTGTTCTTTGTTCACTCAGAGTAGTCCCTGATGAACATAACATAGCTGGAGATGTTCTTTGTTCATTTTCCCCTTGAAAAGTGTTTGTGTGTAATAATAACCAAATTCATGAATTGATGTGTGATGTGGTGTGTGATAAGTCAAAAGGCTAGACTTTGTGATTGGTTGTTTGTCAGACAGTTGCAAGTTCTTACACGATCGCTCCGACTACAAGTTTGGCTGGCAATTGGAGCGAGAGATGCAGGAAGGAACGTACGGAGATGTCGACCATGATCCACATCAGTACGAGGTGGATACAGACTCGGATCATCTTCCCTTCAAATGTTTCATCTGCCGACAATCTTTCAAGAGCCCTGTTGTCACCAAGTGAGTGGTTGGAATAAGGATGATACAAACTTTCAATCATACAATTAGTTAAGAGGGTGAAGTTTGTCAATGAGCGTGGACCTTCAAGCAAGGACTCGGGCAATGTTGCGGTAGTGTAGGTGATTGCCTATCACTGATATCTTCATGCGATTCTCCAGGACGAAACAGGTTATGACAGCTGCTACCCGGTAGCGCTAGGGTCGCTTACTACCAAGCAACAAACTGGTGCAAATAAATGAGCGCAAACCAAAATAACCATAAAGGATTTTATTCACCAACAGAAAAATAAACTCGGAAGAGGTTTTGGCTACTATTAGAACTTACTACAAAAGACTAACTATGAGACAGGTTGAATTTGGAGGAAGTGTACTTGCATTTGTGTGGGGGAAGAGTGAAAAACCTTAGTACACCCGACCGAGACTCGAACTCCGATCTCCCTGCACGTCCACAGCTTTCAACAACCATTGTTGTTATTGTTAATTTTGTTTTCCTGTTTTAGGGTTTGCAACAAGAAATTGGTCGTCTAGTTGACTTGCATGCTCGCTCTCCTCGTAAATGTTGTCATTCTATTTGCTTATTGAGTGACAGGAATTTTGCTTCAGATATTTTTCCCACACTTGATTTCCATCCTCATCTCATTAAGTGCACTTATAGCAAAGAACATAATGATCAAAGATGGTCCAAATACTGCTACCTCCCCTTCTATATCTATCAATATCTATAGGGTGAAGAAGGCTAATATCAGGTAAAAGAATCACCTGATTGTACAAAATAAATTTTATTATTGAAATAACAACATTACAATACTTGAGAAAACAAACATCGTGCGTGAAGCGCACCTCCATTAGTCATCAGACTATTAAGTACAAATACAATCAATCTCAAATTCTCCTAAGTATGATTATATAAACAACACTAAGCGTGTAGAACACAACATAATACGAGGTCTGGGATCTCTGATGCCAAACTTATCTTATGGGCTTTAGCTCCTTGATACATTAACTTAGTATTTATAATAATGAATTTAATATAAGGCATGAGCCACAACTGCGTAATCTTACGTGACGTCACTCAGCGATAGAGTACAAAACAATAATTCCAAACGTTCATAAATAACTTGACGTCACGTATAAACATCATTTCCCTAATGCAAGAGCGAGCTAAGTCTCGCTTTACTATCCTGTTTTAAACAATAAATTTGATTATAACATCTGCCATCGTAAAGTACAAAAGGAAGTTTACTAAGCGGGTCTCGAACCCGGAGCGCGCTGACACTCAGTGCGCTTTAAATAATAAGCAAGTATATACAATTACGACAAATAATAAGGTCTGGGTTTGAATCCCAGCTAAAATGGATGACGAAGGGCGACATCTTTCTATATGCCGCGGGAAGCGCATGGCATAGCAATTCAAATAAATAATTAATTACAAAATTAAAGTCCAGACGGTAATTTAGAATACAGTTCCCCCCATAACGCCGAAACAGAATTTATAATTTTGAATATTTAATAATCCCCGAGACCTAGTCGCCGTTCTCACCTCTTATCCATGAGGTCGTAGTGTAGTAAGTGATTTTACTTTATTGGCGTAGCTGTATATATACAAATGAAAATTCTCAGAGGGGGGGAAGGACCGAAGGAGAAGGAGGGTCGGAAAACAAAACAAACTAAGGAACTGGATGTTCGAGAACGTTGCCGAAGCGCCCAGGGCTATGCGTGGCCGGAAACGGAACTCTTCTTTCTGGCTGGCTGGACACGTGTTCGACTCTCGCAGTCTGTTGTCAGGGAACTCGTGGCTCAGTTGGACGGGCATTATTCTCGAGAGTGGAGGCCGGGTTTAGTGGTGTAGGTCGTGCGTAGGTCTTCCGAGAGCGGCCGCTTGGTTGGTGAGTGTTTGTCCCATTCGATATTATTTGGTATTATTGACATTACATGTAAGTCGTTACATCCTCCCCCCCTGACGGGAGGTCAGAAGGCGTCCTCAGCAGTGGGTGTAACGGCAGGGCGGTACCTTCCCTGTCGTCAGTAGCTGGTATGTAGGGGACGGTTCTCCCGGACCCCAGCAAGTGGCCCATGGAAAGCTGCCCTCATATTCAGGTAGCAGGTCTTCTTGGCAGTCGCGTTCTGATATCCCCCAGAACTCCAACACCTTACGCACAGCACCGACACTCCAACTCTCTCCAACATCAAAACCCTATGACGTTGAGGCCCGATCCACGTTACTGTTGGTCCAGCCAGCATCCATCTTCAGTAGCCGGACTACTCCAACATCCGTAACTCGAACCAGAAGGAGAGGGGTAGGGGAAGGGCAGAACCTCTCTGAGAACAAAATAAATCCACAATTACAGCAACAACACAAGTCCAACATTCACAAGGTGCTGACACGGCCGCTGCTAAGTGCAGTCCATCTTGGTCAGTCTGTTTAGAGCACATCCACACGAGATCATGTCTCCCAATAGACACGGAAAATTTGAGAGTCTTCTCTGAGGAGATGTACTGCATACAGTTTTCTCTTCTTTGAGTAGGCGTGCACACGCGCAATAGTTTGCTTATTATAAGTCTCCAGCATCGCACATTCAGACACAAGTCATCGATAATCAAAGTTCTAATACATTAAGAAATCTGGGTAGGCCTACTCTTCTTTGAATTAAATTAATATTTACTATAATAAAGATGCACAATAAATTCCAAAAAAAATTTACACTATATACACACTTGACCCTTAACAGGTATCATTACGCGCCCCTCTTATAGGGCGCGGACTTACTACACCACCACCTCAAGGTGGCTAACGTGGGCACGACGGGTTACTGAGGGGTCAGCAACATCCATAAGACGCACAGAGACGGGCGTTAAGAACTTGTCGATGCGCCATGGCCCGCTCCACTTGTACAGCAGCTTAGCCGTCGTTATGTCCACCGCCGAGCTCAGGGGGAAGGACTTACAAACTACTTTACCTTCAAAAGCACTAAGAAGCAGGTTACTAACAAAGGAGTGGCTGGCTCCAGTATCAAATAACCCTAAGCATCCCAAAGGACCAATAGAAACAGTAATCATGGGATTAAGAACCCGCGGTTTAAAACTTCCAGACGCGGCCGCCCCACGGTCGCGGGCGCGCCTCAATAGTTTACCTGCCTGCACTCCCTCTGAACATGTCCCAGCCTATTACAGCGAAAACATCTAATACGAGACGTGCCATGAGGTGCGCGACCCCCACGGCTAGCACCCACAGGGTTACTATCCCTAACGTAGTTAGAACGGCTATCGAGTGGAGGAGCGCCGATAGGCGGCGCAGAAATAATTGCTCCGGGACTCGAACCCGTTCGCGCGCGGCTGACAGCCACGGGCGCTTGCGCGATAAGGTATTCGTCTTCAGAGAGAAGAGTTTCCTCTACGTGCGAAGCCAGGGCATAGAGATCAAGTATAGTTGAAGGCTTACCCGAGAAAACAAAATGGCGCCTGGTAAGGGGAGACACGTTTTCCAAAATAATGTTTACCAGTTCGGGCTCCTTAAGGTCGGTATTAAGCACGCGGGCCGCCTCCGTGATAGAAAGGACAAAGTTCCTAAATGACTCGTGTGGGGCCTGGAACCTGTGCACAACCTCTCTACATAACTTATGCCTAACTCTACTAGGCAAAAGCGTATTTAAAATCTGATCAGTCACTGCCTTAACAGATAAATCCGCCTGTATGCCCCTGGAAAACAACTCGGTCAAGAACCCTGACGTCTTGGATAAACACAAAGTCAGAAACTCGGGCTCGCTAACGAGCTCGAGGCGGGAGGCCCGGTTAATTTCTACTAAAAAGTTAAACAATTCCGTGTAGTTCTGGCCACTGCACACCGGAACCCGGCCTAATATCTCCAATATGACTTTACTTTGACTCTTAGAATATCCCCCTGGCGCATGGTGAACGGGAGAACGGGAGGGCATCGTGGGTTGTTCACCACTCACATCCGTGTCCATACCTAAATCTGCCTGAGACGCCCCGACATCACTCACAAGTTCACATAAAAGAGACCTCAACTCACCCACCGTTGCGTTGGGTGGAACAGGGGTGGACCAAACCTGGAGCTCGGCGAGGAGTTGTTCACGGCTAAGTCGGTACACATCGGATCTCGTCATCCTGGACGACGCCTTGTCTGGTTTCAGTGGAGGAGCCATGGCCAATGACAGTATGAAACAAGATAACGACAGGAATTAGTACAGTGTATAAAACATAGAATATAACCTTCCGAAAATTATATATATATATTTTGTTTTCTCAACATCTCTCCAGGCGTGTACCAAGGACCTAAGACCATAAAAAAGGGCAAAACCACGCTCTGCTACCATTTGCTACCTCCCCTTCTATATCTATCAATATCTATAGGGTGAAGAAGGCTAATATCAGGTAAAAGAATCACCTGATTGTACAAAATAAATTTTATTATTGAAATAACAACATTACAATACTTGAGAAAACAAACATCGTGCGTGAAGCGCACCTCCATTAGTCATCAGACTATTAAGTACAAATACAATCAATCTCAAATTCTCCTAAGTATGATTATATAAACAACACTAAGCGTGTAGAACACAACATAATACGAGGTCTGGGATCTCTGATGCCAAACTTATCTTATGGGCTTTAGCTCCTTGATACATTAACTTAGTATTTATAATAATGAATTTAATATAAGGCATGAGCCACAACTGCGTAATCTTACGTGACGTCACTCAGCGATAGAGTACAAAACAATAATTCCAAACGTTCATAAATAACTTGACGTCACGTATAAACATCATTTCCCTAATGCAAGAGCGAGCTAAGTCTCGCTTTACTATCCTGTTTTAAACAATAAATTTGATTATAACATCTGCCATCGTAAAGTACAAAAGGAAGTTTACTAAGCGGGTCTCGAACCCGGAGCGCGCTGACACTCAGTGCGCTTTAAATAATAAGCAAGTATATACAATTACGACAAATAATAAGGTCTGGGTTTGAATCCCAGCTAAAATGGATGACGAAGGGCGACATCTTTCTATATGCCGCGGGAAGCGCATGGCATAGCAATTCAAATAAATAATTAATTACAAAATTAAAGTCCAGACGGTAATTTAGAATACAGTTCCCCCCATAACGCCGAAACAGAATTTATAATTTTGAATATTTAATAATCCCCGAGACCTAGTCGCCGTTCTCACCTCTTATCCATGAGGTCGTAGTGTAGTAAGTGATTTTACTTTATTGGCGTAGCTGTATATATACAAATGAAAATTCTCAGAGGGGGGGAAGGACCGAAGGAGAAGGAGGGTCGGAAAACAAAACAAACTAAGGAACTGGATGTTCGAGAACGTTGCCGAAGCGCCCAGGGCTATGCGTGGCCGGAAACGGAACTCTTCTTTCTGGCTGGCTGGACACGTGTTCGACTCTCGCAGTCTGTTGTCAGGGAACTCGTGGCTCAGTTGGACGGGCATTATTCTCGAGAGTGGAGGCCGGGTTTAGTGGTGTAGGTCGTGCGTAGGTCTTCCGAGAGCGGCCGCTTGGTTGGTGAGTGTTTGTCCCATTCGATATTATTTGGTATTATTGACATTACATGTAAGTCGTTACAATACAATCACTTACATTCTGACAGATACAACTTTCTCAATTAGCATCTTCAGTTAATATTATTAGTCATGTAACACACACACACTTGTGTTACAGGTGCCAGCACTACTTTTGTGAGAAGTGTGCCTTGGATCATTTTAAGAAGTCAACGCGTTGTTACATCTGCAATCAGCAGACTAACGGGATGTTCAACCCAGCCAAGGAACTTGCTGCTCGCCTGAAAGACTCAACTGCTGCTCCTAAAGACGACGTTATCTCCGACTCTGATTGAGTGTCCGTTCCCTTTGAGAAAACCAGACCCTGCTGTGTCACTGCGGATTGTAGACAGGAGAGGCCGTAGTGGAACCAAGCAAGGTGGCAGGCTTACCTTGACTGATTACACTATGACTATCTTATAAACTAAACCATAGTAGGACCAAGCAAGGTGGCAGGCTTACCTTGATATATTACACTATGACTATCTTATAAACCACACCATAGTGGAACCAAGCAAGGTGGCAGGCTTACCTTGACTGATTACACTATGCCTGTCTTATAAACTACACCATAGTGGAACCAAGCAAGGTGGCAGGCTTACCTTGATATATTACACTATGACTATCTTATAAACCACACCATAGTGGAACCAAGCAAGGTGGCAGGCTTACCTTGACTGATTACACTATGGCCCTATCTTATAAACTACACCATAGTGGAACCAAGCAAGGTGGCAGTCTTACCTTGATATATTACAATATGACTATCTTATAAACCACACCATAGTGGAACCAAGCAAGGTGGCAGGCTTACCTTGACTGATTACACTATGACTATCTTATAAACGACACCATAGTGGAACCAAGCAAGGTGGCAGGCTTACCTTGATATATTACACTATGACTATCTTATAAACCACACCATAGTGGAACCAAGCAAGGTGGCAGGCTTACCTTGACTGATTACACTATGACTATCTTATAAACACACCATAGTGGAACCAAGCAAGGTAAGCCTACTACCTTACATGGTTAGTTAAAGGTACATCAAAAGTGAAATAATCAAAGTTAATTTTCTTCTTGAACTTGTATTTGGTAATATTACTGTTGATGTTTCTATTCTATTACCAAATATTATTTTCCTGGATGTGAATACAATTAATAGTCAGTTTTGTCCAGATTTAGGATAAAAGCTTTATTGTTATTTATTTATTGTTCAAAATAAAGAGAGGTAATTAAGAAGAAAAATGGTTTTCTATTGTTTTCAGACACAATCTGGTGTTTGAGTGTTCCTAAAGATAAACAAATTGATTGTATGTTGTTAGTAACTTTACTCTGCTGCTACTGGACATTAGTGAGTAAAGGGAGATATAAACATCTTCATTGATAGAGGCTTTGTTATGGATGGACTCTTTAGCTTTGAATCCGTGAATCTATTGGGTTAACAAATTATAAAAAACTGTATAAATACATTTCAATTTTATTATGTTGTAGTGCATTTAGTTTTATACAATAAAATAAAGTTTTCAATATATATGATTATAAATATAATTACAGGAATTTGTATTTGATATCCTACATTAGATATTTTTGGGTCGTTATTGCTTACCTTGCAGCAAGATTTATTATATTGCTTACCTCATGAATAAATATTTAGACCTACACATAATGAATGCGTTTTTCAAAAAACCTTTTATAATGAATAATTTCTTATTTAAAAAAAATATTATTTGAATTTATACAGTCATTACGCCTGTTTACTTACATTGGTAAAGAAATCTTTTCATTCACGTGACATAACACGAAATTCTAAATAGTATATTTTTCTAAACTCAGAACAATTTAACTCGTACATTTGGAAACTGTTTACAAAACTATTTACATCAGTATGAATGTGAGCCACATTTATGTTTTTCCATGCAGCTCGTACGTAAACCAGAGTTGCACTTAGCACATTGAGTACTTGACCATCCCATTGTAAATGTACTAAATCCCAATTCCAATAACAACTATTTACGGTTGATTTTTGTTGCCAGCATTATATAAAATTATAGAGGGAAATGTTCTCTTTCCAGTGATATATGACACTACTACACTATCTATTAGATAAAGCGAGAACTAGCTCAAATCTGGAGAGCTGACTTCATCGGCTCTGGCACTTTTAACGGTAGTAGGAGAAGCTCGTGACATTTCTGGTGATAGAAGGCGGAGCCGGTCAGATTGGCTCGTGGTTCTAAAAGGGTTAAGCATACATACATACATACATACATACATACATACATACATACATATGCGTGCACACATACACACACCTAATCACGCCGTTCCCTTTCAGGTGGGCAAGAAACTGTGCACCCAGCTCAAAAAATAATAGGTGCGTACTTAATCCATCCTCACTAACTTTCTCCACACTTCCCTATTCTTGCATACTCCCTTCATTTCAACAACATCCATACACCGAGTCGTACAAGTTCTTTTAATCTTAAAACTCTTAATGTTTCTCTGTTTCACACATTCATCTACAACATTTAGACTCGTCTTACATGACCTACCCCTTCCTTTTGATCCACACACTCTACCTTCATATATTTGCTTGGTCACTCAATCCACACTCATCCTCTTAACATGCTCAAACCAACGTAAGACGCTTCTTTCACATTGACCTATTGGATCCCCTTTCAAACCGCATTCCTGCAGCACACATTCATCACGGACTCTGTCCATACGAGTTTTTTCAAGATTAAAAATATTCAGATTAGTATATTTAAAAAAATAAAAATATTCTCTTATAAATCTTTAGGCAGGAAGGAAACAGTGATGATGATTATGATGAATTACTATTGCAAGAGCTATCCTGGCGCTTGCTGGTGGCGTATACCAGCAGTATTCAGTTTGATGGTACGCAATGACCTACAGGGCACGTAGAGCTAGAAATATTTATATTTCTTTTTTAAAACTTATCATTTAATGCATTGTTTAATTTGTTATTTAGTGTATTTATTTTAGATGTATGTATAATTTGCATTATGAGCCAACAACTCAAATATAAAGTTTATCTGGGAGCTCACGGGAAGTGATGGAATGACATTGACCAACATTTTTATTATATTTATTTTTGGTATTTAATGTGCACTTTCTTAACTGACTGATTATTGGTGAGGAACCCGACATCCCCTGAAATATTTCATCTTGTGATGTTGTACAGAATATTTAGTTTGTTGTTTAGGACTCTTAGTTTTGTGAACAAGAGCAGCAAGAAGGCCATTGATAAATTAGCTCGTATCGGGGAATGATTCGATCCAACGCTGTCACTTGAAGAGGATGTTGGAGTCATTTCAGGTGTAGTTTTAGGTACGCCTGTGCGGGAATGACGTTTTGACTTCAGGAACGGGAAATATTTAAAATCTAATTTTTTAATTTAGGCCTTGAATTGGTTTTCAAATATTTAATATTTATAAAATTATTAGTTTTCACATTTATTTGAACTAAAAAAATAGTTTGTTAAAAATAAAATAACTCTCGCTATACCGGTGTTGAGTAAGGTTCTTCGACAGCCCTGAAGTACTACCATGGTTAGTTTTTAAAATTCTTCCACAATTTATACATTTTGCGGACACTTTATCTTCTCTTTTTTTTTTTTTTTTTTTTTTTCAAAATATTACCCTTGTTTGCACTTGCATGAAATGTTTTCTTATTCGTATTGTAGACTAATACAAAATACTCTCTTCAAATATAGATTAAATCAAATAAAGCAATCGATTTAATACATTTAAAACAAACTATGGTTCGAATTAAAGTTTCAAAATCAATTTTCCTTTTTATAAAATAAGATGTTCAAAATTTATTAAAATCTTAATAGTTTATAAAAAAAAATTATTTAGCACAGCGTCTTACTACCCGTTCGGGTTATACGCTTAAGTACTAATTATACTAATGGATTAGGAATTGGGAAGGTTGAATTTAGAGGAAGTTAACCCGCATTTGCGTGGAGGGAGAGTGGAAAACTACCCCCAGTTCACCCGACCGAGGTTCGAACCTCGATCTCCCCGTCCTCGAAGGTCTGGCTCAACACGACTTGCACGTTAGCCAACTACGTCACCGAGGCGGGTCAGTTTATAAAATTAATTTGAAATTATGTTTTACATGGTTGGAAACCTGATTTTCAAGAGTCTTGTCTTTAAAATATGAACGCATAAGCACAAACAAAGCAAAATAAATATTTTTTTTCCGTGTTCTCTACACAATCACGTGGTTTTCCAAAAGTAGAATTCGATAGAACGAGTAAAAAAAAAAACTCTGGAAAAGGATATATTTTGATTGAGTGAAGATATGTTTTTCTATTATCACTTTTAGAAACACCATTTAAAGACATCTTAGCCACCAGCAATGAAAATACTTAACATTATTAAGGGCTTTTTCAGTTATCCCTTGAAATAAACGCTATTGATGTTATTTTATTCAATAACCGCACAATGTTCTTGTAATAGTTGGAATATTATAGAGCCTAGGCCTACTTTGTGCAAACACCCACAAGTATGACATTGTCCTTAGTGTGTTTTTACTGCCTATTCGGGTCATACACAGTGAAATAAGTAACTTAAGATAATAATTATTATTGGAACAAGACTAAACGTGAATGTTTTATGTATTGAGGCTCCTGTATTTAAGTTTTAAACTTCGCCTTGTTATTTGTATGAAATTTTTTTAATTTTCCCGAAAAATCCTGCAAGAATTAATTTCCTGCCCGAGTTTCGAGAACGTCCATTTTCCCGAGGCTCGGGATCCCGCCCAGGCCTAGCTTTAGGCAGTATATCCGTAAAAAGCTAGCAAAATATCTTTTCATCGGTAAATTCACGGATGTTTTACATATTGAAAATGAAGGTATATATCTGGATTGTCCATTGGTATCTGAAACCAACAAACCAACAAGTATTATAAAATTAGATTCAGTGGATGTAACATAACATTAGATGAACTGATTCACTTTGGTTGATGGAACCACAGGTGACTTGAGGAGCCCAAGTGCTGTTACCTGGTACAACCTCACAACAGGTGGTGTAGACGCAATGGTCTGTTACAGAGAACCTCTTCCAATATTGTTTACTTTATTCTTTAAATTGAAAAATGTCAGAATCGAACCCGGGACCTTTGGCATAGTATTTTACTTATTCCACAAAAGGACCACTAAGCTATCTAGGAAGCACAGCAATTTAGGTTAAGTTATTTAAACATCCTAAAATTAAAACTCATTTGGCTTACACTTTCTTGTAAAATGCATACTTTTTTAGGTATTAATGATTTCAAACATATATTTCTGAGTGTTGGAAATTTGCATTCTATATACATTAATGTTCTCGAGTTATAATTTTATGAATGTTTTAATACTTTAAATATAGCCGAGACCTTGCGTTTTGGTTTGTGAATGAAACACTTTAAACAGCAGGCAATCTTTTTACCACAATCAAACTACTCAAGCTGTCTACTCATCTTAATCTTACCACTTGGTGCTCATTTATAATACGGAAAAAATTGGAATGATGTAGCTAAACCTATAAAAATTACTTTAGAGGTAATTATATAATATCTAATTGGAGGTGGAAGAGTCCAATTTTCATACAAAGGATAGTTAAAGAAATACAATCTTTTTTGTGGTCAGTATTATATATGATTTCTGCAACCATAAGTGATATACCAGAGGGTTTGACACAAAACTATGTTTAAAAATAAAGAAGGGTACAGCTTCACCAACAAGAAGAACTTCACTGAGGATTCGTCCGAGCTAGTGTGACAACTCGAGTGGCTAAAATTGTCACATAATACATACTTGAGTTGTCACACTACACAAGATTGACAAGTAGAGTAACAAAGTGTGTATACCAAACTCTTTTAATAAAGTGGGTACTAAAAATCAAATAACTAGCACTTCCAGTTGTGGGTCTAGCCAAAAAGAATTGAAGTTATTTTGTTTTTAATAAAATGTCATGTTAATGTGTCAAGTATTATCTAACTGCCAGGTCTTCACACTTGCAGTACAGTTTACAACCACTAAGATACATGTATTATTCAGAGTTTAACTTGGCTCAAATATAGCTCATTCATAGCTATTTGTTGACCAGATAGCTACTTCATAGCCGCTTGTTGACTAGCTAGTTACTTCATACCTGCTTGCAGGCGCGTATCCAGGATTTTCACAAGGCTGGGGGGGGGGGGGGGGGCACTGCCAATCATTAAGTGGATGTCCAGAAATTTCTCCCCAAGGAAAAGTTGAAATCTGAGTGTTCAAAATAACACTATTTACACTTATTTTGTGAGCAGTTTGTAGCTTGGAAGGAGGTGTTGTAAAAATGAATACCTAATTTTTCAATATAATAAAATAAGCATAAATAAAATTTAAGGAATAAAATGTACATATTAAGACTAAACGCTTTCAAGTTGTTTTTATGTTTTTATTACAATTTAGGTTTCAAATTAAATTATTTGTGAAATATTAAATTTATAGGAACCTATAAATATGATCATAAGAAATTATTAATTCACATTTTAGTAAAAATGATGTATGTTGCGGTTTTTATGAATATGTTGTGTTGAATAAGATTAATATTTCTGCAAAGTTAGAATTATAGTAATCTAAAGGACGACACAAATCATTAAATCTCTCACATAACATCAACACAATAATCTTTGGGCCAGTCTTGTAGCTCCAGTCATCAAGGCTTTAGTCTCGCAAATAAATCTACAACTTCACTGGCATCAACTTTTATCTCTTTATTCATATTAGCAAGCGCTAAGCCATTGAAACGTTGCTTGTTCATTGTTGGCCGGAGGTAGGTTTTGAATCTTCATAACGTGGAGAAATTCCTTCCGTAGCAGTGGATACAGGCAAAGTTGCTAAAATCTTACAACATTTTTATGTTAGGGACGAATTTGTCGCAGTAACTAAGGGTCTCGACAGCAGTAACTGAAACATTTGTAACTCCGTCCCACGTCTTCCGCCGAATAGCGAGCTTGCCTCTTAGTTCTGTCATGGAGTTTGCCATCAAATCACTGTCCTAAATATGTTTTATTTATTTATTTATTTATTCACTGTTTACAGGCCCGGTATCTTACAAACTTTAAACTTACAAACTTTGTCGTAAATATGTGCTGCATTCAAGGCCGTAGCCAGCCAATAATTTCAGGGGTGGTTTGGTGGGCCCATCCCCCAATTGACAGAGGCTAGAAAAAATTCTAAATAAAAAACTGTTCTAGAAGCTATCTGAAGTGTTTTTTTTATGGTACCATAACCCCCTAATTGCCGAGGGCTGGGAAAATTTCTAAATATTAAACACCTCTAGAAGTTATCTAAAGTGTTTTTTTATGGCAACATAACCCCCTAACCGCCGAAAAATAGGAACAATTCTAAATATTTAACACCTCTAAAAGCAATCTGAAATTTTTTTTACGACAACATAACACCATAACTGCCGAAGGCTAGAAAAAATTCTAAATAATAAACACCTCTGGAAGCTCTCTGAAGTGCTTTTTATGGTAACACAGCCCCCTAATTTTTACTTGTACCTTAATTTTGATATTGTTTGAACCATAAATAAAGCCATATATATTTTGTTCATAAAATTTCGGGGGGGGGGGGGGGGTTTGAACCCCGACTACGGCCTTGGCTGCATTTAAAATGTTCTCTTCTCCATGTTTACCAAATTTAGATGGAATAAATGCTATGGTCCAGTTGGCGATATCGCTCAAGGCCATTCCACTGGCAGACAGACACACTGTAGTTTGTCTTAGCGTGTATTTAGTATGTGTTAAAGACCCAATAAGTTATGTGATGAGTAAAAGGGGTTAATTAAAATTAATAAATTAGATTATTTATTAAAAACTCAGTTTTTTTCATTAAAACTGCAAGCCAAAAACTTGAAATTAAAACGTTAAGGAGTACATCAGCCTATGGACAACCTTGTCATCGGCATGTTTGCCATTCCTAAGAACAGACTTGTCCAACTTTTGTACAAATAATTAAATAATGTCATCCCTTGGTAAGTTTAATTCTAAACCTGTATCATTTTATTCTTTCTGTTTGTGGATCTGTTTAGTTGTTTTGTACTTCTAGTGATTTTTTAATATAAGAAAACATAAATTAATCTAATTAAATATGTTAACAAGTGGTGAGAAAAAAAATCATTACAGGTAAGATTTTACCTGGCCCCACCAAAAATAAATATTACGCACCGCCACTGACTATAATTATAGCCAATATGGCTGCCGTGATTTTGGATTAAACTTGATGAGATTTATAGCACTGTACTAAGCAGATGCATTCAATTTGAAAAGTAAAAGGTACCGTAAAAAACCAAATTATGTTATGTTACCTCGTGTGTATTTGAACCAGGGCCGGTCCATCAATCGGCCCTGTAGCTCAGCATGGCTCAGTTAGGTATGGAGCATTCTCCTGGTTGTATTTTGTTAGCTATGGCTCAGTCAGGTATCGAGCATTCTACTGGCTGTAGTTTGTTAGCTATGGCTCAGTCAGGTATGGAGAATTCTACTGGTTGTAGTTTGTTAGCTGTGGCTCAGTCAGGTATGGAGCATTCTACTGGTTGTAGTTTGTTAGCTGTGGCTCAGTCAGGTATGGAGCATTCTACTGGTTGTAGTTTGTTAGCTAAGTGTATCTGTATAGTAACGTAGGAAAATTATCCAACATAGTATATCCTACACTACATAAAAGATAAGGAAAATCAAAATACGTAAAACCAAACCTAGTCGTGATTGAACTCCAGACTCACGAGTTAAAGTCCTCCCACATTGTGGTAGCAACTCCTGATGTGTTTGCTTCTAAATCAACCCGCCATGGCGCGCTGATTGCGCTTTAGTGTTTATTACTTATCAGTGGGAGTTTTTATCAGTAGAACTGAGATATCATTGGAAAATAGACGTGCTATGATGAGAACCTCGCTATTGTCAGGTATATACTGTACTGTGGCTGTGCTATGGTGATATCCTCGCTGGTGTCAGGTATATACTATACTGTGGCTGTGCTATTATGAGAACCTCGCTGGTGTCAGGTATATACTATACTGTTGCTGTGCTATGATGAGATCCTCGCTGATGTCAGGTATATACTATACTGTGGCTGTGCTATGGTGATATCCTCGCTGGTGTCAGGTATATACTATACTGTTGCTGTGCTATGATGAGAACCTCGTTGGTGTCAGGTATATACTATACTGTGGCTGTGCTATGATGAGAACCTCGTTGGTGTCAGGTATATACTATACTGTGGCTGTGCTATGATGAGAACCTCGCTGGTGTCAGGTATATACTATACTGTGGCTGTGCTATGATGAAAACCTCGCTGTTGTCAGGTATATACTATACTGTGGCTGTGCTATGATGATATACTCGTTAGTATCAGGTATATACTATACTGTGGCTGTGCTATGATGATATCCTCGTTAGTATCAGGTATATACTATACTGTGGCTGTGCTATGATGATATCCTCGTTAGTATCAGGTATATACTATACTGTGGCTGTGCTATGATGAGAACCTCGCTGGTGTCAGGTATATACTATACTGTGGCTGTGCTATGGTGATATCCTCGCTGTTGTCAGGTATGATGAGATCCTCACTGATATCAGGTATATACTATACTGTGACTGTGCTATGATGAGATCCTCGCTGATGTCAGGTATATACTATACTGTGGCTGTGCTATGCTGATATCCTCGCTGGTGTCAGGTATATACTATACTGTTGCTGTGCTATGATGAGATCCTCGCTGATGTCAGGTATATACTATACTGTGGCTGTGCTATGGTGATATCCTCGCTGGTGTCAGGTATATACTATACTGTTGCTGTGCTATGATGAGAACCTCGCTGGTGTCAGGTATATACTATACTGTGGCTGTGCTATGGTGATATCCTCGCTGGTGTCAGGTATATACTATACTGTTGCTGTGCTATGATGAGATCCTCGCTGTTGTCAGGTATATACTATACTGTGGCAGTGCTATGATGATATCCTCGTTAGTATCATGTATATACTATACTGTGGCTGTGCTATGATGAGAACCTCGCTGGTGTCAGGTATATACTATACTGTGGCTGTGCTATGGTGATATCCTCGCTGGTGTCAGGTATATACTATACTGTTGCTGTGCTATGATGAGATCCTCACTGATGTCAGGTATATACTATACTGTGGCTATGCTATGGTGATATCCTCGCTGGTGTCAGGTATATACTATACTGTTGCTGTGCTATGATGATATCCTCGTTAGTATCAGGTATATACTATACTGTGGCTGTGCTATGATGATATCCTCGTTAGTATCAGGTATATACTATACTGTGGCTGTGCTATGGTGATATCCTCGCTGTTGTCAGGTATATACTACACTAAGGCTGTGTCATTGGCCATGCGGATTAAATGTCAGGATCATATAAGTTAGTGTGCCTGTGATGGGCTGGTTAGGGTTCAAATCCCAGCGAGATATAAAGCTAGTGTTTTTCCCTAAATTATCTCCCAACCACCTTCTACAGAAATGTTGTTACATTTTCTCTAAACTTTACCTTACTCACCTCTTATTCAAAAGTGTAGCTATAAACTCATACCCTAACAAGTCTAGTCTATCTTCTACACCCAGGCTTATTACTCGCTATGTATATACAGTAAAACCTTGGATTGCCAGTAAATTGGTCTGCGAGTGTTTAGTAAGACGAGTAAAAATTTTCAATAAATTTTAACTTGATAAACGAGCGATATCTTGCAATACGAGTAGTAATATGGTTATGCTTTGTCTGCCGAGCAGTGTCATTGGATAGGTTCTTTGTTAAAGTCGCACAAAAAGAAAAATATTCCAGTGAGCCAACATATAGCAGTGATTCTGTTAGTGACAGTGAAAGTCGTCCTAAACTATAACCCACCTCCTCCTCTCCTCTCTCCCGTTCACCTCACACTAGCCACGATTAAATTTAATTAATAAATTTGATTATAGTACAGTTACATTTAAATAACGAAAATAAAAAAGGTATTAATCATTTTTTGGTGAAATATTTTTGGGTTGTGGAACGAATCATCTGAGTTTCCATTATTTATTATGGGGGAAATTCACTTTGATATACGAGTGCTTTGTATTACGAACACGTTTACGAAACGAATTATGCTCGCAATCCAAGGTTTTACTGTATATATATTAATTACGTTAACGTGGTGGGTAGCTGTAGGGTTGGTAACCACATCACTGTAGTGAGAGAAATGTATAAAAACACACGAGTGGTGTGAGTTACAGGTGATGGAGTCTCCAGCAAGGAGATAGTGTCCGTTGCCGTGGAAGTATCCAGCAGGAAAGAACTGAAGAAGTTCCCCACCAATCAACCTTTACACGACATTGTAAAACAGCTGTGTGAAGAGTTTCAACTCCCCTACGAGACAGACAAGTACTCTCTTCAACTGACCGAGGCTGAGAGGAACTCTCAGAGGAACAAATACCTCACTGAGGACAACCGGGACCAGATAAAGGACGGCTGTATCCTCAAGCTGGTCTTCTCTCCTAGTGAAATGGTGAGTAGCAGGGCTCTCACTCGTGAGATGTGAGTAGCAGGGCTCTCACTAATATTGGATGGTCTATTTTTGTCAACATTTCTTGTACAAAAATAATTATTCCTGTAATTTATGAGTAATGGGCCCATAATCCCTTTTTCTCATATAAGTTTAAAGTTAAAGGATAGGAGGTTTGTTTTTCCTAAAATCACTTTTAATAATTATATATGTAAGTTATTCAAAACTATTTGAGATTTGTTTGTTTTCTGAAATAATTGATCCTGTGTTCATATCTTCATACAATCACATAGATATAGTCTATGGTTGAATACATAGAAATATTCTTGAATGCCAAAACGTTGGCCCAAAGAAATGAATTTAGACTCAGAGTCAGGAGTGCTTTATCTGTTTTTGTTGAAAGATTTATAGATCATTATTTTAGGTTATCACAATACTATCTCTATACTTGATGTGTCTCAGGAAGACAGGTGTTCCTCGTAAACAAATGAGTGTTTCTTGATCCAGGTTAAGATGTTCCTGCCAAAGATATTATCTCAGGACGAGGATAAACGAACCTGGGCCCTCGAGAAGCTCGCTCTGCTGAGTCACGACCCTGTCTTCTTGAGCGAGTTCGTCTCAGCGGAGGGCGTCCCGACGCTGACCTCGCTGGTGTGCGAACCCTCCCTTACGGCGCAGCACGCGTCCTGTTGTCTGAAGACGCTGCTGGGTATCCTAAGCAGGAGACTGTTGACCACGGTCGATGAGGCCGCGATCAAGAGGATCGTTCAGTACGTGATGGCTGACAGCCCTCTTGAGACGGAGCTGATAGAGGACTCGCTGGCGATACTACGGGCCGTAGTGACCAACAGGAAGTCGGGAGACGAGGGGAGCTCTTGTGTAGAGAGGAAGCTCGGGGTTCCCGATGTAATCCACCACCTGTGGAACAGAGACAATCCTCGCATACAGCAGAACACGGTGGGGCTCATCAACGCCTTGGCTGGAGGAGCTCGAGGTGAGAGGATCCTCCAGTACATGGTGGCCGCAAGGTACAGAGACACGATACATAAAAACATCATCCTCAACCCTCCTGTTAGCGAGGGTATGGCCCACGAGCTGTACGTGTACCAAACGCTCATCTTGAACCTACGGGAGGCCAAGCTGAGGACGCCGGTCGACGCGACAGGGATGGACCAGAAGCTAGTCGAGGACTTGAACTCTCTCGTCGTGCATGCGGAGAAGGATATCCGGAGGTACAGCGTGAACATCTTCGCCTCCGCAGACCCGCAGACGACCGAAGAGCTGCAAGGGTCTAATAAAACAGTCTCCATGATGGAACTGGACAATTCGACGCCGATGATGGGGGGCAAGCAGCCGAGGAAGTTGATTTATCATAGATCCAAGTCGACGCCAGAATTTGAGAGCCAAAATTACGCCATGGACTTTTCGTCCGGGCTATTTTGCCAACTCACCGTGGAGTTCATGCTCTATTTTGCACAAAGGTATTTTTGCTCAAAGCACATCTTCATCAATGATGGTTGATAATGAAGGACACTAAGGAGGTCCTTACAGATTGTATCCTGCCACGTGAAACCTAGGCTCTCATGAGATCAGGTGTAAGACCCATTATCCGACCAGGAAGTTTGTTAATACTCTGTTTTGTTGCACTCAGATACATGAAAACGTTCGTGCGCGTGATGCTGGAGGAGGTGACACTTGGGCACTCGTTCCCAGCAGTGTGTGAGCGTGTGACACGTCTGGTGTGTGAGGCTGTGGGACTGGGTCGACCCCCCAGGAAGGAGGGAAGATTGTACCAACCTCTGGTGTTCCAGCCCAACCTCGGGGTTCATTTCTTGGAGGAAGTGTTCTGCCGCACTGTGCTGCTGCTAGGCAGGACTCGCCGGGATATGAAGGCCAGGACTGCAGAGGATGAGGAGAAGGTAAGCTGTGGCCAACACTCGTCAGGGCTGCCCGTACAATTCAGGAGACGTGGAACACGTGATATGTGAGTGAGACAGGAATATCTTGCTCTTTCGCCCGTCCTCCTAGTTGCTCCTAGGACTGATAAGTGACACCTTGCTATGACTGTTGAAGGTGTTTACGGTACTACGACGGCAGCTTCTAGAAGCTCTCGCCACCAAAGCCGAGTCTGTGACCAAACTGGATGAAGCTCTCCGCAAAGTGACGTATGGGCGGGTGTCGGAGCTGTGGGAGTTGGAGAGAGAGAAGAAAGAGCGACACTTACTGGAGTCATGTCCCCCTATCTTGGAGCTGAGGAGCAATCGAACCCCGGACATGGTACAGCTCATCAAGGAACAGAGGCTGGAGATGCTCATGGAAGGTCACAAGTTCCCTGTCATCAATCAAAGAGGTCAGGTCAGTATAGAGGTCACTTTATGAGATACTTGCTACTTGCAAAGAGCTGTTAAATAACAGACAATCCAAGACTTTGGTCCGCACTGTAGACTAAGGCGTCAGTCGCGTCTGGACATTTTTCCGGTGATGGGGGATATGGGCTTGTACCTAGCCTATTGTACTAATGATAGTTTCCTAAAGGTTTTCCCAATATCCCTCCACGCAGATGTGGGTCTATTTACCTAAAGTATACCTTTTCCAGTAGTGTAGCTACATTCAGATAGCCTGAACGGGTAGTAAGACGCGATATAAAAAGAACTCACACATTTGGTGACACTCTTTACAATAATTTTCAGAAAGAGAAGAAGAAATGGAGGCTGGTATATTTAACCAACAACCACAAGCAATCCACTACGGAGATTGCAGTGAACAGGGGAAGTTCCTGAACAGGTTCCAGAAAATCCAGGTCTCCAATGTTACCAACCTGGTCACCGGGAAGAAATGTCCCCATGTCAAAGATTTTAGGTACTTTTCTCCTCTGGATAGGAATAGTACTGTATAGACTGTAGAAATAACTGTATTAATGCTGTATGGAAAGATTACATAACCAGAAGGTGAAAATACAAGCTAAATGGTCGGATCAATAAATAATCTGTGCGGTGGTAGAAATTTAGTCAAACCACATGAAGGGATATCAATATTATGTTCCCAGGAAACACAAGTTGGAGCAGGAGATCCTGGATCTGTCCTTCTCTTTGATCCTGGACTGTGAGCCTCACTCCCTGGACCTGGTGGCTCCCAATCAGGCCATCTTTGATTGCTGGGTGGATGGGTTCAACGCTCTCCTGGGTCAGTAAAATACTAACACAATCAGAGTTTGTCTAAACTGGGCAGACAGAGAGCCCTGCTGAATTTGTCATACATATCCTGGACGGTGGTTGAGAGCGTTCAGGCGTTCATCTTCACACGCTCACCATTGAAAAATGACCTCATCTCCCTGTCTTTCACTGGCCACTGGGAATTCTAGTCACTATTCTAATATTTTTTTTATTTTAGTGCTAACGATTCAAATTGTCAGATTTATTTAATTTATTATTTTATCATCATGCGGCTTACAGACCATTTGGAGCTTAAAGAATCAGTTTGAGGAGGGTGATCTCTAAGGAAATGTACATGTATTCTTCTGAATATATTTATTGCCGACCTTCTTTAGCGCAAGTTGGATGTGACACTATAGTAGACACTGTTGGTTTATCAGCAGCTGGATTATACAACTCACACCATTCATGATGAATATTGCCTTGGTATCCAAGATGTGAAAAGCAGACTATCGAGGGATAGTGAGTGGTTCTAACCTGTGTCTTGTGTTCAGGTCGGGATATGACCAGTAACGCTATGATGGACGACCTCAAAGTGCTACTGGATATGGAGGTTCGACTCCTGCTTTGGATATAGAGGGGATACAAATACCCAATAAACCACCTCCGGTTCCTCAACCGCCGCCAAACTATCACTTCCACGACGAGTCTAACGCCTAAAACACTGTGTGTCCAACACAGTTGTATTGTAACACAACATTTCACTAAATAAATTAAGTACATTTAGACAATCAAAACTGAAATTTGTACTTTTTTAAAGGTGTAAATAGCATTAAAATTATTGATATGAGCAGTGTGTTTAGAATCAAATTTGTACCACTACAGATTAAACATTTTTTTATTAAAAAAGACAACAATTTTTGTGAAGTTCTTGTTATTCGCCCTAAATGAATAGTTATTGTATTCTGCGATTAAAGAGGTTAAACCAACTCATTATTAGATATTAAAAAGTTACTACTGAAAATAGTTTATTTAGTATTACGTAGAGCTATTGATGTTTTAAATAAATGGTTGCCTTTGAGTATTAATAAAATAGGAGGTTTGAGGGGTGGGGTATGCAACCATTAGAAACCAGGGGAGTGGTTCTAACCATGTCATACCTTACTTCACTCTTCTTGTCAAAGGACGTGTAACCAAAGACCATCAAAGGAGTAAAAATATATAGTTTTACTCTAACTTAAAAGAAGCTGTATTTATTATTTTTCAAAGCAGAGTCAATAAACCTGTAGCTCAGGAGCCAATGAATGTAACAGGTGTAATGACCCCCTCATTAGTCGATTGACTGTAATGAGCTCTCGAGCAGAGTCGACCAAGCTGTGTGGGACTATTCAGAGCAGGTCATGCTGATTGGCTTGGAGCTGATCACGTGATACCAGGCCACCCGTATAATATGAGGAGAGAATCTCTTGGACAGAGACAAAGTCAAACAGTCGGATGTGTTTGTTCAAGGAAATGTTCTTTTATTTGGTTTGTATTGTCAAACTAAAATTAGAATCTGTCAGAAAATACAAATGTCAACACATTTTTACATATTTTACACAAAACTACACGATTTGTGATTTTCTACTGTATTTGTATACTATTTGCTGATTTGTTGAATTTTTAAACACTGTTTGAATAATACAACCGCAATGAACCTTGGGCTGGATTTCTCCAAGAACCTCAATGGTTTGTAGATAGCCACACCCCACCTGCAATCAGACTAACACCTGCAATCAGACTAACACCTGCGGTGAATACAACGTTCTGATGGCTAAATGTCGACTGTTGTAATAATAACTGCTGCAACGGAGAATATCAAGACTTTGGTACAACTCATTTAATAAAGATAGATAAGATACCTAACACAAAACATTGTTGTACACAAGTAAACATATTATTATAATTAATAACTTATGCTTTTCACAGTTTATTTTATGTGTAAGGAAAGGCAAGCATATTTATCACAATATTTTAGCGCCAAAGCATCAGTTATGATTTATATCACTTTCCTGTCGACAATTGTCGAGTGCAAACATGAGTTTTATTAGCAGTGTGGTTTGTAGGAAGGACTATCTCCTATCTCTGAGAAATATTGCTCCATCAGAAGTTATTTCCTTTCCTTACTGTGGCAGGTATGTATGTCTACAAGATATTTCAATGCCTACTTAAACAGATAAGTTCTATTTTAATGTTGGAATGTCTCGACATTCAAAAGACTATACAACTAGTTACTAGCAAATATTGTTAAACTGTAAAATACTATAGAGACTTTTTGCGCTGGCTCTTTTTATAAAACATTGTTGTGTTGACTTATTTTATAAGACAGACACAACAACCAGGCCCCAGACCAGTAATATAACATTTAACTGAATGTATTAATGTTATAATGGATTACTCGTATAAGAAAAAATGTTAACACATAGTTACTATTCCATTACTTACATTTTCCAATATTCGTATTATTCGAGATTTAGGATTCGAAGGTAAATTGGAAATTTAAATTCCGAGATTCGGATTTGTGAAATAGTGGATTCAATCAAACGCTGATTTTAACATGAATGTGATAGTCTGAAAACAGCTTTGGGGGAACTCACAGATAATTGTTGGTTCAGAACATAATTATACAAATCAATTTTATGCGTCAATAGTGAAAATATATAGCTATCATATTTATGTCGCCATTAATACAATTTATCTATAATTTATTGAAATTATTTTTATTATAGTATTATATCATCATGAATAAGTACACTGTGAAATGAACACAAGATTTGACACTAAAATATACGACAGTAGTTTGATAACTGTCAGCAGCCATCGAAAGTCTTAATGCATTGAGAAATATAATTTTAGGTCTTAAGCCTGATTCACACAACGCTAGTAAATAGTGACACTCGTTGTCGTAATATTGTCACCATGACAGCACTGTCACGAATCAAAGCATGTTGATGTAGGATAGTGTGACAGTACCGTCAACAACCGCCATCACTTTCATCGTGTGAACAGGTTTACTGCGACAATGTGACAACGAACCATTTCCTTTTTGCGCCAAGCCCTTGTTTAGTCACCACGCTACTCAACAGTTCAAGGAACATATCTTGATCGATTGTGAAGAAAATGGCAGAACAATTGAGAATCTTGGCGTGTTTGTTGGATGTTCTCTAGCTATGGCTGACTCTCGGGACTGTACTTACTGTATCTTGAGAATCTTGGCGTGTTTGTTGGATGTTCTCTAGCTATGGCTGACTCTCGTGATAGTACTTACTGTATCTTGAGAATCTTGGCGTGTTTGTTGGATGTTCTCTAGCTATGGCTGACTCTCGGGACTGTACTTACTGTATCTTGAGAATCTTGGCGTGTTTGTTGGATTTTCTCTAGCTATGGCTGACTCTCGTGATAGTACTTACTGTATCTTGAGAATCTTGGCGTGTTTGTTGGATGTTCTCTAGCTATGGCTGACTCTCGTGATAGTACTTACTGTATCTTGAGAATCTTGGCGTGTTTGTTGGATGTTCTCTAGCTATGGCTGACTCTCGTGATAGTACTTACTGTATCTTGAGAATCTTGGCGTGTTTGTTGGATGTTCTCTAGCTATGGCTGACTCTCGTGATAGTACTTACAGTATCTTGAGAATCTTGGCGTGTTTGTTGGATGTTCTCTAGCTATGGCTGACTCTCGTGATAGTACTTACAGTATCTTGAGAATCTTGGCGTGTTTGTTGGATGTTCTCTAGCTATGGCTGACTCTCGTGATAGTACTTACCATGTCAACAAGGCTTTAGACCGGTACATCACACACTTCACTTGCGTTTTATGGACTACATTAATAAATAATCGACTACTGACGATATGATACATCGAGTATTTGATTCAATTAATTTAAAGGTACACTTAAATAATATAGAATGTTATGTAAGTGGAACTCTTGATTAATTTTATTCCTAGCACAAGCTAGGTCAAATTGAATGTAATATTTGTATGTTCTATTATCGCCTATTACTCATTGATGTTGATAAGAAGAACGTCTTCATTTCTTATTAATCTCACTTTTAAAGATTAATATATTTTGCAATAATCTTGGAATTTAACGGTAAATTCTAAAAGGTGGGTTAGAAATTGTGTAATTTATAAGTCTCAGGTAACTGAAACATAAAATATAAAAACAAAGGTAATTAGTGATCCTATTCTAGGGCTTGTTAATTGACTAAAGGTTATGATGTGGCTCCCATTACAGAGATAGTGGGATTTTAACAATATCACCATTACAGTTCTAACTAGCTCCAACTCGCCAGGACGTCTAACACCAATGGATCATCTAGTGAAAGTGTTTTTACCGCTGATGCTGCTGCTATTCAAGATGGCCGTGGATGCTCAAGGAGTCAGTAAGTGTTATATTACTATACAGGGTGGTACAAAGACACACAGTTTACAGCCGGATAATATTTAGTTCTTTCTGCACCACATAAAGGTCTACACTTGTGGGGCCAGGATGAGGAAGGTAACTAACAAAAAATATGTTAACATGGATAAATCAAATGTAGCGATACCACATCCCTTACACCTGACAGAGATTCTTACTTTTGTCACCGGTAACCTCGGCTATTGCGACGCCTTGGACCGCGCATCCACCAATATGGGTGTATGGCCAAGGACCAAAAGTTGACTAACAGCCTCAAAACTTTGATTGATGTGTGATTTCCCAGAATTGTTGCTCATCCAAGTCATCAACAGGTTGACACCTCTGTGAAACCACTTGGAAACCAGGTTGACATCTCTGTGAAACCACTTGGAAACCAGGTTGACACCTCTGTGAACCCACTTGGAAACCAGGTTGACACCTCTGTGAAACCACTTGGAAACCAGGTTGACATCTCTGTGAAACCACTTGGAAGCCAGGTTGACATCTCTGTGAAACCACTTGGAAACCAGGTTGACATCTCTGTGAACCCACTTGGAAACCAGGTTGACACCTCTGTGAACCCACATGGAAACCAGGTTGACACCTCTGTGAACCCACTTGGAAACCAGGTTGACATCTCTGTGAAACCACTTGGAAACCAGGTTGACACCTCTGTGAAACCACTTGGAAACCAGGTTGACACCTCTGTGAAACCACTTGGAAACCAGGTTGACACCTCTGTGAAACCACTTGGAAACCAGGTTGACACCTCTGTGAACCCACTTGGAAACCAGGTTGACATCTCTGTGAAACCACTTGGAAACCAGGTTGACACCTCTGTGAAACCACTTGGAAACCAGGTTGACACCTCTGTGAAACCACTAGGAAACCAGGTTGACATCCCTGTGAACCCACTTGGAAACCAGGTAATCTCGTTTCTTCTTTAGAATCACATCTCGACCCGGAAAATCTCAAACCCTCCGTCTTTTCTTTATTCTTCATTTGAAAAAATCGAGATTGGTATTAGTAGTAAATAAAATGAAGTTTTAGCTGGGACGTATTTTTGAGCAAGAAGACCACCATACCCCTCCGCCACCCTACTATCCTCTCTTCCTCCCTCCTCCACCCTACCATCCTCTCTTCCTCCCTCCTCCACCCTACCATCCTCTCTTCCTCCCTCCTCCACCCTACCATCCTCTCTTCCTCCCTCCTCCACCCTACCATCCTCTCTTCCTCCCTCCCTTTACCCAAACCCAATAATCTACTAGAACCCATAACGGTTAATTCCCTTACACTCCTCTTCTATCGCTACAAATGTTGCTGCATTAAATACTATAACCACACTTCTCATCCTTAGTTGCTGTATGAATGCTATGAAATTAGCCTCTCCTCGAAATTAATTCTGACACCAAACCAATACACCTCATCCTTTTACATACGAAGGATATTATATGAATCCTCTACATTCTACATCCCGCTCCTGACTGGTACGTCAGCCTGCCTTTGTCTCAAGCATCACTACGTTTGTCTCAAGCATCTCTACGTTTGTCTCAATCATATTTACATTTGTCTCAATCATCTCTACGTTTATCTCAAGCATCTGTACATTTGTATAAAGCATCTCTACGTTTATCTCAAGCATCTGTACATTTGTCTAAAGCATCTATACGTTTGTCTCAAGCATCTCTACGTTTGTCTCAATCATATCTACATTTGTCTCAATCATTTCTACGTTTATCTCAAGCATCTGTACATTTGTCTAAAGCATCTCTACGTTTATCTCAAGCATCTGTACATTTGTCTAAAGCATCTATACGTTTGTCTCAAGCATCTCTACGTTTGTCTCAATCATATCTACGTTTATCTCAAGCATCTGTACATTTGTCTAAAGCATCTGTACATTTGTCTAAATCATCTCTACGTTTATCTCAAGCATCTTTACATTTGTCTCAACCATCACTGCTTATCACTGGTAATGGGTTGCTCTCACTAATCTAACCCCAGGATTTCGGATGATCAACAGCCACCCTGCACTGGAACTTGAACTGGAACTACAGTAGCAGTTCTACAGGATTATTACTGTGAGGGATATTCACGAATAAGTGCTGGTTATCTTTGAAAAGGGTTTGCATGCTTACTAAATAATACATATTTTATCTAGTATCAATTAATGTAATATATTTTGCCATTTTTAAGTTTGCTAATATTTTGAAATTTGAAAAAAAAAAAATGAAAAAATCTGGAAAGCTGGAAAGGATCTTCTAAAACAAGAAAAACGAAAAAATAAAACATGTTACCAGCAGTAACTTTTATTACAAGAATGCAAGAGATGACCGGAAATGTTATGATGATGATGTTGTGTAGGTCAGTGGAGTGGCAAGGAGTTCCTTCACTGCGCTCCTGATGTGAAGTTCATCCTGCAGTGCAGTGTGTGCGACTGTCCCCAAGACGGTGTTTCCGGGATCTGCAACAACGCTACCTGCCCCATTTCCAACACGTTCAAGTTCGTCAAGATGTACAAGAAGGGGGATCTAGAGGAAGGTGACCTCATAAACAGCCTCAATAAATATGTTCTATTCTATATTGAGCTATAGCATCTAGGCCAGGGGTCCTCAATTATTTTTGATGGAGGTCTGTTTTAAAAATTTGACATACTTCCGCGGTCCGACAAAACTTTAACAGTGACTCAATTTCAAGCCTTATAGGACTATACTAATTCAAAAACGTGATTTTCTTCCCTTTTAGTTATTTTTACTTATTTATTATCGCTGGCCTTCCATGTCTACTACCCGCCCACCACCGAAATAGCATCATTTCTTCTGTTTATCGCTATCTCGTCAAGGTCCTTAAAATGTATCTACGGTCCACCTTTTGGTGACCACTGCTCTAGGCGATTAGACTCTGATACTTCAGATTAAAGGAGTCCGATTCAAACAAATGGTAATTTGTCTGGTAATAAAATTGTAGTCTTCAGACAATTGTAGTCTTCAGACACTCGGTAAGTGTTCCGACAGTAGTCTCCAGTCAGACAGTGTTCAACGGTAGTCTAGGACTAGTAGCTCAGAAATATGATTGTTTCAGTTTTAGTGTAATGTCACTGATGAACGAGATAATTGTCTGTCAACAGATAGCGCTGGTAAGACTTGCAAGGCTGGACAGAACTACATCGCTTGTCACGAGTGCTACTGCAAAGGCGTTGACGACCCACAGTTCTGCATCCCTATAAAATGTCCTGTATTCTAATTAAGGTTTCATCCTTTCAAAAGGTAAATATTGTAACATTAGTTTTTTCTAAAAAAAAAATTGACTTATATTATCGATATTTTGCTTTCAATGCTCGATGTTTTCACTATTGATGTTTTCTTTTGTAGAGTCAAATTCATACTAGGGATCGATAGAAAAACATTGATGCAAAAAACAACTATAACCAAAGAATAAAAAAACCACATAAAAATAGTATTTTTTCATTGGTTTTAAAGAAATTTTAAAACCTTGTTGTAAAATACGAATTGGTAAACCATCTAAATTGTCTTTCTTTTTGATCATTTTGACTTTTTTTGTGTTTGTCAGTGTTTGTCTGGCGGCTACTATATAAAAAGAGACGCTTCTTTAGAACATACGCCGAGAGCATCGATGGTTGACGTTTTCAAAACAGCGATGGTTTAGGGTTAGAATCGTCGATGTTTAGAGACCGGTGTTTATCAAACATCGATGTTACTTCTCCGATGTAGACATCGATGTTTTGCTATCGATATTCGTCCTTACTTTCAAATACTGAATTCCGTTGACAACTTTACAGTTTAATTTTTTTTTTGTTTTATTTCCATTAGATTACACAACTCCTAAAGTTTCGGATATTAATTATATATTTACAATTTATTTATATAATCTGGAATTTACTTACCTGTATTTCACTCTATTAAATTTTTATTTTTGTTTTGTTGAGGTTTCTTTCGTCATACTTCTTAATTATTATGTTTTGTGTGTGATTTTAACGCTATCTACTTTGGAAAGGGGTTTGTTTTGGAATTATTGGGATATTAATACTATTTATGTTTTTGACGCATATAACATCTGGCTTTCATTTGAGGAACTAATTTTCCCTAGCGGAAGAAAGAGTAGTTATTATAAGACCATTATTGTTTTATATACTTGGGTGGATTTTGGGCGCGAGATTTAAAATTAATCTGACAGATGGTTTGTGTTTATCTCTGTAAAATTACAATATTAAGTTATTTTATTATAGTTTTTTTTTCTTTCAATGTATTAAAAGTTACCTAACTGTTTTTTTAATTATATAATCTCGGTAATTCATGTTCATATAATTCGGAAGTGATTTTAAAAAGGGACCATCATTGTTATTTATGTAATCGACACGGCCTAAATTCAGTCGTTTGTTTAACATCTGTAGTGTTCTGGATTGTGATTGACAAAATGAGTATATCAGGGTGCTGTGATAAGCTAGTAAACAAATAGAACATATGCGCTGACAACATGGACGAAGTGTCAGCATTCCTCACGGTAAATCAGGCTAGAGGCCAGGATAAGTAGTAGTGTATCCAAGCTATCAGGGCTGACTAATCACCATCGAGTCTAGGGGGTCACTCTGCCCGTTTTTCGGGCTACGTGGGCTACGCTGTATCATCAATACATGTATTGGAGGGCTACCTTGAGCCCAGGGTACCGGGGTTCATAAACCATGTATGATCACCTAGAGGTGAGTCAGGCCATTGGTTAAACATTCCTTGCATTCTTCCACTAAGTTATATATACAAAGTAATTCATTATATAATATATTTAAAGAGGTAGCAACTGCACATTTGAAATATTATAAGCAAAATTCACGTTGATAAGATGTATTTTGTAAAATGGCTTGAAATGTTCTTTACAAATGTGGAACATTGTCTCTCTTGATGACTAAAATGTCGATGGGAGGATGTGAAACTATATTCGGAGGAGGTTTTGTCTCAGGATAGGTTTGAATGGCAAACTTAAATTCTGGTGGCCATCAACTCTTCAGTCCCTTATAAAGTGTAAACAGGAAAGTTGATAAAGTGCTGTTTATTTGTTAGATGAGGGTTTATAAAACATTGTAATCTCTTCCAGCATATAAGCTTTTCTCCAAGCACAATCCATGAACTCAGAGCTGGAGAAGTATGATTTACCCAACCCCAGCACATAACAACATTTTTGAACTATATAAACTATTTCGAAGATTTTTGTGAATAGTAATTGTGGACTTGGGTTTACCATTTTTTAAACTAGTCACTAACATTAAAAATATAAAATGTAAGCCTAACCTTGGCTCAAAGAAAATAATTTTAAGCATCCTCTAAAACCATGTTTAATAAACAACTTTTTCAAAAATAAATAATTCATTAACATTCAAGCAGCCCCAAGATGATTGATTTTAACAAGCGGTTGAAACTTTTTTAAAACGTGGATTAAATAAAAAGACAACAGTACTTTACTGATACTGATTTTTTCAATCCTCTTTGCATGTCATTAATTTTCAATTTAGATTTTCGTAGTCCACAATAATTTAAATAAATGGCACGGATCCCCGCACGAACTTTCTCGCTCCAATGTTTAAAAATGGAGATATTTACTCAAAACTCATAATATACCATATATGAAACGACGTAATTTACACTAGCAAACCAGAGTACAAATTGCGCTATACTTACGTAAAACATTTTTTGACTCCCGGTTTTAAATTTTATAATTTTATTTAAAAAAACTAAAGTGCTCATTAGTATATTTGGAGCAATAAAAAAAAATCAATATTGGGTCCACAAGGGTCAACACTTCGTATCAAAATTTCGACTTGCGGTTAAAATTTTTGAAATTTTATTAGGGGTAGCACATCATTAGGTCATCACATTGCTATTAAATTCCTCATTTATAAATTTTGACCAATAAAAAAGGTAAATATTGACTACTGAGTCTAAAATGATAGAGATAGATCATTTATGTACAAACACATTTTCCCCTAAGAGGTTAAGTGAAAAAGAACATAAACTTTTTGAAAGACTTACTTACTCTATGACATTAGAAAAGTATCGTATTAAAACTTAAGTAGTATCTCTTCACAACTTGTGCCCAACTCCTTTGACGGTCAGGTCCCGGTTTACAACGCACCTGGCCCTCGCGAACCGCCACTGCCCGGTGACGTATTTCCACTTAGTCAAATGCAGGGATCATACAAGAGACTCACTCAATGTTTTCCTGAACCTTATTACTGTCGTGTTATACAAAGCAATCCACTCCACCAACAGGTCTCGATCCACTCTCTAGACTCGCCACTCACATTCTCTCTGACCACCAAACAGCGCGTCCTGACTCTACGCCAGCGCCGTCTGGAGGTGACGCCACAAAGCTCGCACACCCTCCCAGCCAGTTGAATAATCGCGCCGCGTACCAAATCTATCAAGAGGTTACAAACATAGAAGATCATTGCCAAGCACAAAGACACCAAAATGTATACAACAGCATAATAAACCAAAACAACTCTTTTCAAAGACAGTTCCATAATTGTCCTTTGCACACAATTCCAAAGACTCGTTGACTCGCGTATTGTCATTAACGACACATCCTCTGAGCGGTTGCATTAAATGCTGTTGTTTTTAAACACTCAGATTAATCGAAGCACCTATCCGGTCCACGAACAGCGCATCCTACTCTGACCCCAATCTAAATTGAACTAACCCTACAACAATGTAAACTATCTCACAGAACATGGGTATTACACTCACAACAAAAGGCTAGCCATGGACATCATCTTTGCGGCCAACAATGATAACCTTTTACTATATTATTTATGTTATTTTATAGGTATTGATAATATATATCTAAAGTGGTAGGGGAAGATTACATGACTTGATCTATGAATATATTAAAATGGTTTTAGTAACTTTAGTAAATAACTTCTACTGATCTTCCTACCAAAATAATACTATAAGTATGTAGCGAAAACGCTAAGATAAAAAACATAGTGCACACAGCAATCGAGCAGACAACTACCAACAAACACGCCAAGCAAAGGAACGAGAGTGAGAGGGAAACCCAGAAAGACACGTGACATCTCCCACTACCGCCAACAAAAACAGAACACAAAGCTAGACGCATCACGACCCACACAGGGCCTCGCTAACTCACGTCCTCTTTAGCGGGACAGAACTTAAGTTGGCTAACATGCACGGCAGTCCAGTCTTATTAGGATCAATCAACAGGACGTTGTCCGACCCTCCGCCACTTTGTTCAGACTATGCAGCTTAAAGACTACCCGGTCGCCTACCTTGAAGGGAATAGGATAGCACGTCTTATTATAACACCTGCCTACATTGTCGCGCGCTCTTTGTCAGCTACGGGATATCTCTCTCTCCCAAGAATACAGGAAGAATGCCCCATTTCAAATTAATGGGCATAAGTTGCTCGTATCCCAGCAACAATTCCGTGGGCGTTTTCTGATGCCCGGAATGAACAGAGCCATTGAAGGCAGCCACACTAGATTATAATCCCGGTGCACCGTATTGTGAAATCTCTCCACATGGGACGGGCAGTAAGGACTAGTGGTGTAGTGACGAATGCCACTACTGAAACACATATCTTTGAGGATCTGTGATGTGAACTAGCTTCCATTGCAGGATACCTTTTCCTCGACAGATGGATGACACTCAAGAACATCTGTGACAACAATTATGATGATACGGAATGTTTGTGATATAACTGGTATTTGTAGCTCCGTGGTCGAGCGCCAATTATTATATTACGGTATTATATTTGTGTAATAAATAAAACTGTTGATGTTGTACACACTTTATTTAAATGATTATTTCTTCCTTTACACTTTGTTTGAAATATAAACTATGTATTGTCTGTTTGTGTTACTTCTCTCTTTATCGTCGACACACACTCTATCTATTTCACCGGCACTCTCTAAATATTCATACGCACACACAGCTTATATGCGAACGTGCCCCTTGCCCCTTGGACCTCTCGTGACAAGTGTCAAGACTAACCAATCAGGGGCGTCTCTGCGACAGGTGTTTTGAAGGCTAGCTTCCTATTGGATATAGGGAGCTGGCTTCTCTTGCTTGTTTGGTAAATATTACGGAGTTAAATTTTGACAGTAAAAAATAAGTTTTAATGGTGCAATCCTTCTAGACTATTCTTCCAAAAGCGCGTGATTCTCCATGGATGAAGTGTTAAAAGGATAATCTACCTATAATAATACTTTTTTTAAAAAATACCTTCATCCATGACTTTTTAAATATATGAGAGCGGTCCAAATCAATATCGTTACACAATCTACAGATCTACTATAGTCAACCTGGCACTGTGCATCTTGCAATGTTGTCACTGTGACACTGTGACATTGAATACTCTTCTTCTCATGGCTTTCTGTCAGGGAAATGAAACATATAAGGCTTACTAATTAGTCCCTGATTTATATATCACTTCCAGATAGCCTAACACCCGCATCAGACAAAGACATCACAAGTCCGGTTTGCTGACGAAAGGGAGGTCGAATCCCAGTCCGGCATTCTCTTCCCCTCTCCTTCCACACCAATGCATGTGCAATTGATCTGAATCACATCTTCCCTTGATCTTGAATACGAGCGGGTGGTAAGACACACATAAGCCCTTCAGTTGCAACTAAATCGAGATTGATGTTATTTGAGGGAATTGAATCCTAGAAACAGGTCAACAGACATTTTCTTCAAAGGAGAGAGCTTCTGCAAGATTGCCAAAATAGATGTAGAGTGCCATCGGTGTTTTTATTTTATCGCTAAAAAGTATAGATACCCTTGGTTATGAACCGGATGGGTCGTATTTAATAGTTGGCTCCATTTGTGTCGTGTGAATGTTAATTGAATTGTTTTTAATGAGAGTCATAATTATTACATTCAGATTAATTACTATCACGACAGAATTATGTGTGTAAGACGAATAAAATTACCGCTTTCAAATAAAACCACGGACATTAAAATAAGCCAAACAAAACAAATAGTATTCAAAATATTTTATTTAGGTGCAAACCGTTAGATAGTAAATGTAAATAATATTTTATAAATAAAACAAGTTAGATGTTGCCAATGTTTCACTATTTTAAAACCGATATATGTTGGATTGTTTTGGTAATTTATTCGTTAATTATTTTTGTTCCTTTAGGTTGATATAAACATGACAGGAAGGTTGTAACAAGTATATTTTTAATAGTGGTGGTTTATTTACACTTTCTATGACATGTCCAAACAATTTTGAAATTAATTATAAAAATACGTTGAAGCAGTCCTGATTCTAGCGGTGGTTGCCAGAAGTCCCGGGCACTATGCTGTCACTTCTTGGCACAGGTCTCCACAGTGCCGTCGAAAGAACAAGTGCAGGTACCTGAAGACCGTTCTCTCACCTCTCTTGGAGTGCAGCGTTGAGTGCCGCCACTAGCTGTGAACATTCATACACGGCCCTTACCTGTGGATTGTCAAGAGATGGGACCTAGCAACGACTATGTTGGGATGTAGCAAGGACTATGTTGGGATGTAGCAAGGACTATGTTGGGACCTAGCAAGGACTATGTTGGTACCTAGCAAGGACTATGTTGGTACCTAGCAAGGACTATGTTGGGATTTAGCAAGGACTATGTTGGAACCTAGCAAGGACTATGTTGGGATGTAGCAAGGACTATGTTGGGACCTAGCAAGGACTATGATGGGACCTAGCAAGGACTATGTTGGAACCTAGCAAGGACTATGTTGGTACCTAGCAAGGACTATGTTGGAACCTAGCAAGGACTATGTTGGTACCTAGCAAGGACTATGTTGGAACCTAGCAAGGACTATGTTGGTACCTAGCAAGGACTATGTTGGAACCTAGCAAGGACTATGTTGGAACCTAGCAAGGACTATGTTGGTACCTAGCAAGGACTATGTTGGGATTTAGCAAGGACTATGTTGGTACCTAGCAAGGACTATGTTGGTACCTAGCAAGGACTATGTTGGAACCTAGCAAGGACTATGTTGGTACCTAGCAAGGACTATGTTGGGATTTAGCAAGGACTATGTTGGAACCTAGCAAGGACTATGTTGGGATGTAGCAAGGACTATGTTGGGACCTAGCAAGGACTATGATGGGACCTAGCAAGGACTATGTTGGAACCTAGCAAGGACTATGTTGGTACCTAGCAAGGACTATGTTGGAACCTAGCAAGGACTATGTTGGTACCTAGCAAGGACTATGTTGGAACCTAGCAAGGACTATGTTGGTACCTAGCAAGGACTATGTTGGAACCTAGCAAGGACTATGTTGGAACCTAGCAAGGACTATGTTGGTACCTAGCAAGGACTATGTTGGAACCTAGCAAGGACTATGTTGGTACCTAGCAAGGACTATGTTGGGATTTAGCAAGGACTATGTTGGTACCTAGCAAGGACTATGATGGGACCTAGCAAGGACTATGTTGGGATCTAGCAAGGACTACGTTGGGATTTAGCAAGGACTATGTTGGGATGTAGCAAAAACTATGTTGGGACCTAGCAAGGACTATGTTGGGATGTAGCAAGGACTATGTTGGAACCTAGCAAGGACTATGTTGGTACCTAGCAAGGACTATGTTGGGATTTAGCAAGGACTATGTTGGTACCTAGCAAGGACTATGTTGGGATCTAGCAAGGACTATGTTGGTACCTAGCAAGGACTATGTTGGAACCTAGCAAGGACTATGTTGGTACCTAGCAAGGACTATGTTGGTACCTAGCAAGGACTATGTTGGAACCTAGCAAGGACTATGTTGGTACCTAGCATAGACTATGTTGGGATTTAGCAAGGACTATGTTGGAACCTAGCAAGGACTATGTTGGGATGTAGCAAGGACTATGTTGGGACCTAGCAAGGACTATGATGGGACCTAGCAAGGACTATGTTGGAACCTAGCAAGGACTATGTTGGTACCTAGCAAGGACTATGTTGGAACCTAGCAAGGACTATGTTGGTACCTAGCAAGGACTATGTTGGAACCTAGCAAGGACTATGTTGGTACCTAGCAAGGACTATGTTGGAACCTAGCAAGGACTATGTTGGAACCTAGCAAGGACTATGTTGGTACCTAGCAAGGACTATGTTGGAACCTAGCAAGGACTATGTTGGTACCTAGCAAGGACTATGTTGGGATTTAGCAAGGACTATGTTGGTACCTAGCAAGGACTATGATGGGACCTAGCAAGGACTATGTTGGGATCTAGCAAGGACTACGTTGGGATTTAGCAAGGACTATGTTGGGATGTAGCAAAAACTATGTTGGGACCTAGCAAGGACTATGTTGGGATGTAGCAAGGACTATGTTGGGATTTAGCAAGGACTATGCTGGGACCTAGCAAGGACTATGTTGGGACCTAGCAAGGACTACGTTGGGATGTAGCAAGGACTATGTTGGGATGTAGCAAGGACTATGTTGGGATGTAGCAAGAACTATGCTGGGACCTAGCAAGGACTATGTTGGGACCTAGCAAGGACTACGTTGGGATGTAGCAAGGACTATGTTGGGATGTAGCAAGAACTATGCTGGGACCTAGCAAGGACTATGTTCTGATTTGGACCACAACTCCTTTAAATATAATAAAGCTATCAATTCAATTATAAGTGATTGTTTTTATTGCATTTTAATCAAAAGTTCCAGGGAGTATGTCTGAGGGCGCCCAAAATACATCATTTGCGAAGATACACAAGGACATTAGAGGTAATTAAATGGTTCCGCTTGTTTGGTTTACAAATCATTTGTTCAGCCAAGTGTGCAGGAACTTGTATATCTAATACTGACTGTTACCAGCTGTGTAACTAACACAAGAAGAGGTGCAGGCAGGCTCATTTTACAAACTTTAACATATCAAAAATACACCCAGCCATTGTCTGACAATCTAGAGCAGTTTTTAATAGATTGGATAGCAACATAATCATTTATACTGTGGCTGAATAGGCCTCCGGATTAAATGTATTAATAATAAAAATAGAAACACATCAACTGACGCCTTGAGCGGACACTGAAACAAGTCTTGAGTCGTATTTACGACTGTACGAGTATGTTAAGGGATGGATGACCCGGGGAACTGCCAGTCCACCCCTGTCCTTGGATGAGAATTGGGAGAACATTACTGTCGTGATATAATTGGATGTGAAGGAATGTTGTCTTCAGGTTAAGTTCCTTACAAAACCCATTGTTATTGACTTATTCAATGTAGAATAGTTGATCCTTGGAGCAAACCTTGGTATTGAGATAGAATCATGGCCAAGACTGTCAGTACGAGGAATATGGAGCGAAGCAGGTTCATCCTTCTCGGCTGTAACATAGCATCATAATATAAATTACCTCACAGCTCTCTCTGGTTATATCTACTAGTCAATATTACCTCACAGCTCTCTCTGTACCTGGTTATATCTACTAGTCAATATTACCTCACAGATCTCTCTGTACCTGGTTATATCTACTAGTCAATATTACCTCACAGCTCTCTCTGTACCTGGTTATATCTACTAGTCAATATTACCTCACAGCTCTCTCTGTACCTGGTTATATCTACTAGTCAATATTACCTCACAGATCTCTCTGTACCTGGTTATATCTACTAGTCAATATTACCTCACAGCTCTCTCTGTACCTGGTTATATCTACTAGTCAATATTACCTCACAGCTCTCTCTGTACCTGGTTATATCTACTAGTCAATATTACCTCACAGCTCTCTCTGTACCTGGTTACATCTACTAGTCAATATTACCTCACAGCTCTCTCTGTACCTGGTTATATCTACTAGTCAATATTACCTCACAGCTCTCTCTGTACCTGGTTATATCTACTAGTCAATATTACCTCACAGCTCTCTCTGTACCTGGTTATATCTACTAGTCAATATTACCTCACAGCTCTCTCTGTACCTGGTTATATCTAATAGTCAATATTACCTCACAGCTCTCTCTGTACCTGGTTATATCTACTAGTCAATATTACCTCACAGCTCTCTCTGTACCTGGTTATATCTACTAGTCAATATTACCTCACAGCTCTCTCTGTATCTGGTTATATCTACTAGTCAATATTACCTCACACCTCTCTCTGTACCTGGTTATATCTAGCTCTGGAACACATTCCAGCATCTGACACGTGTTATTACCATGAAGAAGGTTCGCTACATAGTGAATATCTAGTACCTAGGTGATATGAGTAACAATAAATGTCTTTAGGAACAGAATCAAATACTTTCCTCTAGACAAGGACAAATTCCCAAGATAATAAAGCCAATTACATTATATTACTAGTGCAAGTCCAAATATTTGGTCAATTGTCCCCCTTGTTTCTGTTTGGTATTGTGGTTAAAAGGCCATCACATACCCAGGGGATGACTCTGCCACTAACTTTCCATACCTTAATTTTAACCTCCTGATTCCCCGTTCCCCCCCTACCGCCCCTCATACACCGACACATACATACCATATACACTAGCGCTACATGTGGAATGACAGGTAAAGAGTGCTTCCATTCATTTATTATTTATTATAGTGAGCTTTTAAAGTTGTAAGAATTCAAGCAAAGACTTAGAAAAAAATGTAAATAAACAGTCTTACACCATCACAACACACACATTCAAATATTATATAGTTTAAAAATATAAAGTTTGCATTAGTAGAGTGTAGAACATGCTACCACATATAAAATATTAGCATGTACACAATAATAAAATAGTCTATTGTTTCTTTCGTCTTGGTTTCTGCTGAACGACGTGACAAATCCCTGTCATCCAATAAGTGACCTTCAATTAAGACGATATTCTGTCATGTTGGTACACAGAGAGACCACAACAATCACACACACGATGAAGCCATACAGTTATTTTAACTGGCAGAAAAAGATTTGTATTTTTATTTCGTCATTCATAATCTTCTGCCCCTAAAATCTGCCGCCATAAACACGTGACTACGAGGCCTATGGTAAATCCACCCCTGTGCACACCGAGCTTCCCCTCCAACCCTGGACGTCTGTGAGCTCTGCGGTGTGACAATTCACACCGCTAACATGCGTCTGCAGGTCTGCAGGTCTGCAGGTGTGCTTTCTACCAGAGCTGTCCTCAGCCTGTGATTAGATCCAAGACAGCCAGTCTGCTTTCCACCAGAACTGTCCTCAGCCTGTGATTAGAGCCAAGCCAGCCAGTCTGCTTTCCACCAGAGCTGTCCTCAGCCTGTGATTAGATCCAAGCCAGCCAGTCTGCTTTCCACCAGAGCTGTCCTCAGCCTGTGATTAGAGCCAAGCCAGCCAGTCTGCTTTCTACCAGAGCTGTCCTCAGCCTGTGATTAGATCCAAGCCAGCCAGTATGCTTTCCACCAGAGCTGTCCTCAGCCTGTGATTAGAGCCAAGCCAGCCAGTCTGCTTTCCACCAGAGCTGTCCTCAGCCTGTGATAAGAGCCAAGCCAGCCAGTCTGCTTTCCACCAGAGCTGTCCTCAGCCTGTGATTAGATCCAAGCCAGCCAGTCTGCTTTCCACCAGAGCTGTCCTCAGCCTGTGATTAGAGCCAAGACAGCCAGTCTGCTTTCCACCAGAGCTGTCCTCAGCCTGTGATTAGATCCAAGACAGCCAGTCTGCTTTCCACCAGAGCTGTCCTCAGCCTGTGATTAGATCCAAGCCAGCCAGTCTGCTTTCCACCAGAGCTGTCCTCAGCCTGTGATTAGATCCAAGACAGCCAGTCTGCTTTCCACCAGAGCTGTCCTCAGCCTGCGATTAGAGCCAAGCCAGCCAGTCTGCTTTCCACCAGAGCTGTCCTCAGCCGTGCTGTGATCTGACGGAACTATGAGACTGCCAGTTGCAATCCCTTATTCTGAATTTTCCTGCTATATTATAAATTCTTGTCCATTCGCTTGGCTCTTTTCTTGCCGCCTCTTACGTTGATCCACTCAGATGTGTTTACATTTAACTTATAATTTACAATTGGGGATATAATTCACCTACAACACCACACGCAACAAAATACAATTCAGTGGATATAGTCGTAGGCAAGAAATCGGTCATTTTGAAAAGGCGATATTTCCACTTTCTATCCAAATTAGCTTTTTTACGTTTTTTGGGCACTACTGTGTGATGTTCATATTTCTTGTGATAGCTGTACTTTCACGAGGTTTCTATAGGCCTATATTGTAAATAGTAAGCATTCCTTTAGAGTTTAGAAAAACAATTTTCCCGCAGCTGACCTATTCCAACAGATTGTTTATGTACATTATAATATATAGCTGGATTATAATTATATTGTTAGCAACGTAACCGGGCTTGGTTTATCGCTAGTGAATGCTGACAACACTTTTGTGGTCAACTCCTCTTGTTTATTTGTTTATAGAATAATCATAAAAACCTCGCAACGTTCGTTTTGTCAGTCGCAACTCGTAACACCCAGTATTACACAAACACGCCTTCCAATTGAGGCCGTACGGTTAATTACACTCAAGGAACTGAGTGAAATGATAATGTTATTTCTGTCTAGGATTGTCATGTGACAAGATGTTACAATTAGTATACTTGGTGCTTGTGTAGTGTGCTAGGTGTTGCTGTTTTAGGTTAAGTGAGCGTGTATTATTTGTTCTAATACATATCATGCTTAAAAATGCCGAACGTTTGATAAGACGTGAAGCAAGGAAAAAAAGGCAAAAGAAATATTAAATAAATCATCTCTGGGTTTTTTGATATTTCCGGTTTGGAAGTAATAAAATGTAAAATTGAATTCATTAGTTGCAAAGAGTAAGTGTAAATTTCTAGTAATTAGTTCCTTGAAAGGGGTGAATGGAGAGTTTTCTCCGGTAATGACTGAGTTTTGAAACCCCCAGTATATAGTGTCTTATATCAAGTCAAATTGGGCTGACACTCACCTTCAATTAGAGAAGTGGCTGTAGAGACAACAAGTTGTGTTTGGATTGTGTTCTACGTTGTGTTATATACACAACATAGACAAACAGTCTTAGACGATGTTACAGATAATTAACCCTCTCATCAAGAACAAAGAAGCTTTTCATTCCGGTTTGTTGAGAGGAAACAGCTACTACAGTTAAATGGCGCGTGTAGTAAGTAATGTCTTGAAAATTAAATATTCCATTACTTGGTGTATGTAATCGAAAACAAAACAATTTTATAGTTGGGAATTATTCATTCCTTCATAAATAATTTAATGAAAATTAATTTGAGAGCTCAACATCGGGCTCAAAGTGATTTCGTCTCAAATTTTAACTGTAATCAAAGTAAACAATGATAAATATCAAATTAATAGTGTTGCGTCAGTAATATAATCTTAAACTTGAAAAACAGCAAACGATAATTTTACTTTGTAAAAATAGTTCAAACTCATGTATTTTCACACTCATGTATTGTCACTTTCGAATATTGTCACTCTCGTGTATTGTCACACTTGTATATTGTCACTCGTGTATTGTCACACTCATTTATTGTCACTCTCGTGTATTGTCACACTTGTATAAATATCACTCATGTATTGTCACTCGTGTATTGTCACACTTGTGTATTGTCACACTCATGTATTGTCACTCTCGTGTATTGTCACACTCATGTATTATCACACTTGTATACTGTCACACTTGTGTATTGTCACTCGTGTATTGTCACACTCATGTATTGTCACTCTCGAATATTGTCACTCTTGTATTAACACTCGAGTATTGTCACTCTCGTGTATTGTCACACTTGTATATTGTCACTCGTGTATTGTCACACTCATGTATTGTCACTCTCGATTATTGTCACTCTCGTGTATTATCACTCTCGATTATTGTCACTCTCGTGTATTGACACTCTCGTGTATTGTCACTCTCGAGTATTGTCGCTCTCATGTATTGTCACACTTGTATATTGTCACTCGTGTATTGTCACACTCATTTATTGTCACTCTCGAGTATTGTCACTCTCGTGTATTGTCACTTTCGTGTATTGTCACTCTTATCTCCACACTGTAAAGATGGAATGTTCCTCTACTGCTGTGATTGATTCTTCAATGTGGTTTTCCATCCCTCTCTCCACGCTAATAAGCAGTTGAACTTCTCTAAAATAGCCCCCTAGACCTAAACGCAGCAGTTATATTACAAACTATCTTTACGTCTGAAACGTTTTTCACATCCTGTTACTAGTTCCCCGCTTATCCGCATCAAAGCGCCACCTGTCACGTTCCGTGGTGACCTCTCTAGCTGTGGCATCAAACTTGGGTTGCCCTTGGCAACCACGCTATCGACTCGATATGACCCCTCCCATACCAACCCCGACTCCTCAGTCTTTGTGAACATCCCCCATCCCCGCCAATTGATGCTACTTCAGCTTCATAACTCTGAGACAGGAATCCAGAGGGAAATACAGCAGAGGGGGGGAATTAACAGAGATAGATGAATTAACAGAGATAGGGGAATTAACAGAGATAGGGGAATTAACAGATATGCCCAAACCGACGTAAGACGCTTCAAACACATTGACCTATTGGATTCCCTTTCAAACCGCACTCCTTCAGCACCCATGGAATGACGTCACAAGGAGCCCCTTCAATTATGTAGGTCTACACATTGTTACGTCATTAAAGGACAAGTGTTGCGGATTGATCCTTTTTGCTGAAGGTATTGGAGTGTCGTCGCCAGGTTAACACGAGCGTCTCACGGAAGGAAGGTCATTATAGTTATATAAACATATATCACATAATATTATCCGTACTGGTGGCCAGCCTCGTACACCTGTGAGCTGAAGGTCCGGCCTCCAACCCAAACCCGACGTAGGTTTTATTCAGTGTATCTTTACTGTGTGACGGACGGACTCCCGTGGACCCACCTCAAGGAACAACTGACATTGAATACGTCTTGTATTTCTGCTACGGTTGGATCTCGTCTTATACCCCTACGAGATACCCGTATCTAACTAAATATTCGGCTAGGGAAGAGGAACATACTTGAACACTGATCTCTACAACATATTAAAACTACAGATCTTGACATTTAGTATGCGTGGCTCTATGTGGGTCATTACCACACCTTACAGGTGAAGGAACAATACTAGAGGTTCGGAAACTACCCTTGAGAAATGTGACAACAGGAGAGAGATATCGCCGCTTCTCTTTTCTGATAGAAGCAGTAACGAAGATGTACAAAGAGCGGTGGGAAGGATCAACACAAGTTCAACAAATCAGAATTGTTGCTTATTGATGGAAATTATATTTGTTACTTTAGACATTACTGTCCCTTTTGGGAGCGTTAGGTGTGAAGCACCTTGGTTTGACCCGTAACAAGTATGGCTGTGTCTTGTTTATAAAAGGGTGTAACTCGTAGAACTCGCAGAATAAACATTCTAACACAAAGCTGTGTCTGCCTCAACACTACGGCAATTTAAATTGGAAGCAATTATCGATTTAAGGTTAAGCAACAATATATAACACCACTCCAACCTTGCGACTACTAGACTTTAACCTAATAAGCATATAAAAGAATAATAGTTAACAATACCTAATTCTAGTAAGGCCTATCTTAAAGAGTTACAACGTTGGTAGTTAAATGAGCTAGCTAACATGGGATAACTCCATATTGAGTTACGTGATACAAAGGTTAAGTTCCTAGAAGAGAACAATACGTTTACAAATAGTTAACGGCGAGTTACCAGGAATCTAGGTTGTAAAGATACTATGGCTGGTTTGTTCCTGATTACTACTGCCTGGTCATTCAATATTATAGTTAAACTTCAACACAAGTCTGGACACAGACTATAACAACAGCTAACAGTTAAACATTAACTAATTCAAGCGGCGCTTGAAAGGGACTGGACAAAATAAACACAACCATGCGGGCCACTACTTTGGACTAGTAGCATACCCACGAGTTGAGCACCGTACAAAGGTACAACAATTAAAAGAGTAGAGACTGGTATCGGCACAGACCCAACTAGGTCGTGGAACAAAGATATGGATTGCCTGATTTCCACCATTTTTCGATCTGATGGGCTAGTCTAGCCGGAACATGGCCATACAGTATAGGGCGTCTGATTATTGCCCAGGTATTTAAGACTATGTCTTATGGACATAGAAAAATAGAGCATAAACCCTGACATTCAAAACTATGTCTTATGGACATAGTAAAACATATTACGAAGATCCTATCAAAAATTACTAAATATAAATTCTCATAGTCACAGACTTCACTTCATCTGCGGCGAGGAGGAAAGACTGACGCCTCAAATATCTTGATCACCGCTTGTTAGTCCACTAGTCCTTGGTTAACTTCTAGGATGTTCCTCCGACGAACCGTTACAATAGAATACAAAATGTGAAGCGAGGGGTGGCGGTTTTATACAAGATGCACTGACGTATTAGGAAAGGTACATCAACAAGGGGGGGGGGGGGGGGGGGGGATAGTGGTGATTTTCTAAAATTGAGCAAAATGACAACTAGCGCTAGGAGACGACTGCTGATGACAACATAGGGAAGTCAGTTAAGTCTAGCAAGAGTGCAAGAGTGCAAGATGCCCGTGTGTTGAACTACCTCCAGGAAGTGTTGAACAGTCAACTGGAGCACTTTCCTCAAGTTCGGGCGTTTCCAGCAACAATATTTCACCGTGAGTTTATATCTGACACACATTAATATTAGAATTTATTAGTTCTCTGATTTATTGTGATAATCATGTATAAGGTATTTTGGGTGTAAGTGCTAACGGGTGATTAGCACTTTACACCAGGAGAAAGATGTAACACTAGGAGAGAGATGTGACACTAGGAGAGAGACGTGACACTAAGATGGAGATGTGACACTAGGAGAGAGATGTGACACTAAGAGGGAGATGTGACACTAGGAGAGAGATGTGACACTAAGAGGGAGATGTGACACTAGGAGAGAGATGTGACACTAAGAGGGAGATGTGACACTAAGAGGGAGATGTGACACTAAGAGGGAGATGTGACACTAGGAGAGAGATGTGACACTAAGAGGGAGATGTGACACTAGGAGAGAGATGTGACACTAAGAGGGAGATGTGACACTAAGAGGGAGATGTGACACTAGGAGAGAGATGTGACACTAAGAGGGAGATGTGACACTAGGAGAGAGATGTGACACTAAGAGGGAGATGTGACACTAAGAGGGAGATGTGACACTAGGAGAGAGATGTGACACTAAGAGGGAGATGTGACACTAAGAGGGATATGTGACACTAGGAGAAAGATGTGACACTAAGAGAGAGATTTGACGTATCACTTTTTGAAAAGAATGCTATTCCTGTTGGAAATATTAACTATTAAAACAGAAATATGAATCATTGCGCGTAGATATTTGGCTGGTTATATCGTGACCAATTTCCCTAGTGAATTAAGTACGGAAACATCGCTGGTGTGTATTATATATAGCCACATCCTCCATGGATTCCATCAGTTATTCGGTAATGATCGGCTTTGAACGAGATTGCTCGGCGCCTTAAGACATATTGGACTCTTAAGGGGTTAGGGGTGGGATTGAAGAGGTTAGACAAAGTTTGAACGGGTGGTAGGAAGTCGATAGGGGCTCACAGATTGCTAACTACGTAATTAGAAAGCTTTTATACACAGGCTGACGTTTAAATGGAGATTAATTATGTGAAAACCTTCGTTTGTACTTTGAGCCGCCATCTAGCTCCGAAATAACTGGCCCTGCTGTTTTTATTGAAATACTTGTTTATCAGGGGAAAGGGTTTATTGTATTCTTGTATTCCAGGATTACAGCGAGGTAAGGATCGTCTCGTGTATTTTATTCATTAATTAACAAAGAGGACTATCACGTGGAAAGCACAGCCCCCCCCCCGTTTCACCATAGTGGAACCAAGCAAGGTAAGCTTACAGATTAGATGAAGGGAACATGAACCATAGCTAATTACAAGTAATGTATTCAGCTAAAGGGGATGGGCTACACTTGAATGATCTGGTTGAGCATCAAGCCACGTTATTTATGTGAGCAAACATGTTATTTCTTGCCGTTTCTTCATTATTGTGTTGGCAGGAGTGTATCCTTGAAAAAACTCCAAAACGTAAGCAACTGGGGGAAAGGTGAAACCTTATATCTTGCAGTAAGTGTATCTCCTCGATTATTTGAATTCTTGTGGTCAGCTGAGGTGGCGTTCCAAAGAACAAAATACTTTTGATACAACTCAAAGTTTGCTCGACCTAAACAGAGCATGTGCAGAACCTCCCAAGTCAGCCAACATGTTGTGTTTATTGTCTACAACAATTGATCTAACACAACATGTTGGTAATGACCGGCCCTATCGACACCAACAAGCTGTTGATGCGTTGATTTTGTAACACAACTTGTTGGAATCGTTTTGGCCAACAATTGTGTGTAAAGATAAACGAGGCTTTATGATAACTCTTGGCATTGACTCTCAAACGAGATCATGAATAATTAAAGTGAGGGATAAAACAGGGTTTGTTTGTGCACTGGCCTTGAGAACCAGGGGAAAAGCCTGCTATCTGATAGAAAACTTCACAACTACTATCAACAAAACGTAGGATCTCGCTGGCTCTCTCTCTTTTTTCCTTTGGTGATGTCGGAGGGCGAGCGTTGCTAGGCAACGGGAAACTTGATACATTTTGCTCATGCGCCGGAAAATTGAGCTGCACTCCGTGAGCAGCCCTCCTTCCCCCCCAACACTTTTCGTGAATGCCTGTTCAACCGGAGAGATGGAGGTTTCGTTGATTGCACGAATTGTAACAAACATTGTAATATCAAGTTACAAACTTGTCTAAAGTTTTCCTTAAGCTACAAATCCCTACGCCGGTATTTTATTGCGTGGGCCCCGCTGAATTGAACTGAGGAACGAGAAGAAAATAAATAAACCTCAATTTCCTGGAGGGGGAGCGGTAACATATTTTATTAAAATCATCCTTAGTACACCCGGCCGGGATTCAAAGCATGACCTCCCCATCATTGGCCAAACAGACTAGATGAGCATGCCGTTTAGTGCGCGTTTCTTCCGGTTTTATAAATGTATGGGTGTACTTGCACTCAAAGGTATAATAAATTAGGTGACCCCTTTACATTTGTTTTAAAACATATCCATGGTTTTAGGGGATAAAAACTTGTAGCTGTAGATTAATAACTATTTTCGGTTAAATATTAAGTTACAGTTAAATGCACATAAGTTTAATTTAAAGTTTGTTTAAAATTTAAAAATTATATATATATTATATTTACATTATTTAAATGAACGCTAAAAGCGTAAATGCTTTTTGTCTATATAATATATAATAGTAAAGTAAGTATTTGTGTATTTGTATATTTGTGTATGTATGTATGTGAGTATGTGTGTATGTTCAGAGCAAGATTAGCCACTTGTAGATGGGCTAGAGAGTTTAACTTAGCAGTCAAAGTGGTATATTAACAGAATATTTTAATTTTCCGAGGTGGGTCTTGTTAAATGATGGGATGGGGATTTATATATTTTCAAAGCTTATATAAAAAAACTAAGTGTTTGAATCTTTTAAGTAGGAGTTTTTAATGGGTTTTTTTTAAATTAAAGAGGGAGGACCACGAGTTTCAAAATCTCTAAAACTTATATAAGCCACTACTTATTATAGAGGTTGAAGATTGTAATTTGCCAGGCAGGTGCAAAAACCATTTCGAACACACTGAAAACCAATTCAATTTCAAAATGAAGAACCGGACATTAGGAAGAGGGGTGGCCTCCCCCGGATTTTCCAAACCTAATATTGCAAGAATTTTATTTCTGTCTATTTATATTTTATTTTATTTTAAATTATTCTAAAGTGTTTATATTTATTTTGACGCGACTAACACGCCATGCGGCCAGATGCCATACTACATTTAATTAATTTATTTTAAAACCTATTGTTTTCAACGGACATTGCATTGCGTCGAAGGAAACACCAGATAATTATAACAATACTTTTATCAGAACAAGAAATATACTTATTTATCGGACCTCAGCTACAAAAGTTGAACAGGGGGGTGTTAGATGGAGCGATAAAAGCAGCCTAGTCTCAGCTGCAAAATTCCTAAGAGAAAGGCTACACAGAGTGAAATTGTCACCCATGACTTTTATTCAGTGTCGTCCACATTTCAGTCAGCAAACATTGCTCCTATTAGTTATACCAGGAAAGATGATTTGCCACTCCAAGCTGTGTGGTGTACGTTGGCTGTAACCAAGGGCGCCCATGTGGGTTTACAAATGGGGAGCATATTGGAGTCCATCTGCCCGTCCTCAATTGAAAATTTCATGAAGTTAACCTTGCGGGAGGGAATTTTAGAGCATCTGAACATAAGTCTAAGCTAATTATGAAAATCAAGAACCAATTTTCTCAAAAATATGTTTCTGAAAAACTAACAAAAAATAAAATATAGATTTAGCTGAACCCGTTGAAAGTAACAGAACAAAATGAAAAGGAAGCTGTTGAAGAGGGAATTGGAGGAAATCTACATAATTGCTTCACTATCAATAAAATAGATGATATTGTCATTCATTTTGAATATCGAATATATTATAACTAACAATAGAAATATAACACTTATCACAGCACAAGTAAATGTGGCTTTGTGTCACACTTGAATGACAATCGGAGGAACATCCCTCGGTTTTTGGCAGGTAGAGAAGTGGGATGTGTCGCCTGGAAAAATGGGCCCCAGCTCATTCTAACGCGACATGACCTTGAAGCCGAATCTGACGTACCTCTGTCGCGCGATATTTATCAGCTTGTTTAGCATACTACCATTTAAACTCTTGGTTTCCATTTTTCGCGCGACTAAACAGCTTGAACGTAGCGGGGAAAATCGTTTCGTGTTTCCTTACCTTACTCCTGTTTTATAGAACACTTGCAAAACATCTCACAATGGAACTCATCAACAGACAACAAATCAAACTGTTACCAATTTTTTTATGTCCCGCATTAAAATTTAGCGTTTTAAATATTTGAGTGAACTTAAAGCTGTGTTTTATTTTATGTTTCAACCGTTAAATGTTTAACGTGAGGTATTATCAGCACACGACCATCTAATTAACCTAACAGCAGCTCCGAGCATCTACACTACGGTTGAAAAATAAGAGTACATTCCACAGAAAGATATTTACAGTATCAATAAATTCAAACCCGTGCCAGTGGGCATGCGGATAAAGCAGTCAGGCACGGCGTGACAGAAAAGAAGTGGTGCGGATTATAAATATTTTCCCACTCCACCGCTCCGCCGATGCGGGTACTTTTTTTACCTCTACCATCATCCTCGCAACGATATTATTGTAGATATACTAATAGTAGGATGGGTGGTAATAAGTGGGGTACAAACATAAATTAACAAATCAGATCCTTATTTTTCCGAAGTTTTCCAACAAAAGTAGTTTTCAACCAAAATCTATTTAAATGACTAAGAAAACGCCTCAAGTCTCACCTCATTAAGTATTTATTTTATATATAAATTAAAGCAACCTCTGTCAATCTAAGAGTTGGTTTTAACGATGCTTCGAAAGGTAAGGAAGTCAGCCCACGGTCTTGTGTTGTTGGTTCACGAATGCTCGTCTAATTGTTTAACTAGTATAGCCGCTTGGAGCGCTGCAGGCACGCCATTTGTGCTACGTCAGACACGCAAACCTAATGATTGGCCAGTAATGGCAATGATGATTGGTTTGAACGGGAAAGGAATGAAGTCAACAAGAATCATCGTGAAAACAGATCATTTATAATATTTATGAAGAATTGGCAGAAAAGATCCACTTCACGTCATTTTGTTTGTATATGATATAAAACGTCGCGCTGTTTCGTTTGTATGAAACGTGACGTTGTGCTGTGGTCGTGTTCTCGCCATGTTGGGTCGGGTGTTCAACCCCCTATTAAACCATCTCTAAAATATTTCTGTCCTCCTCCTAGACACCCAAACTGATGACTATTGGAGTCTCATAGCACCTTCAACCTCAGATATGACTTTTAACTTTTTTAATGTCTTAAATGTTGGCCGGTGGGGGCCTAATAGATGAGAGGTTATAGGCCTACGTGTGAACAGAAGACCTGACCTGTAATCGAACTAAAGCTCCGTGAGTTAGAGTTGTGGGATTAGTTCCAACTATCGTCACATCTCTCTCTATACGCCCCGTCACGGTCAAATTGCGGAATGACGTCACAGTTCGTTTCATTATTGAGGGATTATCAGTGTTAATCAAGTCGTTATTCCAGACTAAGTTTAACGAGAGCTCTTCACAGGGTCGTTACGTCCGCCCGTTAACATTCGGAGGAGAATAGTCACGTGGTTAGCGTGAGGGACCTCAAGGCAAGGATTTAGTTTAGTTTCTTGGTAATAAAGGTAGGTTTCAACCCAAGGTCACGAGTGAAACTATAGACAGAACTTGGAGTGCTATCCCCACAAGAGGAGGTAATACTACACAATGTGTTATAGTTGTGTTTAACCGCAACTACAAGGCATCATATCGCAACACACAACTTCCTCAGATGATGAGTCAGATCAATGATGAAATCTCTCTGAGATACATGTGTGGTGACCGTATGATCGTCAGTGAGAAGCATGACGCCGGACTCTAAAGGGTCACCTATCTCGCACCTAGCTGGGCTAATATATTCAATCTTTGGTTTCGTGCTTGTGATATATTGCGGGTTGCCAATATTATCAAAATATAACATTATCACACTTATGTTAGCTTTCTCTCACTATCGAAGTTACTGTGACCCAGTTTCTGTGGTACGGTAATTGTATATATACCATGTCCACATAATTAGTTGCTATTGTTTACATTGTTAACAAGTTCACAGTGAGATAGTCGAATAGTTAACAAGGCATAAATAAGTTCACAAAAAAAAAAATGCGAAGCGTCTACTTTGTTTTAGTGATTTTTATTCTTGTTTGGAATCAATTCGGGTAGGTATTTTACAAGTAGGAGAAAAATATGATCATAATTATTTAACTAATATATTAAAAGGTATTTTAGGCCGACACCTAGAGTATTATTACATTATACATATACGTACATGTTGCAGGACTGTGAGGACCTGGGTTCGTTACTAGCTGCTAGTAACTAACATTAGAGGCTACCCCGACCACCTCCTACATTCCTCTATGCTCCTGGTAGCCAGGATAGAGTATTATTCTAACATTACTTGTTGCAGGACTTGGGTTCGTTTACTAACTAGCTGCTAGTAACATTGCAGGCTACCCCGGCCACCTCCTACATTCCTCTGTGCTCCTGGTAGCCAGGATAGAGTATTATTCTAACATTACTTGTTGCAGGACTGTGAGGACCTGGGTTCGTTACTAGCTGCTAGTAACATTGTAGGCTACCCCGGCCACCTCCTACATTCCTCTGTGCTCCTGATCGCCAGGATAGAGTATTATTCTAACATTACTTGTTGCAGGACTGTGAGGACCTGGTTCGTTGCTAGCTGCTTGTAACTAACATTAGAGGCTACCCCGGCCACCTCCTACATTCCTCTGTGCTCCTGGTAGCCAGGATAGAGTATTATTCTAACATTACTTGTTGCAGGACTGTGAGGACCTGGGTTCGTTGCTAGCTGCTTGTAACTAACATTAGAGGCTACCCCGGCCACCTCCTACATTCCTCTGTGCTCCTGGTAGCCAGGATAGAGTATTATTCTAACATTACTTGTTGCAGGACTGTGAGGACTTGGGTTCGTTACTAGCTGCTAGTAACATTGCAGGCTACCCCGGCCACCTCCTACAGTCCACTGCTATCCTGGTAGGCAGGTCGGTAAACGGGAATCTCACCACGTTGCTGGAATCACCAGAGATGCAAAGGGAAGCCCGACTGCTAGCCCTGCGCCATTCTGCCCAGTTACTTCTCGACTCTGAGGAGGGCAGCAGAGCTCTACTGCACCACGACTGGGCAGATCCCAGTGGTGCTCCTACCCGTGGCTCACCTGGCTACCTTGGTTGCAGTGCTCGCAGGGGGAGCGTCAACAAGGTGGGATATCCCCAGTTCAACTGGAGCCAATGAGCGCCTTTTGTAGCTGATAACATCTTTCATCATCCAGTCTTTCATTGGCATCGCCTCGGCTCATTCTAATATTACGAACATACAATTAGCTCTATTTACTACCGTGGATTTCTTAAAAAAGTTATGTTTATATTATTTTGATAGTAAAGTTAAATGGTAAAATGTCAAGCCTTGGTTTTGTGGGTGCTTGAAATGGAGTTTTACGTGGTTGTTGTATTTGTAGTTCAGTTCCACATCTTCCGTCTCGTGTCTTTCGCAACTCAGACATTTTAAACAAAACCCTAGTAATATATTTGTATTAGTTTATGTATAATAACTGCTAATAAATACTGAGATTCTGAAATTTGACTTCTTTCGTCAAAAAAAAAACGAGAATCCTAATGTTAATTTTATCTTGTAGTCAGTTGTTATTTTAATATACACTTAGGTCACGGCCATACGTCAAGCAACGTGACAGTCACTACCGCCAGGCTGTAGTCTCGTAGTGTGGTCACCCTCATATGTAACAAATACTTGTGGCCGTAGCACTATTTACAGTTCAATTTTCATAGGAAGATACAACATATCTTTTTGCGGTCAAAATTGATAACATTTTATTAAATTATTGTTTAATTAAGGTAGGGACGTGTTTTTTTTGTGTTTTTTTTTAGCACCACGTCTTACTACCCGTTCGGGTTATACGCTTAAGTACTAATTACGCTAATGGATTAGGAATTGGGATGGTTGAATAGAGGAAGTGAACCCGCATTTGCGTGGAGGGAGAGTGGAAAACCATTTAGGAAAAACCACCCCCAGTTCACCCGAGCGAGATTCGAACCTCGATCTCCCCGTCCTCGGCAGTCGGGTTCAACACGACTAGCACGTTAGCCAACTACGCCACCGAGGCGGGTTAGTGACGTGTTACTGTATACTGTGTTTCTAGTTGTACTGTATATTTATAACCTAGGTAGTGGCTTGTCCTGTATACTGTGCTTCCTGTCCAATATTTGTCACTACTTTGTTCAAGAAAATACAAATTAAATCAAGTTAAAATCACGCAATTAAAGTAATAGACGAATTACAATACTTACTCAATATGTGTAAATCGAGGAAATCAGTTTAGAAAGAATGCATATACACTATCTTGTAAAGGAGGGTTAAACTGTCCCCAGAAGCCCGGTATTTTGCGAGTCTGACGCCTTATACTGTGTGATAACCGGTGCATGTGTTTTATTAAGGCTTGAAATGTAATTACTTGCAGACATTGAATAAATACAAAATGAAACTGGGTATGTTATTGTAAGTATGCATTGATGACGTAGCTGGTAGTGAGTTGTGGGATGTTTAGTCGGATAAAGTCTGATCTTGTTACCAGCATTTCCTTTCCCTGAGAGACCGACAACCCGCGATACATTACTGAGTGATGTATTGTACACCCAGACATCTGCAGGCGTAACACAAACTGCTGTATTCGGAGCTACCATTACACTATTGGAACAATGACAAGGATCAAGGCCGTAGCCAAAGGGGGTTTGGGGGGTTAGAACACCCCCGAAATTTTATGAACAACATATATATTTGTTTTATTTATGGTTCAAACAATATCAAAATTAAGATACAAGTACAAATTAGGGGGCTGTGTTACCATAAAATGTACTTCAGATAGCTTCTAGAGGTGTTTAATATTTAGAATTTGTCCTAGCCTCTGGTAGTTAGGGGGTTATGTTGTCATAAAAACACTTCAAATAGCTTCTAGAATTGTTTATAATTTAAACTTTTTTTCAAGCTTTCAGCAATTGAGGGATAGGCCCACCAACAACCTCGAAATTATTGGCTGGCTAAGCCCTTGACAAGGATAGTAACATTTGGAAGAAATAAACCCCCATTTTCGTAGAGGGCTGGTGTTGAACAATGTTGTAAAGCCATCCTCAGTAGACTTGGGCCTGATTCGAATACCTAGTATAACATCTGTCAATGTTACAAGAAGAAGATCATTACTATCACCTGTAAAATTATATAAAAATGATTGATTCCACTGTTGACAATGCATCCCGACCCACTTAACCTTCAATCACGCACGGGAAGAGAAGCAACAGACCCGAGTTCCATCAACTAGCCCGGCTGACTGAGCAAGTCACACGGATTGAGGAATAGTTCCGGTCTCGACCACTGTCACACCAAAGAATAGAAGAGTCTAGTTTTTTCCAGAACCACGTGGGCGCTTCTGCTGCTAGCTTCTAGCAGGTTCCAGCGAAGGATGGAAAGAAGGCCAAGACGCATCAATCACCCGTCACTTGTTTTGCCCTCTCCCTCCTAGTCCCCTACCTTCCTCTTCCTATCTGAGCTGTAGAGGGAATATGTACCGCTGTTTTGGGCTTTGAAATCCACCCTTGGATGATTCTTCCTAGGGGACGCTTCTCGTCCAGCATTATGTAAGCACAGAATTCTGTTTCGGCCATCTCTTTCAAAATTATTATTTCGACTTTAAATATTTCTTATGTAAAACTTTGATTCTAAATTCTTGATGGCGAATATCTTCCAAATGGTTCTTTCTAGAATTTAATAATATTTTTGGTAATATTAGATTAGTAAATAAACATAATATTACTAACTAGTAAAACATGCGACTTAGCAGTAGAATAATAGTCCATTTACAGGACTGGGTTTTTGTTCACAAACTTATTATTGCTGGTAGCAATTTTGAAAAATGGAATTAAATATTAATAATATTGACGCAATGAAGGAACGTAATGGTAGACTAGTAATGTATAATATTTGTACTAGAAAATGCTATTACAAATATATAATTGCGTAATCAACCCGGGAAGTATGGGGTATTTTGAATTCACCAATATTCTGGATGTTAGGTGTCAATAATTACCAAATTATGCAAGTATAACGTAAACTTGGTTCCTTTGGCATTAAATGAATTAGTCATTAAGTAATTAACTAAAATTTTGGATGAGTGTGTTTATACTAAGATCGTTAACTTTTGAGAACAATAAAGATAAGTAATTTTGTTTAAGACATATATTAAACATAGAGATACGTTTGCTTGGCCATAAAAAATAGCTTAACGCACTTATTGCATTTTCAAAGGTTGCTTACCTTTTCTTAAAACTTATGTTATTCATGCTTTTAGAGTGTTATGGTTATTGGTCCTTAAGACAAAAGAAGACGACTTACAAACAATCTAAAATATGGCCAGTTATTCCTTTGTTTCTAATTGCTTTTGAGTAGAAGTCTTTTGAGATTTTATAATGAATATTATAGTTAATTAATATTTGACTAATTCTGAATACAATTAACAACAGGAATTGTAAATAATACCTTTTTTACTAATATTGATAAACGTTACATAGATTGTTATGAAATTGAATACTTTTTTAAATCTGAACATATCTTTAAATATTATGATATTCATTTTGACTAATTTTCTTACTAACTAAATATACCAAAAACTTTCTATACGTGACTTCTCTTGTGTTACCTTCCCAAGAGAATAAGAACTGTTACTGATATTCCATTATGGATTATTTCTTTTTAAATATGATGTAGAAGTATTTTATTTTTCTGGTTACTTAGGATCCAGCTGAAAACAGTTCTCAAAGATATCTGAGGATATATTTGCGTATTGGTCAAATTGGTCACTCTGCGATTTCCTTTGTTCGGGTACACTAACTCCCCGTATCCAAACAATACAAGCTTGAGATTTAGTCCGCGTGGCAATCTCTCAACCACACACAACAGTTTCCCCTGACACCAGCAACCTGCTCACCCCATGACGTCATCCCAAGGTTTCATCACAATCTACGCTGCGTTGTTTACTGGCCGGGCGGACAGGAAATTAACACCCCTCCCTCTCCCATATTGCTCTAGTAACTTCATCGCGTCCTGGATGAGGCTTCGGCAGCCAATCAACAACTTCCCCTAATCAGGGGCTGTGCAAGATGTCAGGGGATTGTGCAATATGTCAGGGGCTGTGCAAGATGTCAGGGGCTGTGCAAGATGTCAGGGGATTGTGCAAGATGCCAGAGGCTGTGCAAGATGTCAGGGGGTTGTTCAAATGTCAGTGGGCTGTGCAAGATGTCAGGGTGTGCAAGATGTCAGGGGCTGTGCAAGATGTCAGGGTCTGTGCAAGATGTCAGGGGCTGTGCAAGATGTCAGGGGCTGTGCAAGATGTCAGGGGCTGTGCAAGATGCCAGAGGCTGTGCAAGATGCCAGAGGCTGTGCAAGATGTCAGGGTCTGTGCAAGATGCCAGAGGCTGTGCAAGATGTCAGGGGATTGTGCAAGATGTCAGGGATCAGTTGGGTCACAGACTGTGGACTTGTCAAGGGAGGCTAGTCTCTGTGACTTACAAACTATAGCTGAGAAGACGTTAAACCATGGGCTAGTGAAGATAAAGATGGCTCAGAAGAATCAGACTTACTGATTCAGAAGGGAGGGGGAATAACAAAACTACTAATAAAAATTATACTATTGTTGTTAGTAAATTTAATTCTATAATAACAATATTTCTTATAAATAGAGTATTTTAGCGTTTTATTCTTATTTAGCTTCTTAGAATCAAGGATTTTTTTCTATTGGTTGTACTTAATTAAGGTGCGTCTCAGAATCGATGGCGTCTTAGAATTGAAGAAATACGATAATAATACATCCCTAAGGTTTACTGTATAGTTGACCTTTTCATCACTAATTGAAATAATAATTATAATTATAAATATAACTATTAACCATTTGTTTCGTGGCTGTGGTCACACAAAAATGTTATAGAACATGAAATAATAAATATTAAATTATTATATTAACCTGCATCTTCTTATAGCTGGACACCAAAATAAAAAGGTGTTTTTTATGACTTAGATAAAAAGTCATACAAAATATTTGTTCCAAAATAAAAGTTTTTATTTTGTAATTACATGCGCATGAACACAACCGAAAACGGTTTGTTTGACATCAACCACCTTGATTTCACCTGGTTTGCCATCTTAATTTGTGAAGAGAATGTAGCCTATTGAAGGCTCTCGTGTTTTAAACATTTTTAATTGAACCACAGACGCCGCTTCCACAAGAAAGGAACATCCAAACGGTCTCGCAGATCATGTGGTTTGGTGTAGGAATACATGAAAGTAGATCCAGGCCTGGTATAAGGCATGTGCCAAACGTGCCGTGAACAGGGGCCCTCGCCTGCCTCGCAAATAAATCACTTTGACTTGTCATATTTATTTTGTGATGGTAAAATATTTCAATATTTTCATGTTTTTCGTAAAATGTATTCCAAATTAAACTAGAAATTCCCTAATCGAATGGTGACCTGGTGGTCTAGGGGTAAGGTGTCAGACTTCTGTGCTGAGGGTACGGGTTCAATCCTCGGTCCCGGCACAGATTTATCTGATTGCCAAACCTTTCCTTCACCTCTGACAAGACGTGTATTAATCGCAACTTGTGAATGTGAGGAATGCCAGGCCTCAACCGTGGTTCGGATTCCACGTTAAACTGTAGGTCCTCCATTTCATCTCACAATCACTCTACCATTACACATTAGCGTAAGTGCGTATAACCCGAACGGTAGTAAGACGCGGTGCTAATAAAAATAACCTAATCGAATCCATGTCTGTTCATTTATTATACCCGATATGCGCCGCTAGGGGCGCTGATAGCCTGGTATTACGTGGAGCCCGGCAGTCTGTGCTAAAAAATTAACGCAACTTTGCTTTTGGCAAACCGGAAATACAACATATATGCAGACGTACCGTTGACTTTTGACAGAAAAATATAAACTCACAATACTCACCACAATTGATTATTGTTTGCAAAAAAAGTTTGTCTCGAAATAAAATGATCAATGTATGATGTGTATGTAAAATTCATAACCATTCATTGGGGAACGAACTTCTAAGGGCCCCCAAGCCGGGCCTGAGTAGATCTGAGGTCTGTTACTTAACTACACTCTTATGGTAGATGGACCTTACTAAACTAACCTGGGACAACAACACTCAATACTAGATACCCAACCCATTGGAGTTCTTGGACATAGTGGGGGCCCAGCATTCCTCACATTCACAAAGCTCGAAAGCACACACTTTGCCAGAGGGGAAGGAAGAGTTTGGTAATTAGATAAATCTGAGCTGGGACCAGGGTTTGAACCCCGGACCCCTAACACACAAGTTCGACACCTTACCCTTAGACCACCGGGTCCCTTACAGATATATGTAATAATTCCAAATATAAATACTTTATGAGTAAGAGTTCCAGGTTTGTCTTTGAACAAATCAAATTTTATGATTGTTGCTCACAATACTGTCTCTATATCTGTTATTTGACAACGTTGAAATAAGACAGATCAATCAAATTAATAAAGTTCTCATTGGTCAGATGTTTTTAAAAATATTTCCTTCTGTATGTAATGATAAATATGTTTTATTGGTTGATTAGTATTTTACATTCAAACTTTGTACCCTTTAAACCAAATAAAAATAACCATCAGGTGGACACTCCTAGAGTCTCCTTTGTGTGTATGCAAAGTTGTAGTCTTCTACACACACAATAGTTTAGTCCTTTCGACTAGAGTGCACATTCAAAATCCCACATTTTTGGTGAGTAGGTAACTAAATACGTAGATATTTCAGAATCTAGTAACTTTTCGAGAGTTCAAGTTAAGAGGAACAAACTTATGCCTGGGTAGCACAGTTGTAGAGCACCGGCATTTTAATACAAGGTCCAGGACTAGTCCGAACCAAGCAGTTTTGTGCGTGTCAGAAAGAGAGAGAAAGCCCCGCGGTGGATGCACAGTGAGATATCGATCGAGGGGGCCATGACTAGCTACACAGGGGAGATGAAAGTGATTGAGAGTAAACAAGCAGCATTGATCGTGTAGGCCGTGATAGCGAGAGGAGGGGGGTGGGGGGGAATGAACATGCAGCTTTCGGTCGAGAAGGCCGTGGTACGAAAGAGGAAGGAAATGGGGATTAATGGTTGGATCAATGGGGGAACGGGGAAGGAAGAAAATTAATATAGTAGACAGAGGGGAGGGAGTGCTCCGTGTGAAAGATGACTTCTCGAAACGAGAGTGAGTAGAAATGTTAATCTCTCGAACGACGATGTTGTAGCAGATTCGGGGAGGGAAGAATTCCAAAAAGAAGTTTCATCACTTAAGTATCACTGGTCTTGGATGCCGATAGTAACGGGAGGATATGTTTCCCGAGGTGCACATATTTGATCAAACAAGCTTTGACATCCAACTGCCATCTTTGTTAGGTGTTTATTTTCGGCTGCTCGTGAAGCGATATCAGAATATATTATGTTATTAATTCTAGTTAATATCTCTGTCAAAAGGTCTTAACTAAGGATCGCGAATAAGAGACATTGATATTTTATACGTCTGCATACACACTTCGTAACATGCTTACCTCGATGGATTACACTATGCCGTGGCTTGTAAGATAAGGCCATAGTGTAATTCATCAAGGTAAGACAGCTACATGTCGGGACGTGGTGCTCCAAAGAGACCAAGACCAACGACTCGCTTTAAGGTCAGTCAGTGCACGATTTTGAAAATAAAAGAGACAAATACTAACACGTTTTAATAATTTTATCCACGCACTGGCCAGGAGTGAAAATAAAATAATTTCCAAGGGTTGAGGAAGGAAGAATTTTAGAGGTAGTCCCGCATTCTCGTGGAAGGAGAGTGGGAAACCGTTTAGGAAAAAAAACACTCTCAGTAGACCCGACCGAGATTCGAACCGTGTCATCAGCAGCCCAGTCTAACACGAGAGTGAGACACATAACATTTTAAATATTTATGAAAGGTTAATTTATCTGAATATTTTCTTTACTGTTTTCAGTTTTAGTTTTAGATCAGGAAATGTAGTTCATATATTTAACTGTGTTGTGGTCAAGCCAAGTAAATTTCCAGCTTAGCAGATTTATTATTTCTGCAGTTCATTTATTTATTATTTAATTATTTCATTCAATAATTGAAGTTTATGGATCACTAGAGGCATATCTATTTAAACACCTCCTTGTGCTGGATTATGTTGTGATATATTCCTTCAATAAACACCTCCTTGTGCTGGAGTATGTTGTGATATATTCCTCCAATAAACACCTCCTTGTGCTGGAGTATGTCGTGATATATTCCTCCAATAAACACCTCCTTGTGCTGGAGTATGTTGTGATATATTCCTCCAGCAAACACCTCCTTGTGCTGGAGTATGTTGTGATATATTCCTCCAGCAAACACCTCCTTGTTCTGGAGTATGTTGTGATATATTCCTCCAATAAACACCTCCTTGTGCTGGAGTATGTTGTGATATATTCCTTCAGTAAACACCTCCTTGTGCTGGAGTATGTTGTGACATATTCCTCCAGTAAGCACCTCCTTTTGCTGGAGTACGTTGTGATATATTCCTCCAATAAACACCTCCTTGTTCTGGAGTATGTTGTGATATATTCCTCCAATAAACACCTCCTTGTGCTGGAGTATGTTGTGATATATTCCTCCAATAAACACCTCCTTGTGCTGGAGTATGTTGTGATATATTCCTCCAGCAAACACCTCCTTGTGCTGGAGTATGTTGTGATATATTCATCCAGTAAACACCTCCTTGTGCTGGAGTATGTTGTGATATATATTTCTCTAAATAAGATTAATATTTCTGAAACCCATTTGTAGGGTATTGTGTACATAGGTGAATATATTTGCAATAGCATTTTGAAAAAGTGTGTAATGCCATGGTTTCCGTGAGTACTTACTTTTAAGTGGAAATGTACATTCAGAAGAATATTATTACTTCATTGTTATTGACCGAAAGTCCCTCAAATATCCTTTCGACTTGGTCACTAAGATTATAGGGTTTAAAGTTTTCAATGTGGTAATTGTTGAGAGATATGAGGCATTATTTTTAAACTGGAAATCCCAAAGAAACATTTCGATTAAACCAGTAATGTATGCTTTAGAAAATGTAAATATTGAGTCCCGTAAATCTTGTGAAACAAGCTATGGGGTTTTTACTGAGAAATGTGTTTTAGTGTTTAGTAACGTATTGCCAAACAACTACATCAAAATGATTAAATTAATATTGTTAAAATTCAAACATGAATCCTCAAGTACACAAGAGAAGTCGTCACAAAAAACGAAAGGTTGAAAAACTTAGTTCCTTGTTTGACTGTTTAAAAATTGCATTTGTATAGGCTTACAAACAAAAGTGACTTTAACTTTATAAAGAATTAAGTGGCCTACTTATCATTATTTATTTTGTAATCGGCCTATTAATTTATTGGATCTAACTTAAATGTTATCAGAAATATTGCATAGTAGTATTTGGTTTGTATAAGAGTCAATAAAAACCTGTTTGTTTAGTCCAATATATTGACTTTATTTTAATAACCCCCAAATACCTATAATTTACTCAACACAAGAAGCAACACAATTAAATAGAAGTTAAGTCATTAAATATTAATCCTAAATTAAGCTGTAGAGTAAAGAAATGTGTAGCCAGAGCACGGGAGCGGCGTATACTGCCATGCGGTTGGTGGTGGCCGGCCGGGCGCGAACTGTGACGTCACGGAACGAGCCTTGAGGCCTGTATATCTAGTGTGGCCTTGGTTGAACTCCATCATTCCTCGGAGGTGGTCCCTCTGTTGGATAGGTTTGAAGGAGGGGGATGCGCGCGCATCACTCGTCACACACACCAACCCTGCTACCCTAATACCCCGATCAAATGATCCCAGTATTCATTCAACACATCAATAAGTTATTTATTATTCCAAACAATTCCGCTCTCCCGCCAGCCAGCCAACTGATGCGAGCAAACAAAATGTCAGGTCATCTTTTGTGGTGGACTGTACAAAGACGATTATGACATGGACCTGTGTTTGATTTGCTGGGGGAGGGAAATATTGTTTATGTTTATACAGTAAACTTGGGAAGATTTGTCCTTGTAAGTTGTACCACAGTACGAACAAAATATACTCCGTCCTTGATTCAAAGCTAAGTATCTCACAGAAGGTCGTGGTTCAATTCACAGTTGAAAACCAAACAATTGTCACTTGTTTTTATAGCTAAGCATTCCAACCAGAGGTTCCTCGTACATTAAATGTTCTGGAGAGAAACATGTCCAATTGTAACATTATCATTGCTAGCTAATGTTACATTATTACTACCTGCCCCAAATAAGCAATACATATAGACATTCCACAATATCAAACATTTAAAACACCTTACTATGTTTAAAATATGTGCTTTACTCACTCACTGTATCTTCTGGCTTAGCACGAGTTCCATGACCGACTAGTTCGCGCCGAATTCTATGATGACGTGAAGACTGACAAAGCTATGAAAGCTGCATCGACGGGTCACTTCAATGAGTGATCTAGCGCTACGCTGATTGGCCCAGCCGGCCGACCGATGAACCTCACGCGAGCTTAACTACCAACTCACCAGATTTCCGGTCTACGTGTCTAGGTGACGTGTCAAAATGATGACAGTTGTTAACAAGAGAATCATACTGCTAGCATGGGCTATTATAGTTATTCTCTCACCCCTTGTGGGACATGAGATGGGCTATTATAGTTATTCTCTCGCCCTTCCCTAATGTAGTGTTCCGTTAAGCCCGCAATGACGCTATATTTTTAACTCTTGTCTAATTGTCTATTTGTAATCTCCTCCAAGAGCTCCACGAAGCTGGTTTAGGATAATAACCTCAATAAATGTGGTAAATATCTGATGTGCTCGGACAGTAAGAAACTTATCAGTAAGACTTTAAAAGTTATCATAAATACTCGCTTGGAACACGAACACCAAACTAAGCTTTTGTGGTTTGTGAGCACCGTAGGAAAATGGTGGTACATTTATCATATGTAGCACAGTCGTGTGAAAGTTCCCTTCCCCTCCTCCTCACTTCCCAGGGGTGGTTGGCAAGACCGCCGCTAGGCAGTGCTGGTGTTGACCCAGTGGTGCGTCCTGGTCGCATAATAGGAGACGTAACACTGGATCGTCAAGTAAGAGCCGGGATTCAAACCCGGGGAAACAACACAGCACAAACACATACAGTCATTACATGCTAGCTAGGAGAGACAGTCATTACATGCTAGCAAGGACGATGACAGAGTCATTCTAGCATGAAGAATTACATCTAGCAAGGAGAACAGTCATTGCATGCTAGCATGGAGAGACAGTCATTACATGCTAGCAAGGAGAGACAGTCATTGCATGCTAGCAGGAGAGACAGTCATTACATGCTAGCAAGTAGAGACAGTCATTGCATGCTAGCATGGAGAGACAGTCATTACATGCTAGCAAGGAGAGACAGTCATTGCATGCTAGCATGGAGAGACAGTCATTGCATGCTAGCAAGGAGAGACAGTCATTGCATGCTAGCATGGAGAGACAGTCATTACATGCTAGCAAGGAGAGACAGTCATTACATGCTAGCAAGGAGAGACAGTCATTGCATGCTAGCAAGGAGAGACAGTCATTGCATGCTAGCATGGAGAGACAGTCATTACATGCTAGCATGGAGAGACAGTCATTCATGCTAGCAAGGAGATACAGTCATTGCATGCTAGCATGGAGAGACAGTCATTACATGCTAGCAAGGAGAGACAGTCATTGCATGCTAGCATGGAGAGACAGTCATTACATGCTAGCAAGGAGAGACAGTCATTACATGCTAGCAAGGAGAGACAGTCATTGCATGCTAGCAAGGAGAGACAGTCATTGCATGCTAGCAAGGAGAGACAGTCATTACATGCTAGCAAGGAGAGACAGTCATTGCATGCTAGCAAGGAGAGACAGTCATTGCATGCTAGCAAGGAGAGACAGTCATTCATGCTAGCAGGAGAGACAGTCATTACATGCTAGCAAGGAGAGACAGTCATTACATGCTAGCAGGAGAGACAGTCATTACATGCTAGCAAGGAGAGACAGTCATTACATGCTAGCAAGGAGAGACAGTCATTACATGCTAGCAAGGAGAGACAGTCATTACATGCTAGCAAGGAGAGACAGTCATTACATGCTAGCAAGGAGAGACAGTCATTGCATGCTAGCAGGAGAGACAGTCATTACATGCTAGCAAGGAGAGACAGTCATTACATGCTAGCAAGGAGAGACAGTCATTGCATGCTAGCATGGAGAGACAGTCATTACATGCTAGCAAGGAGAGACAGTCATTGCATGCTAGCATGGAGAGACAGTCATTACATGCTAGCAAGGAGAGACAGTCATTACATGCTAGCAAGGAGAGACAGTCATTACATGCTAGCAAGGAGAGACAGTCATTACATGCTAGCATGGGAGAGACAGTCATTGCATGCTAGCATGGAGAGACAGTCATTCATGCTAGCATGGAGAGACAGTCATTACATGCTAGCAAGGAGAGACAGTCATTACATGCTAGCAAGGAGAGACAGTCATTACATGCTAGCAAGGAGAGACAGTCATTGCATGCTAGCATGGAGAGACAGTCATTACTATGCTAGCAGGAGAGACAGTCATTGCATGCTAGCAAGGAGAGACAGTCATTGCATGCTAGCAAGGAGAGACAGTCATTGCATGCTAGCAAGGAGAGACAGTCATTCATGCTAGCAAGGAGAGACAGTCATTACATGCTAGCAAGGAGAGACAGTCATTACATGCTAGCATGGAGAAACAGTCATTACAGTGTCTTACTGACTAGTAGCTCTCCAAACAGACTGCCCTCCATGTTGCTGGTCAATACTCGAGACCCGGCTAAAGCAATGTGTTTGTATTTAGTCCCAAGTGACGAGTTATTTCCTCCATTACAGACAAGCAAACGTTGCTCTAATACCGAGGTTTGTCTTCCAACCCTCCAATCACATCTTCCAGCTCTTACTTACTATTGCCTTCACCCCCACATAAACACTGAGCTTCATGAAGATCTACCCCATCCACCCCATCGCCGTGAGTTGCAACAATAACTCCACCCCTGTCCGATATTTCCCTCGTTTAATCCACTCAACTCCCCCCTTCCCCCCTCCCACTCCATTTTATCGCGAGATGTGAGCTAGTTCACAAACATAGCAAAAACAGAGTTTAGAAAACATTTCACAAATTATATTTTAAGTTGAGAGCATTTTAGATTGGAGTGTAAAAGCTCATCTGCAATCTTTATATTAAATTATATTTAATGTTCTTAAATAAGTACACATTATTTGAAATAGTTTATTTAATATTGATAAACCATTCATTTTTTTTATTATTATTGTAGCGAATTAGTCCAAGTGACAATCATTCACAACAATACGCCACATTGCTTTGTTTGACACATTATAAAAATGAATAACAAAGCCCGCAATGAATGACTGGAACAGTTGTTGCTTTGTTTGACACATTATAACAATGAATAACAAAGCCAGCAATGAATGACTGGAACAGTTGTTGCTTTGTGTGACACATTTAAACGATGAATTACAAAGCCCGCAATGAATGACTGGAACAGTTCTGCTTTGTTTGACACATTATAACAATGAATAACAAAGCCAGCAATGAATGACTGGAACAGTTGTTGCTTTGTTTGACACATTATAACAATGAATAACAAAGCCAGCAATGAATGACTGGAACAGTTGTTGCTTTGTGTGACACATTAAAACGATGAATTACAAAGCCCGCAATGAATGACTGGAACAGTTCTAGCTTTGTTTGACACATTATAACAATGAATAACAAAGCCAGCAATGAATGACTGGAACAGTTGTTGCTTTGTTTGACACATTATAACGATGAATTGCAAAGCCCGCAATGAATGATGGAACAGTTCTAACTTTGACACATTATAACAATGAATAACAAAGCCCGCAATGATGACATAGACCATTCTTCTACTGGCCCGGATCCCACGGAGGCGACGGAATTGCACGAGATTTAAACCGATTGTGCTGGTGCGTGGCGGCGAGCGAGCGAACTGTTTGTCACAAGGGGGTAAACAGATGACGAGCGAGCCGCGTATCTCAGCCTACGCGCCCACGTAGAATTAACGCTTTGATATCATTCTGTAAAGAGGGTTTGGAGGGGGTGAATTACGGGGTTCGCACGTGATTTATCCCCTGAGGGCTTTTATTAGAACACGAGCAGATTTGAAACCGAGTTGGAGAAAATATTTAGTAGTAGAGTTTTATTATTACTTTTCAAATGGGTTGGCCATATTTTTATTGTTAAAATAATTATTCGTGTTTATCCTTTGTTTCATTTTTGGACAAAGGTTTTTTGTATTTTTACTAGACTAAATAATTATCCTTTGTTACAGAAATAACAAAGTTCGTTTTATCTGCACCGCACCCTACGACCCGTTCGAGACATCTGCGGAGTTCTGATTTATAAGAATGGTACCCGCATTTGCGTGGAGGAATACGGCCTACCACGTCACCAGCAAACCAGACTAGATGAGCAGGACATTTAGCCCCCGCGTCCATTCATGTGGTTTATATTAAGAATATTAAAGGTAGTGCACCCGCATTAGCGTGAAGAAGGGATGTGTAAACCTCCCCTGTCAATCTGGTCTATAGCTAGACTGACTCCTAGACTATGTGACCACTGGTACGAGAAGTTGTCAAGCGAGATCTTGTTTGTGAGTGGTGGTGTGACCTGAAGGAGCAGTTTTAGTGACCATCGCCCTCAAGTCTGGTTCAAGTCACACTTCCCGTCACAAAGAACGTCAATAAGCTGTTGGAAAAGTCATCACAGGTTGCGGGGTTTTTACTGAAAGTTCTTTGTGCTGGACGACGAGAACAATCAAATAAAAGTGAATCTCCAAATGATCCTCTCAAAGTTGTGGCCACGTCCAACAGCCACTTTCGCGCATCTCCATTGCGTTTAGTATATACCAGAGTTTTACCCTTTATTATGACATTTTATAACATCTAAATAAAATATAAAGGTGTGTGGATAATCTCGCGGGCCTTACTTTGAGAACCTCTGTACGGGAGAGACAGACCCAGTAGTATCTGTTTTAACCGCTAGATGGGGTTGGCAGCTCTTTATGTTCCCATAGCTAAATGAATCACACTGACAAGTTAACAGCCTGTGACATGGTGCAGCCATTATCTCTCTCTCTCTCTCTCTAACATCCAATACACCTCTTGTATTGGACTGATCCTGAATAACTAATCTAGTGTTCATCCGCCGCTTTTCGATATCACCGCGCGGATGGTTTTAAGAGACAAAGGAAGCGATTTGGTTTTTTAAAAAAGTGGTTCCACTATGATTCAAATGATGAAACTTCAATTCAATTCATTACTATTTTCAAATTTGAATTAAGTTACTCAATTAATAAATAAAACCAGTTGTGCTTTCCAATATTTTACTTCTGATGCATCAGTGATGTGGGTCTCCACATTTTCTCTCAACTTGGTTGTGTTTATCATTTGTGCTAAGGATGACAGCATGAACTGTTACCGTTGTGCTAAGGATGACAGCAGTAAACTGTTACCGTTGTGCTAAGGATGACAGCAGTAAAGACTTGTTACCGTTGTGCTAAGGATGACAGCAGTAAGACTGTTATCGTTGTGCTAAGGATGACAGCAGTAAGACTGTTATCGTTGTGCAAGGATTACAGCAGTAAGACTGTTACCGTTGTGCCAAGGATGACAGCAGTAAACTGTTACCTTGTGCTAAGGATGACAGCAGTAAGACTGTTACGTTGTGCTAAGGATGACAGCAGTAAGACTGTTATCGTTGTGCTAAGGATGACAGCAGTAAGACTGTTATCGTTGTGCTAAGGATGACAGCAGTAAGCACTGTTATCATTGTGCTAAGGATGACAGCAGTAAGACTGTTATCGTTGTGCTAAGGATGACAGCAGTAAGACTGTTATCGTTGTGCTAAGGATGACAGCAGTAAGACTGTTATCGTTGTGCTAAGGATGACAGCAGTAAGACTGTTATCGTTGTGCTAAGGATGACAGCAGTAAGACTGTTATCGTTGTGCTAAGGATGACAGCAGTAAGACTGTTATCGTTGTGCTAAGGATGACAGCAGTAAGACCTGTGTAATAACGTAGTGTTAATGGAAATGACAGCAATAAGACTGTTATCGTTGTGCTAAGGATGACAGCAGTAAGACTGTTTATCGTTGTGCTAAGGATGACAGCAGTAAGACTGTTATCGTTGTTCTAAGGATGACAGCAGTAAGACTGTTATTGTTGTGCTAAGTATGACAGCAGTAACACTTAGTTCAAACTGATCTGTCACTTTACCGGGATTGTAACCCCGACATCCCCATCAACCGGACGGTAAGTTTGTATGTCAAGTCCAATCATGTTCATATGTTGATGGAACATTGGAACATTGGAACATTCACGGTGGTTTTCCTCCTCTCACTACTGCAAAATACACCTTTTATTCCTATCCCCCTATCGTAACTATAGTGTATGTGTATTGTGTACAACAAAAGAGTCAAGGACCATCTACTCACGAGGACTGAACCCAGGACCAATGTTGGTGAATGGTTCGATGATGTCATGGGAACTATGGCCGTATCTCTGTCGCTGAACTACATCGCTGTCGCTGAACAACATCGCTGTCGCTGAACTACATCGCTGTCACTGAGCTACATCACTGCACTAACTACATCACTGTCACTGAGATACATCACTGTCACTGAGCTACAACACTGTCACTAACTACATCACTGTCACTGAACTACATCACTGTCACTGAGCTACATCACTGTCACTAACTACCTCTTTATTTATTTACTAAAGAGCAATATTTTGAAATAAGATTTCTAAAGCATGTAATATTTTTATTCTATCATTAATGATAAACAGGATAAAATCATGTTTTAATTGCCTTGAATGAATTTTTTTGTGTGCATATTATTGGGTCTTTAAGGATTTCTCAGATTTTAGAATTTTTTAATACATTTTTAATTAACATCAAAATATATTTTACATTCAATAAAATAATACTGAAAATCCCAAATCGGTAGCTGTTTATCTAATGTATGAATAATTTAACATCTGTTTCTTTTATTTATCAAGTTATATTATATTTGAACTATGTCAATGTTATTTTCCGGTAACTTTAATCCATGTAGAGTATTGAATATATCCCTGGTCACAGCGTCACCTGATTGGTTGTTAACTAGGTCCGCGATCCACCTCTTACCACCAGTCTGGGCTAACCACATTAAAATACCATAGAGAGAATGAAGCTAGAGTTTAAAGGAAATGTACCCACATTTTCATGAAGAAAAGGTCGGGAAACGTTTAGGTAAAGCTACCTTAGAACAGCCAGCCTTAATTCGAACTCCAACCTCCCATTACCTGAAAAACCAGACGATATTATACAGCAGGCGTCATTGTCCACGTTCCTCACGAGTGTCGCCTGACACAAGATGTATAGGCAACCCATTGAACGTGAGTGCTGTGCGGACGAGAGTAATGTACAGGAGTAAAACACGAAGATGTGTCTGTCGTTCTCCTTGTGTGAGAGCAGGATTAGGATCGAGAGGTTGGTTACAATAATAAAAACAGCAGTAGGAGGCTCACAGTTTTAACTGGCTCTATAGTGTTCTCATGACTGAACGTGGCTGGGGCATTGGCTGTGTTGGATTAAGCCTCAGAGCACAGTAATCTGTGTGTTAGTGTGTGCTACGGTAAGTGAACCTCATGTTAGCGACCGAAGTGAATCTGCCAGGGTGGGGGGAAATCAATATCCCGGGGAGAAGGGAAGGAAGAACTGCTCTTCACTAACTTATTCATGTTCACCGCCCAACCCCAGTTACATCAAATAACCGCTTTAGCTTTTCAGTGCCCGACATGAGTGAGCCAGGCTAGCACCAATCCCACAATCCCTTCTCTATTTGCCGACCCATTGACGCGTGTTCTCGGACCTACCACAAATAGTCTCAACAAAGAATGGTCTACAGATTTGTTGATCAATACACAAAATAACTAAATATTTGTAAAATGTACTTAAACCCCAAAATAGTGGTGAGTAGCTATATCTTTCCTAGGACCTTTATTTACTCTTAGATCTTGTTAGAACCTTTAATAAGGCAGTATTGTTTTTCATGATCTAAAGGGGGAGGGAATTGAAGCACCAGCTCTGCCCCTTGCCCTGGAGAAGAGGGTTAAAGCACCAGCTCTGCCCCTTGCCCTGGAGAAGAGGGTTAAAGCACCAGCTCTGTCCCTTGCCCTGGAGGAGAGGGTTAAAGCACCAGCTCTGCCCCTTGCCCTGGAGGAGAGGGTTAAAGCACCAGCTCTGCCCCTTGCCCTGGAGAAGAGGGTTAAAGCACCAGCTCTGTCCCTTGCCCTGGAGAAGAGGGTTAAAGCACCAGCTCTGCCCCTTGCCCTGGAGAAGAGGGTTAAAGCACCAGCTCTGTCCCTTGCCCTGGAGGAGAGGGTTAAAGCACCAGCTCTGCCCCTTGCCCTGGAGAAGAGGGTTAAAGCACCAGCTCTGTCCCTTGCCCTGGAGGAGAGGGTTAAAGCACCAGCTCTGCCCCTTGCCCTGGAGAAGAGGGTTAAAGCACCAGCTCTGCCCCTTGCCCTGGAGGAGAGGGTTAAAGCACCAGCTCTGCCCCTTGCCCTGGAGAAGAGGGTTAAAGCACTAGCTCTGCCCCTTGCCCTGGAGAAGAGGGTTAAAGCACCAGCTCTGTCCCTTGCCCTGGAGGAGAGGGTTAAAGCACCAGCTCTGTCCCTTGCCCTGGAGGAGAGGGTTAAAGCACCAGATATGCCCCTTGCCCTGGAGGAGAGGGTTAAAGCACCAGCTCTGCCCCTTGCCCTGGAGAAGATGGTTAAAGCACCAGCTCTGTCCCTTGCCCTGGAGGAGAGAGTTAAAGCACCAGCTCTTTCCCTTGCCCTGGAGAAGAGGGTTAAAGCACCAGATCTGCCCCTTGCCCTGGAGGAGAGGGTTAAAGCACCAACTCTGCCCCTTGCCCTGGAGAAGAGGGTTAAAGCACCAGATCTGCCCCTTGCCCTGGAGGAGAGGGTTAAAGCACCAACTCTGCTCCTTGCCCTGGAGAAGAGGGTTAAAGCACCAGATCTGCCCCTTGCCCTGGAGGAGAGGGTTAAAGCACCAGCTCTGCCCCTTGCCCTGGAGAAGAGGGTTAAAGCACCAGCTCTGCCCCTTGCCCTGGAGAAGAGGGTTAAAGCACCAGATCTGTCCCTTGCCCTGGAAGAGAGGGTTAAAGCACCAGCTCTGCCCCTTGCCCTGGAGAAGAGGGTTAAAGCACCAGATCTGCCCCTTGCCCTGGAGGAGAGGGTTAAAGCACCAACTCTGCCCCTTGCCCTGGAGAAGAGGGTTAAAGCACCAGATCTGCCCCTTGCCCTGGAGGAGAGGGTTAAAGCACCAACTCTGCCCCTTGCCCTGGAGAAGAGGGTTAAAGCACCAGATATTCCCCTTGCCCTGGAGGAGAGGGTTAAAGCACCAGCTCTGCCCCTTGCCCTGGAGAAGAGGGTTAAAGCACTAGCTCTGCCCCTTGCCCTGGAGAAGAGGGTTAAAGCACCAGATCTGCACCTTGCCCTGGAGAAGAGGGTAAAAGCACCAGCTCCGCCCCTTGCCCTGGAGAAGAGGGTAAAAGCATCAGCTCTGCCCCTTGCCCTGGAGGAGGGAGTTAAAGCACCAGCTCTGTCCCTTGCCCAGAAAATTTGACTTCGTAATGTCCTTGATTTTGAACTCCAATTTTGTTTGAAATTCAAGGATAAGGCTTTTCCTATTTCCGTTAATCTGTTTTTATGTAAAAGACTGCTAGCAAGTTTCTCTACATACCAAGGATGAGAGTGCACTTTTGGAGATAATTATTTTATATTTCATATTTTTAATTCGGGTTTTATCTTTATTGATAATCATATTATTTTAATTAGTTATTTTAACATATTTAGGCCTTTCATGCAATTTAAAAGTAAATACATTTTAATATTACCTAAATTATCTTAGAGCTACTGGATGAACTAGACACTCAGCAACATGGCAATCACAGCGTCTATCGCTGTCTCTTTTTAATCCGTCAGAAACACCGAGTGAACCAATTATTTCCGTTCAAACAAGTCTTACCTACCATTTCCTAATGTATTTTGGGATGCCACTGTCCAACCAACCAGAAGGCAGAGAACTAAGCGCCAACTCTTGTGATTGGCTCAAAGAATCGCATGATGTGACGTTCCTAGGAGGGAGGTTTTGATGTGAGAGGAGTTTTGACGTCACTAGGAGGAGGTTTTGATGTGAGAGGAGTTTCTGACGTCACAAGGAGGGAGGTTTTGATGTGAGAGGAGTCTCTGACGTCACAAGGAGGGAGGTTTTGATGTGAGAGGAGTCTCTGACGTCACAAGGAGGGAGGTTTTGATGTGAGAGGAGTCTCTGACGTCACAAAGGATGTGGAGGATTTTGATGGTTTGAGTGAGAGGAGTGGTCAGTGCCAGGGTATTTCCAAACAGACGCATTTAGGTCCAACAAATGGTAAGACATACAATTTGTACTTCTCTTTTATTAACAAGTTGTTATGAATTGAGTGAGACTAAAATAAAATTCAAGTAATTGTTCACATCTCTTCTTATAAAATGTATTTATAAAGGACCGGCGTGGACGAATCGTTGAGAGAGCATTGCTCCGCGATATTGCGGCGTGGACCGTGTAGCCACTACCACCGGAAATAAATGTTCGGGCGCTTCCGAACTTTGTGTTCTGCTAACATGAGTAGTGGTCAAAACGCACTACCGTCGTACCGCCATCTTGAAAATATGGCGGCCAAAACCAGCAAAACATGGGCCCGGTACCAGGGCAGAGCACGGCCCGGTACCAGGGCAGAGCACGGCCCGGTACCAGGCAGATCACGGGCCCGGTACCAGGCAGATCACGGCCCGGTACCAGGGCAGAACATGCCCCCTCCCCCACTTTGTTCTACTCGGCTTCAGTGGAGGCGAAGTCTCATTTGTCTGCGGGACGATCTGTCTAATGTTAGGAATCTCCCAAATATATTTGGGCTAGCGCTCATCTGATTATATTTTTAAATTATACTTTTCTATCATCTATTTAGTGATCTTTGTCAGGAGCCTTTTGGAAAATTAGATGTCTACTATAACAACAAATTTTTAAAAAAATGGAAGCCTCCAGAAGCTATTTGGAGTTTGATACAGTACCGAGCCACTGATACCCTGTGACAAAAGAGTACGAGCCACTGATACCATTGTGACAAGAGAGTACCGAGCCACTGATACCCTTGTGACAAAAGAGTACCGAGCCACTGATACCCTTGTGACAAAGAGTACCGAGCCACTGATACCCTTGTGACAAGAGAGTACCGAGCCACTGATACCCTTGTGACAAGAGAGTACCGAGCCACTGATACCCTTGTGACAAAAGAGTACCGAGCCACTGATACCATTGTGACAAGAGAGTACCGAGCCACTGATACCCTTGTGACAAGAGAGTACCGAGCCACTGATACCCTTGTGACAAGAGAGTACCGAGCCACTGATACCCTTGTGACAAAAGAGTACCGAGCCACTGATACCGTTGTGACAAGTGCCAGTAGGATATCTCAGCTTGTGGGCTGGACAGGAACTATTCCTTAGTATGGAGTGGACTTAGAACTTGTTGTGTTGTTGTTGTTGTTGTTGTTGTTGGTAGCTGGTCCGGTACCAAACGCTGAGCCAACTCTTGATCTGCCCAGAAAGGTAAAGATATTGTAATGGTTAATGCTGTAATCAGTGTTTTTATAAATATAAGGGCTGATTTCTCCCCAACCCCTTACCTAGATGTTCTTCCCCAAAGAAAGTGATCTGTATGTAGGTACAAAGAACAACTGCGCCAAGTTTGGATCAAGTCGGTTAATGCGTTCAAGAGCTATCATGAGATATGTCCACCACAGACAGACAAATGTAACTCGGCGAGTTAAAATGGAAAACTCTCTTCACTCGTTCAATAAACCAAACCACGTGATTATCTTTTTGTTTGTTTTTACATTGACAATATTCGCTAGATCGCCCATACAGGAGCCAACTATACGATTGTTCAAGACAAAATTTCCCACCCCAACTTATGTTTTCCCTCTGTCACCTGAACAATAACTGGGCCCTGTGTGACAGCAACGTTTGTACACCCCTGGGGCCAACATTGTCGACAGCAAACAACGTAAGCCAGGCCAGTTGGTCACAATCCTGGGACCAATCATTTGTAAAATAGCTTCAAAACCTGCAGGAGACATGCTAGTGAAGTTCCTAAGACCTGTGGAGACATGCTAGTGAGGTTCCTAAGACCTGTGGAGACATGCTAGTGAAGTTCCTAAGACCTGCAGGAGACATGTGAGTGAATTTCCTAAAACCTGTGGAGACATGTGAGTGAAGTTCCTAAGACCTGCAGGAGACATGCTAGTGAAGTTCCTAAGACCTGCAGGAGACATGCTAGTGAAGTTCCTAAGACCTGCAGGAGACATGCTAGTGAAGTTCCTAAAACCTGCAGGAGACATGTGAGTGAAGTTCCTAAGACCTGCAGGAGACATGCTAGTGAAGTTCCTAAAACCTGCAGGAGACTTGCTAGTGAAGTTCCTAAGACCTGCAGGAGACTTGCTAGTGAAGTTCCTAAAACCTGCAGGAGACATGTGAGTGAAGTTCCTAAAACCTGTGGAGACATGCTAGTGAAGTTCTTAAGACCACTTCCATCTTCGAGCCTCAGTTCTGTCACAAGCTTGTTTGCTTAGTACGAACCATTTTGAAACACTGTACAGTTTACAGACCCACCAAACAGACCACAATGCATAAGACATTGAAGTCTGGACCAGAAACAATGTTTGCAAACATTATATTTCCTATGTTTGTGAACAACAGGAAACATTTCAGAAAAATCGAGAAACAATGTTTGCAAACAATATTTCTAAGTGGGTGCTAGGCTTTAAGTTGTATTATGTATACTGCATTTACCTTACCTTGACACTATGACCCAATCTTCTAAGCTACACCATAGTGTAATAGTGCAAGTTAGGATTGCTATCCGACCTGCTAGATGAAGGGTACATACAGTTCTTAGTTCCGAAGCAACAATATGGAATAGTAAATATGTGTTCAACATGTATAAGTAGTACTCGCCAATTTACTGTTCATGGGAGGAGATTTCTATAATAGAAAAAGTGAATTCAAATCTAAGTTAATCTGAACGTATTTTAAAAAGTAACAGAGGATAACTCCACAATAATCCTAACAGAGATAAAGAGGAACACTCCACAACAATCCTAGCAGAGATAAAGAGGAACACTCCGCAATAATCCTAGCGGAGATAAAGAGGAACACTCCGCAATAATCCTAACAGAGATAAAGAGGAACATTCCACAATAATCCTAACAGAGATAAAGAGGAACATTCCACAACAATCCTAGCAGAGATAAAGAGGAACACTCCACAACAATCCTAGCAGAGATAAAGAGGAACACTCCGCAATAATCCTAGCGGAGATACAGAGGAACACTCCGCAATAATCCTAACAGAGATAAAGATGAACACTCCGCAATAATCTAGCGGAGATAAAGAGGAACACTCCGCAATAATCCTAACAGAGATAAAGGGGAACACTCCGCAATAATCCTAGCAGAGATAAAGAGGAACACTCCGCAACAATCCTAGCAGAGATAAAGAGGAACACTCCACAACAATCCTAGCAGAGATAAAGAGGAACACTCCGCAACAATCCTAGCAGAGATAAAGAGGAACACTCCGCAACAATCCTAGCAGAGATAAAGAGGAACACTCCGCAACAATCCTAGCAGAGATAAAGAGGAACACTCCACAACAATCCTAGCAGAGATAAAGAGGAACACTCCGCAATAATCCTAGCGGAGATAAAGAGGAAAACAATAGTAAGTGAGAGCTCTGCCCGGAAATGTGCCAAGAGCTCTCTTGAATGTGGTCGCCCATCTTTGTCCGAGTGTTTGTACACCCTTCACTCCTTGTGAAGGTGGCGATGATATTTCCCTCTCACTTCGAGAGAATCCATTCTTTGTAATTCACTGGGCGAAGCTTTTGACAGCCTCATGCTACATTATCGCTTGTCTTCCCTCCTCTCGTTGGTTTCTTGTTGTTTATTGTTGTGGAATTAAACGGCGGCGCATGCGCTGTGACTGGTGGCGACATGGCACGAGCAGCGGCGTACAGTCGAACTGCCGCGGTGGCTTGTTGCTTGTTGCCTCCAGTAGCTCGCTGTCAGCTCGTCATATCGCTGGTTACTAAGAGGCCGGGTTTTTTTCTCTATTATTTTTCTATGGAAAATAAAACAATTGTTGTAGTGTGATTTTAATAATGGCCCCTTTATTCTGTTTATACTCTGAATGGATTAATTTTATAATCAATAATTAATGAAATAAAAACAATACTTCTACCGCACGACCAAATAAAGTGAATTTGTTCAGATAATGTTGTCAACAACGTTTGGCGGTTGTTTGGTTTCTCCGTCGAGACTAAACCAATAAAGAGGACATTTCGTCCGGACCTGAGACAACAATTATTTACCCACGTAAAAGGGAAGATAACTTGTGTTATGTTGGCAAACATCGCGCGAGCAAAGAAAGTGAGGGTTCGGTACCGCGTTGATAGGGGGAAGCACGTGTTCTCTCGTCGTCATCAAGGAGCGAGTAGCGGCTGAAAGGAAGACTTGTTCAACAATGCTCTAGAAACAATCCGGTGTTGGTCGGGACTGACCGGAAGTCTCGTTTAGAAAGTGACGTTGTTTGTTGATGTCCGAACAGACAAGTGAATGTGTCCATCTATTTTCCCCTGTTCAGTAGCGGTCTGAGGGGGGCAGATGGGGTCATCGCTCCCAGCATGACTCGCGACGAGGAGTTTGTGGATTTCGAGTGTGCGGCCCGCCAGTTCTGTCCCGAGTGGGGGATCCCCGAGTTGGACGAAGAGGCGTTGGGCATCGTGGACAAGACGACGTCTACCTGCGTCAAACCGGCGGCCGCGACGCCCACAACAGGTAGGCCAACTGTCCGGCAAAGGAGCACATAGACTACTTTTGTAACAAAAACCCCCAAAAGACAGCGTTAAAATTAAAACTAAACACATCACAATCACAATCAAGAAGACAATAATTACTTTACCTAATACACTACCTCAATAATTACAGACATTCAATGTTGTTAGGTTGAGCTAGTCTATAATTTATAATATACAATCGAACATATAAAAACTAGTTATAATAATAAACTATGTTTTTAGTGCAGACCACCTATTGTAGTTCAAGCTGCTCCCACTAGAGCTCGAAGCTCGTACCACGTGTGAGAGTTGGGAAACATTGAAGGCGATACAAAAGTTTGTTGTCCCTCACTGTTGAGTCAGCCCCTTGTCTCTTTCCTCCGCACTTGCACAGGCCGCGCCATCCAACCTCTCTACTGCCTGGACCGCTCCACAGTCCATGTCTTCGAAGACGTCCGTGACGAGTGCACCTCTATACACAGCGCCAAAGAGAACTCTGCCTCTATTGGCTCGCGTGATGGGCACTTGCATGCACCAATGGGAAGCCCCTGTTTCTCCCATTGGTCAAACCAGGCAGCAGTGGAGGGTATTTAACACGGTGATTCCTTGGTCTCAACACCAGATCACTGCGGACTGTGGGCCGAGACTTCGAGTGGGAAGGACGTGCTCCACTAAGCAAATTGTTAGGCAGACGCCAAATTCACCCTACGGGGAACCCGCACCTACACTTAACTAAACTCGGGACAGACGTACCGGTGCTATTTGCTGTGGTGGGAATCCTAACGGTGACAACAAACCACAGCAGGGCGTAAAGCGGAACCGGCTGCGAAGCAATACATCGCAGCCGGAGTCTGTCCTCCGGGACACCACAACAACAGACAATCCCACCCACACTGCACAGAGGGGGGCACCAAAGCCCCTCCACACAGGCCACTAGCCTGCCCTTTTCAGGGCCACGCGAAATGGCCGCCGCACAACTCAACACAAACTCTCATGACACAACAATGGACTCGACTAGTGAAGACACCGAAATGGAATCTGACATTGACGGACAAGGGACCTTTACACTTGCCTCCAAACTGAACAGGAAGAGGAGAATCAGGACTGACCCAAAACAAACATCAAAAAAAACAACAATCATGACCTCAAACAAATTCGACGCCCTGAAAAGGGCCGAAAATGACAATGAGGTTACAATGACTGAAGACACACCAGCCGAGACACCTATATTAAGACTGCCACCCATAGTAACAAGAGGGTCACACCATTACATGAAAATTACAAAATACGCAAAGGAACTGGGAAATAATACCAATGTGTATTTCCTAAAGGACGGACTCAAAATTCATACCACCACGAAACAGAACTTTGATCTGATGCAGCACTTGCTGAAGGACATCAAACAGGAATATCATACATATTCCCTCCCAAGAGACAAGCCGGTCCACGTGGTCGTGAAGGGGCTTCCACCCAACATGCTCACGGAGGACTTGCAGCAAGAACTTGAGGGGCTAGGATACCCCGTGACGCACATTAGGCAATTTACCACTAAAACACCGGCGACAGGAACTACCCAGACGGTCACACTTCTCCCGACATTTCAGGTAACTCTAGCAAAAAACAGCCAGGTTGCAGACATATACAAGACCAAGTTTATTAACAATACACGAGTCAGAGTCGAACCATACATCCCCCCCCTAAACAAAATTGCCCAATGCCACAAATGTCAAAGGTTCGGACATACCAGGAACAACTGCCAGAACAATCCCCGATGTGTAAAATGCCTGTCAGCGCATGACACAAAAGACTGCCCAAAGAAGGACACCACCACCCCGGCACGATGTGTGAACTGCAGAGGGGAACACTCTGCCAACTATAGCAAGTGTCCCGTCTACAGGAAACTCTTAGACGAGAAAATCTCACTCCACACAGCGAAACAAGAAGCTCTGACCCAACAGAGACGTATCCCCCCACCCCCCAAACCCACCGGCAGAGACTTCCCCACTCTCCGTCAACGACCAACGACAGTGGCCGAAACGAGCCAATCCGAGGTCCCGTCAACAAGCCGGCAATACAGCCAGGTCTTGCGGCAAGCAACACGGCCCCCACAACAAGCAGTCCCTGAACAAACATCCACAGCCTCCGACATCAAGGAGCTGTTCAACTTTTTCAAAGATTTAAATATTATTAAATTGATAACCCACTTCAAACCATACCTTACACAGCTAAGGCAAACAAAAGACACAACAGAAAAATTGATGATTGTGATAGAAGGTCTGACTGATTATTTCTCTACTGACTAATGACGGACAAAAGAAAGACACGGACTAAGGACATACTGCGCGTTTTTGTGTGGAACGCGAATGGAATACTTCAGCAAGCAAAAGAATTAGAAGATCTACTAAACACTTATGCAATAGACATAGCTCTTATAAATGAAACGCACTTAAATCCAACAAAAAACATCTACTTTTACGGTTACGAAACCTACAGGACTGATAGAGTAAATAAAACAGGAGGGGGGACAGCTGTCTTTATCAAAAGAAACCTCCCACACTATCAACACCATTTTAAAGATTTAAAAACAATAGAAGCTACAGCAATTAATGTCAACACTCGCAGGGGGAGTATTCTATTCGCGGCCATATACAAGGCGCCGCAGGCGACGCTACAGACACAAGACTTGGACGAACTGACACAGACAGGCAATATAGTACTGGCAGGGGACTTAAACTCCAAACACACAAACTGGAACAGCAGAACTACGACAGCAAACGGGCGTACACTCAATGACCACGCGGACAAAAACGACTACCTAGTGATTGCACCAAGCGAGCCGACATTTTACCCTTCAAACTACCTACAAAAACCAGATATAATAGATGTAGTTCTAACAGATATAGGCATAACACCAGCAGACCTCACGGTATTACACGAATTAGATTCAGACCATAACCCAATATTCTGCGAGATAAGCATTACCGCAGATATTGAGATAAGAGGGCTCACTAACAACCAAATAACATGTAATTGGGACACTTTCAAAACAACAATAGAAGACACACTTCCGGAGGCACACCACATACGAGACACGGAAGAAGCCGAAGCAACGCTTCACTTGTTCACGTCGACCGTTCAACAGGCCTATAAGAGTAGTACAGTGAGGGAACCAATCACACACGACCTCCGGAAAAATGACCCACAACTAGATTTTCTCATAGCAGAAAAAAGGGAAGCCAGGAGGGACTGGCAGAAATTCAGAACCCCCCAACACAGGGCAGCCTACAACAAGCTAAAAGCACAGGTTAGGAAAAAAGTTAAAAACATCAAGTTAGATAGATGGAACACCTATGTTACAGAGGCAGCCACAGACAACAGCAAAACATGGAAGATTACAAAACAACTAAGGGGCGATAAAAAAATAAGATCAGTACCAGCTATACACGGGGAAAATGGCGTGGCCTACAAAAGCTCGGAGAAAGCGGAGGCCATAGCCATCACACTAGAAAAACAGTTCACACCCAACCAAAGACCACAAAAAACAAATTTTACTAGGGAAGCCACCATGTCAGTTAGGAGATATTTACTTGAACCAAACAACACGCAGGCACAAGACATCACACTGGAAGAACTTACATCTACTATACAGGAACTTCCTAGAAAAAAAGCTCCAGGTCATGATAATATCACGAACGAGATAGTACAGCACTTACCCCCACGGGCAGTGCGGCTACTCTTGACAATACTTAATACACTACTCTATCTCTGTCATTTCCCGGACGACTGGAAGCTGGCGAAAGTTATAACGATACCAAAGCCCGGTAAAGACCCTATGTTTCCCCAAAACAGAAGACCGATCAGTCTCCTTCCCACACTTAGTAAATTATTTGAAAAAATGATCCTTAGTAGATTAAAACAAATCACTGATAGGTTAAAGATTATTCCAGAACTTCAGTTCGGCTTCACTAACAAGCACTCCACCGCCCACCCAATAGTAAATATAGTAGAAGACGCCACTCTGGCTTTCGAAGAAAAACAGTATCTAATTGCAATATTTCTAGACATAGAAAAGGCTTTCGACAAAGTGTGGCATATCGGCCTACTTCACAAATTAATCATTCTTGGCTTCCCCTCATGGTTCGTCCACACAATTGCCAGCTTACGGGTTTCCCCTGTTGCCCAAACTACCCCACCAGTCATTAGAGTCAATGACAAGTATTGGTAGTCCTGGCTGATTTGTTGTGCGAGTTACAGGTTGCTGTCGCAACCCTTATCCTCGTTGTATGAACTTTAATTTAAATGACTTGGTACCTTTGATTTTTTGCACAAGTACATGTTTGATATTGTATGTAACCCGACCCAGGATGTCCACCTTGACAGAAGCGCCAAGCTAGGTCACCTGAGAAAGGGCTGTATTGTTTTTTGAGTTACAGGCAGCATTTGCTAACCCTTATCCTCATGGAATGGGGGTGAAAACAATGGAATGATATGATTTGATGCACATTACATTTAATGTGAGATGGAGTTCACGTGATGCTGAAAGAAAACATGTTTGATTAGATTGTAACATATATATGTATTTATTTTCTCTCGCTCTCTACTCCAGTCTCGGACGTTTGTATGGCCTTGATTCTTGTGGGTCATAGTTTCCCAGTGCTCTGATGATGATATTTTCATGTGTTGCACTTTGGTTGTAGAATTTGTTTCTTCTCTCCTTAAATATTTCTGTCAGTGTTTTGCATTTTGTCAGGTAGTGAAGGTTATCTGTCCTAGTTCGTAAATCAACTCCGGTTATTAGTCTTAGAATCTTGTTTTGTGTTGTTTGTAGTTTTGCAACATGTGTCTTGGCTGCATAGCCCCATCCTACGCAGCCGTAGAGCATAATGGGCTGTATCACACACTTATATATTGTGAGTTTGGTTCGCTGGTTTAGCTGGTTCCCTTTCAGGAGTGGATATAGTTGTGTAAAGACTGCTTTTGCTTTTTTGTTCGTTTCCTCAATGTGTCTTGCCCACGTGAGTCTCCTGTCGATGTTAATTCCAAGATATTTAGTTTCATTTTTAAAAGGGATCTCCTCCTGGTAAAGAGTAAAGTTTTCCGGTGGTAGTAATCTTCTTTTTGTCACAACCAGCGCCGTGGATTTTCGGTGTTCACTTTAATTCTCCATTTAGAGAGCCATGTTTCCAACATCTTTAGGTACCGCTGCGTTGCTAGTGATGCGTAGTAGATGTTTTTCTCCTTAGTGTATATCAGTGTGTCATCCGCGAAGAGTCTTATAGTCATTTTAGGTTTGGTTGGTACGTCTGCAACGAATAAGTTATATAAGAAGGGAGCCAGCACTGACCCTTGCGGCACTCCCGCCCTTATCTGCACTATCTCGGATAGTGAGCCCTCAATGGAGACTTGGAATGTTCTATTTTTTAGGTAGTTGTTGATTAGATGAATATCGCCTTGCGGAAAGTTGTAGCATATCATCTTGTGAATAAGGCCGTAGTGCCACACTTTGTCAAACGCTTTTTCTACGTCTAAAAATATGGCAATCAGATTTTCACGTTGATTAAACCCTTCTGTGGCGTCCTCGATGAAGTTTATCAGCGGGTGTGTTGTCGAATGTTTTTTCTTAAATCCGAATTGCAGGTCAGGGATTATCTTATGATTATCCGTAGTTTTTTTTAGTCTTTGTTGTATGAGTGATTCATAGAGTTTTCCGGTCGTGTTAAGTAGGCTTATAGGTCTTCTATTTTGAGGGAAGATTCCATTTTTTCCTGGTTTTGTTATGGTCATTACTTTTGCATTTTTCCAGGTCTTTGGGTAGTATACCAGTCTGAGTGCTGCGTTTAGTATTTTTGTCAGATGATCTATTGCATTCTGGGGTAGATTTTTTAACATCTCGTTTTTTATTCCGTCAAGTCCCGGTGCTTTGTTATGTCGAAGTGCTTTGATGGTAGTTTGTAGTTCATGCTCGGTGATTTGTTCTGGTATCTCTACTATCGGTCTGTCTATGTATTCGTTTACTGTTCTTATGACGTCTGTATTGAAATCTTCATCTTGAGCTTGATTCGGTTTGAATTGTTCTTCTAGGGTTTGCGCTATAGCGTTGGCTTTGTCTATGCTGGTGTAGACCATCCCCTGTCTCCCGTGAATGGCTGGTGTGGTTGTTCTTTTGGATGTCCCTTTGAGTATTTTTGTTAGTTTCCATGTATTCTGTAAGTTTGTAGCTGTGTCGGTGACGAAGTTATTCCAGTTTGATCTTCGTATTTGGTTTACCATTCTTTTTACTGTTGCTTTCAATCTATTGTACTCTGTTCTTGCTTGCGGTGTTCGTAGCCTCTGCCATTTTCTTCTTGCTTCCCTTTTGAGGGCTATTTGGTAGCTTAATTCTGGGTGGTCGGTTCTTAGGTCTTGTCTTTCCTGTGAAGTCGTAGTGTGTGCTTTGAATGTTTCTTGCAGTGTTGTCGTAAATATTTCAATCGCCGCTTCGATATCTTCTTCAGTTTCTATTTGTAGATTTACCGGGAGTAATTCCTGTAGTTCAGATTTGTATTTTTTCCAGTCGGTTTTCTTTGTGATTGGTTTGCGCCAGTTTGTTTGATATTCCATGTTTACGTCCCATTCGCAAAGCAGAGGATTATGATCTGAATCGAGTTCTTGTAGTACTGTTACTGTCTCTGGAGATATTTTTAGGTCGGTTAGTATTACGTCCAGGACGTCTGGTCTTTGGAGATGGTTTGCTGGATAGAAAGTCGGCGATTCTGGTGCAAGTACGTTATATTCCCTCTCGTTGGAGTGCTCTTCTAATATCCTTCCTTTCCTGTTTGTCAACCTGCTGTTCCATAATATATTTTTACTATTCAGGTCTCCCCCTATTAAGTAATTGTCGGTTTCCGTGATTTGGTCTAGGTCGTGTTTGAGTAGAGTCTTGTTTGGCGGGTTATATACTGCAACAAAAGTGATGGGTCCTTTCTTTGTGTTTATTCCTACCGCCGTGGCTTCTAGGTTCTCTGTGTCATGGATATTTGATCTGTAATGTGGAAGGTAGTTTTTTATTAGGACAGCTGTCCCTCCTCCTCTGTTATTTTCTCTGTCTGTACGATAGATGGTGTAGCCTAAGATGTGAAGTCTCTTGTTTTCTTGTAAATGGGTTTCACAAATGAGCGCTATGTCAACCCCATAGGTCCGTAGTATGTCCTCAAATTCTCGGGTCTGCTGAAGAATTCCGTTGGCGTTCCAGACTAGGATCCTGAGTTGATCCTTTTCTATCATTTGGTTTCTATTTGCCATCACCGCTAAAGTAGTAGTCTGTGGCAGCTTCTAGCAGTATCATCAGTTTACTGGTCTTGTCCTCTGTCTGCCTTATTTTTGATAAATATGGTTTTAAGTGTTTTAGTAGTCCACATATGTCCAGTTCTTTGAAGATATTTATTATCTCTTTGAAGTCAATTGTAGAGGATTTTCCCTGATCCTTATGTTGATGTATGTCCTCCCTTCTGTTTATTAAGGTGTCTCTGTATGACCGGTTTGTTGTGTTTGTGCTTGTAGGTACCGCTGCTTTTTGTGTTAATGTAGGGAAGTCCTTATTGGTGGTAGTTGCCGTTTGTGAGTAGGTATTGGATTTTTCTATTTTTTGTTGCCTCTGTTCGATCTTTTTTTCTATAAGTTTTTGGTATGTTGGACATTTGGAGTAGTTTGCAGTGTGTCTACCTCCGCAGTTTACACAACTCGCTGGAGTAGACGTGTCTTTTCTAGGACAATCTGTGGTTAAATGGGGCGCTAAGCATTTTACACATCGTGGTTTGTTAGAACAGTTGTTTTTAGAATGGCCAAACTTTTGGCACCTGTAGCATTGTAAAATGTAGTTTTGGGGTTGTACATAGTGTTCAATTTTAACTCTGGTATTGTTTAGATAAGATTCTTGGAATATTTGATAGTTTTTGTCTGTCCTTGTGAATGTACAGACAAAGATCGGTAGTAATTTAACAATGTCCTGTACCCTATTTTCATTTGGAATCCGCGAGGTGAACTGTCGGACATCTGTTGCCGTGTACCCTAGTAACGCTAGTTCTTCCTTGATATCCTCAACAGGCATATTCGGGGAAGGCCCTTTATTACAACTTTGAGTGGTTTGTCACTCGGAATTGTATACGTGTGATATTCTTGGCCTGACTTTTTGAGTAGTGTTTGCAATGATTTGAAATCTTCTAACGTGGTTGTATGGATTTTTAACCCGTCTTGTACGTAGAATACTTTGAACGTTCCTTTCATGGATACTTTCATCGTCTTGACAATGTTAGAGTAGTTAGTCGTACCTGAGATTATTATTGGTGGAATTTTTTGTTTTGTTTTCTGAATTTCTGTGATATTTGTGTGTGGTAATTCTGAGGTTTCCATAGTTTGTTCGTTGTCTGAAAGAGTCTCAAATTGGTTAGTCACCCTTATTGTTTTAGGTGGTTTTTCTTCTTTGGCTTTGAATAAAAGCTTACGCTTTAATATTGTTGCTGCAACAAAGTCGCTTTCATTGTCTATGTCTTCGTCTTCGTCTGTTAGCACTGACTCAATGTCCAAGTCCCTGGAAATATCCTGGGTTAATTGTCTTTTGTATTGAACACGCACATTATCGGTGTGTTTATCCATTTTTGTTTTGTTGTTGGCCCTAGAAAGGGCCGACAACGGTTTAGTTCGTATTTGTTGAAGTAGTTATTTGTTTGTCCGTTTGTTTATAAGTTTGGTATTGTCTGTGGTGCAACCACTTGTAGAATGCTCACCTTCCACTGTTGTCATCCGTCAACACAAGTTCTATCGTAGAAAATCACTCGTACGATATGAACAATATCAGCGTCCGAAAACAAATCGAATTGATTGACGAGAGGTGAAGTCAACCTTCTAACCTCTGAATCAGTCCTCTGTTGATTGACGCGAGGTGAAGTCAACCTTCTAACCTCTGAATCCTTGCTTTGTTGATTGACGAGAGGTGAAGTCAACCTTCTAACCTCTGAATCAATCTCCAATTCAATGTGGTGTCAATTCTTCAATTTAAGTCATAAACCGAGCGGTCTTCAATTGCCAGCTTCCTTAGTCTGAGAACATTTAAGGTAACAATGGAGGGTAAAATGTCCCCAACACACCCAATCAGGGCAGGAGTCCCCCAAGGTTCCACACTATCACCACACCTCTACAACATTTATGTATCAGACATACCCTCAGACCCGAGAGTCAAAGTTAGACAGTTTGCAGACGACACTATGGTTTACGCGCAAAACAGAAACATAAATTTCGCAAGTCTAGGAATCCAAAGATACTTGGTAACATTACAAGATTGGTTCACTAAATGGAGAATTAAAGTAAACCCTGACAAATCAGCAGCATTAGTAATATCAAAAAGGCTTCAAAACCCACCAGCTCCATTTATATTATTTAATAAAGAAATACCTATACAGTCATATGTAAAATATCTAGGCATTACAATAGATAAAAGATTAACATGGAAAAAACACATAGAACTAACAAACACAAAAGCGCTAGGCAGATTCGTACAACTCTACCCACTTTTAAAAGGTAACCAGTTAACAGAAAACACCAAACTAATTATCTACAGATCCGTCATTCAGCCAATTTTATTATACAACTGTGTAGCCTGGAGCTACGCATCCTCACATTTATTAAAAAAACTACAGATCACCCAAAACAAAATACTAAGAACGATCACGGGGACAAACTGTTACACCAGAACAGCCGACCTACACACAATGACAAAGAGCAGGGAACTACAAGATATTTACAAAGATAGGAACGAGAGATTCTACAAACAAAGTGACACACACACAAACTCTATCATAAGATCACTAGGACGCTACGACCCAGACGACACCAGGAAATACAAAAGGCCTAGACTGGCATAGTGACAACAAAAAAAACATTAAAAAACCAAAAATTTATTAAAAATATATAAAATAAAAAAAACCTAGAAAGGAAAATTCCTTTCTATAGAAAAAAAAAAATAAATAAAATAAACATTAAAAACAAAAAAAAAAAAAAAAAAAACTTAGAAAGGAAAATTCTTCTAAAAAATAATAATAATAAATAATAAAAATATATATAAAAATTAGAGAAATATTAGATACTTAAATTAGTTAAATAGCTATCAATATTAATTATACAAAAAAAAAAAAAAAAAAGTTACTATGGCAGGAAGCTGGGTGGACGCGGACTCCCCTCTCGAACGAACCGGCAACTCATAAACAAACGCTCATTTCATGCCACTACTACCCTAGTCACGGCCGGACGCCACTGGGACAACCGACTAGGTTCTCTACTAGCCAGAGGATAATACTGGCGCCGGGGTCGGCCCCAGATGGTGAATGGAGATGTATCCACCTCAATCCAACTCCCAAGAAAAGAAAATCCTACCCCAACAAGAAACTCTAACTACCCTTGCCACGGCCGGACTCCACTGGGACAACCGACATGGTTTTTTACGAGTCAGAGGATAATCCTGGCGCCGTAGTCGGCCCCAGATGGGGAATGGAAATGTAACCATCCTTGCCAAACCAAATCCCAATACAGTCAAACCTACCTACCCTTCCCGGAAGCATTTTACGCCATCACTCACAAGCAATCATTCCTACTATACCCACCTACCTAATCCCAAGAAAAGAAATCCTTCCAAACCCCCAAATCACAGCGACATCATTCACAATCACCCTTATTTCACTCACAGGGTACTAATTTATTTTATTGTATTTATTGCAGCATCATCCAACGGTTTCACCTATTCACTGTTTTCACCTTCATATCATGAGGATAAGGGCTAGCGACTGCTGCCTGTAACTCACAAAGCATAATTAGCCCTTTCAAGGATGACCTAGGTTGACGCTTCTGTCAATTTGGATATTCCTAGTCGGGCAACAGCCGTACGGTCTCAACACCAGTCAGCCAGTCAGACTCGGTCATTTAACCTCGGCAAATCAGTGGTGGCCCACCTTGGGGAACCACACTTATTCGAGAGAGCTCATTAAATTGTTATATGTTAAGAAAGAGCAATTTGTTTAACCCTCTCTCCCTCTCCACCATCACCATACCTCCCACCGCGACTCTCACGTTGCCGGGACTTCCTCATGTTCCACCGCGACTCACGTTGCCGGAACATTCTTCCGTTCCACCGCGACTCACGTTGCCGGAACATCCTTCCGTTCCACCGCGACTCACGTTGCCGGAACATCCTTCCGTTCCACCGCGACTCACGTTGCCGGAACATCCTTATGTTCCACCGCGACTAATGTTGCCGGAACACTCTCGCCTACCTTCTTCCTACCCACGCGTGTCTGACCACGACGTCACCGCCGTCGGGACATCAACTACATAATCCAGTTACCCTCAAGTCGAAGGGAGGGATAACAGTTCTGGCACCTAAACGTGGGGCGACTCAAGACAGGACGGATGTCCAACGGACCAACGACACGACCCCAGAACACCACACAACACTTCCGGGAGTGAACAAAACCCGGTGGCGCCCAAACAACCTCAGCAGAGAAGACAAGACAACCTCGCCGGAGAAGACAAGATGGTTATGACTAGAAGTCAAAAGTGTACCAACCCATCGTGTACCCCAGGAGGGGACCGACACTACGTGAACTGCACATCCTGCCAAAAGCCCTATCATCACCTATGCATTGGGTGGGAAGACGAGCCACGTGACAACAACGAACCAGCCTACCGTTGCACTACCTGCGTTGAGTCACCAGTGGAAATACGTTATTGCCCAGGGTTAACCTGTACTGGAGGAAATGGCAGAGAGATTACCTGCGAGGACTGTCAACAATACTACCACTACCAGTGTCTGGGATGGAAAGATGAGCCCAGGGACCTCAGGGGCCTCTTCTTCCGATGTCCACCGTGCCAACGGCCCACTTCATCAACCGCCAGCGCACCACCATACCGGCCACACCTGACTACCACCTACAAACGCCCGTGTTCAAGCCCCTACCCCCTACCAACTCTACCAGACTTTCACGGTCGAGGACATGAAGACCCTACTACCTTCGCTCAACGCTGTGAGCACCAGCTCAGAACCGCGCGAATAGACCCGCTAGAATGGGTACCTATCATCCAACAGCAACTGAAGGACACTGCCGCCCAGTGGTGGAAACTTTACGGGGAATATATTACGACTTGGGAAGAATTCAAACAACGACTAACGCACCATTTCGCCAGTACAACCATCATAGCCTCCCTCCACGCGGAGCTATACGGGAAGGAACAAACACAGACCGAGCCTGTCGAGATATTCCTACGTCACAAGATACGGCTGTATCAACGCTTGGCCCACACCATCCCCTCAACGGAGATAATCCCTGTGTTAATCGAACTAGTACGACCAGGACTAAGACCTTTTCTTCGAGCCCCACACCCTCAAGAGTTAGAAGAACTTATCACTAGGGCTGTATCCGTGGAACGAGATCTGGACAAAATTCCTGCAACAACGACGACACGCCCCATCAAGTACCCAACAACCACATCTGAACCGCGACCTCCAAGATGTTACCACTGTCCAGGGTACCATTTCCACCGTGACTGCCCAGTGATAATCCAACGCCACCAAGAGGAAGAAAGACTGATAAACAACCAAGCCAGAAGACAACAGACCCCCACCTCTGCGAGGCAGGAACCGGGGCCACCTCAAGTGATAAACAGCGTCAATCCTTCTACATCCCAACCACTTCCCAGAGTTCAGTGTCAAACTCCTCGTGGTCCTCTACTAGCCCTATTAGATACCGGAGCTACCGCTAATTTCCTACAATATCAACACCTTACCCCTACAAACCTGAAGCATTTGATTCCCTTCCCCAAACCCATCCACCTAGCCAAGGTTGGAAGTGACCTCGACATCCAAGGCCAGATAACTTTACCGCTTACTATGCAAACACTAGAAGTCAACGTCACATTCCTGGTGTCCGATGAGCTCCGAGAACCACTGATTTTGGGACAACCATGGTTTACGGAACAGAAGGCAATCCTGGACTACAAGAACAGCCGAGTACAATTTGGTAACCATGAACGCCATACGCTGTACTGGACTCCAAGACTTAATGGAGATCCCCCTACGGTTTCTCAAGACAAAGTCAGGCAACATACCTTCATAGAACATCAAGAACAACTCCTCGGTCTACTGGATCAACACCAAGACAACACTCGGCGACCTCTACGTAAAAGACGCAGCATCCACCATCAAAGTCGACGCAAAGACAACGAGAACCCCAGCCAAGAAGAACGGGCGCGAGTCAATCAAACAAACTACCCACAACGGTACATCCACCCTCCATCACGGCACACCAAACCCTTCCAGAACGGCGATCTAGTGCTAGTTCGAACCCAACCCCTCTTTAACGCTAATGAAGCCAACTACGCCGGATCTACCCCCAAGTGGGAAGGACCTTACCCGGTGAATAAACAAAGAGGAGGGATATACTTGGTTACCTACCCAAATGGGCAAGCAAGAAAGAAACATAGGGGACAACTACGTTCTGCACCCCCTGGTGAGAACATCAGAGAACGACAGCTACAAGAACGACCCACAACAGAGGACCCCGAACCCACTACCTCTGAGGACACAAAAGGGCCGGACCCTCCCCTATCAAGCAATGCAGATGGAGTATTCGACTTCCTATCCCGCCAAAACATGGTGAGATCAAACAATACAGTGCGTGGTTACCATAACCCAGTGCGCGATGCCCACATCACAGTGCGTGACCCAAACCTCACAGTGCGTGGTCACAAAAACCAAGTGCGGGAAACAAACAGTACAGTGCGTGGTTACGCCAACCCTGTGCGTGACGTAACCAATACAGTGCGTGGCTACTATAAGACAGTGCGCGATGCGAACACCACAGTGCGTGGTTACACCGACCCAATGCGTGATGCGAACATCACGGTGCGCGGTAACACAACCCAGTGCGTGACGCAAACATCACAGTGCGCGGTTAAACAACCCTAGTGCGTGATGAAAACCACACCATGCGTGATTACACCCACTCAGTAAAACACTGTCAAAGTGTGGCCCTAGAAAGTGCCGAGTATGTGTTGTATATTGGTGGCCCTAGAAAGGGCCGATTATGGGTGGTATATTGTTAGCCCTAGAAAGGGTCAAGTATGGTCATTTTATGTCGTGTAAGTTTTGTTGTGTATTGGTGACCCTGAAAAGGGGCAGTTTTCTGTCACGTATTTGTTTGCCCTAGAAAGGGCCGTATTGTATTTCTTTTATCTGTCATATATTAACGTTTATTTTGATTATCTGTGATTACTAGGATAAGTTTTGTATAATATGATGTAATACTTTTGTAAACAAGGAGTCACCCGTGTGCAAGTGCGCAAGCCAGTGTGGGGGATTGTTGTCCCTCACTGTTGAGTCAGCCCCTTGTCTCTTTCCTCCGCACTTGCACAGGCCGCGCCATCCAACCTCTCTACTGCCTGGACCGCTCCACAGTCCATGTCTTCGAAGACGTCCGTGACGAGTGCACCTCTATACACAGCGCCAAAGAGAACTCTGCCTCTATTGGCTCGCGTGATGGGCACTTGCATGCACCAATGGGAAGCCCCTGTTTCTCCCATTGGTCAAACCAGGCAGCAGTGGAGGGTATTTAACACGGTGATTCCTTGGTCTCAACACCAGTCAGCCAGTCAGACTCGGTCATTTAACCTCGGCAAATCAGTGGTGGCCCACCTTGGGGAACCACACTTATTCGAGAGCTCATTAAATTGTTATATGTTAAGAAAGAGCAATTTGTTTAACCCTCTCTCCCTCTCCACCATCACCATACCTCCCACCGCGACTCTCACGTTGCCGGGACTTCCTCATGTTCCACCGCGACTCACGTTGCCGGAACATTCTTCCGTTCCACCGCGACTCACGTTGCCGGAACATCCTTCCGTTCCACCGCGACTCACGTTGCCGGAACATCCTTCCGTTCCACCGCGACTCACGTTGCCGGAACATCCTTATGTTCCACCGCGACTAATGTTGCCGGAACACTCTCGCCTACCTTCTTCCTACCCACGCGTGTCTGACCACGACGTCACCGCCGTCGGGACATCAACTACATAATCCAGTTACCCTCAAGTCGAAGGGAGGGATAACAAGTTATGAAAATTGAGTTAGTTATACAAAACGAATGTTCTCGTCTTTATAAAAAACCTCTCCTAATTTGGGGTCGTACTGTTTCAACAAATGTTGAACAATATGGCAGTACGTGTAAAGTAGGTGTTACAGAAGGTGGGTAATTATCAAACCCAATAATTGTAAATTGATACGTAAAATGCTTTAATTATGAATAACGCTTTTTGGTGGCTTCCTTGTCTTATAAGTTACATTCAGTGCTGGATTTAGGTATTTGGGGCTATTGGAGAATTCAGGGCCCTATTACCCCAGGATTTATAGAACAAACTGTTAAAGTGTGAATAAAAAGAAGCATTGGAATATCATATTTTGAGCATATTTTAAATCATAGCAAAACACAGACTTTAAATCAACATTATATACTTTATAATCAATAATAAAGTACAAAAGTAAACATAGGTTACAAGTAGAAATGACAATTTAAAATTTCTTTTTCCTCACCTTAATATTTGCCAGGAGCGCCCGCAGAGGAGGACAGGGGGGAAATTGATCCCCCCCCCCCCCCCCCCGAGACTCTGAGGTTGTGTGAATATTAGAAGTAGGCTAATCCCGCCCAACACTAGCGCACAAGCAGTGCCCCCAGCCAACAGAATATAACTAATAGCACCAGGCTACCTGCTGACTTTAGAGTTGATAATTTGGCGCATGCGCGAGCAATTCCAACAGTATTCGCCATTCTAATCGTCAAGGCCAAGTGCCTACCCACGAATTCGGATAAATTGGAAACTTTTTTTATGTTGTATCTTATTTTCAGGAGATAAATATTGGCTTAAAAAGCGTCTTTTGAGGCTTCAATTTATTAAACTTTTCCGAGGGAGGACCCCCTGCCTAGCTGGGGGGTATTTAATACCCCTCGTTTACCCTCCCCCCCCCCGGAGAAAAATCTTGCGGGCACCCTTGATATTTGCGAATGTACGCACATCGTCAAATGACAACTGTCTTGTAATATCATGTTCTAATTAAGTATTGGTTCAAGCAGTGTTGACCGTACTTCATTTTTAACTAAGATAAGTTTAGAAAAAGAGGGCTTTGCTTCACAATTTGTTAGAGGAATTACCAAATACAATTTAAAAGCAATAATGATATTTGGAAAAACATCATTCAAATGATTGATTGTCATACATATATTCGGCAATGTCTTGGCAACTAATTACATCAACACTCTTGATAAAGTCATAGAACTGTGACATTTCTAGTTTTAAAGATTCATTAAGATCCTCACTGTAAAAACTTAAACGTGTAATGGTGGTGGGAACCGGAGTGATCCGCGGGTTCATGATACATGGATGTGGGGGCCTGACTTCTAATCACGATGTATGAAGATCCAGCTTCTGATAACCAAAATGTAAGGTCTGGCCGAGCTATCATTCACTATCATCCCATTCTGACACTAACATGTAAAGGTTCGGTCTCACTATATCAAGTCTGGCTGCAGGTTATCATTTGTAGGTGACGGTTCCAAGCGAGAGACTCAAGAAAACACAATCAATCACACACACTACTGTTGGTTGCAATCTGCTCTCATACATTGCCGTCGAACTCATCACACCTTCTATTGTGTCATTCACACATCCCTGGTCAACATATCGCTTGAGATCCCTAACTTATCTTGGCAGCAGCGAGATCACAACTCTTTAACCACTGTCTAACCAATGTCTAACCAATGTCTAAGTCGTGTTTACACTTATGGTGCCGTCGCTAAATGGACTCATCTTAATACACACTTGACAACTGTCTAGAACCAACTGCCCAGAGCTCTGCTCTAGGATACACACTAGCTAGAATCTGTCAACTAGGAGATTCCGATGACGGCATTAAGCACCAATCAACAGACCTAGATCCACGTCATCCAAAACCACGTGATGCTTGAACATCACTTCTCAGAGACTCGATGCTCTCCCACTGGAGTTATAGGCCTACGTGCGGATTCACAGGACACTTGACCGACAATAAATATCTAAGTTGAGAGCCTCACAAACAGTTACTATGCGAAATTTCGCCCATAGTACTTGAAGTTTTGCAATCAACTAAAAATTGAAATTGTGATTGAAAATTTTTGTAAGATTGTAGGCGATTATTAAGTCCACTCTATCACTTATCAACTATCACAAAAAAGTTTCTACTTCAAATTTTTCCTTCCTTTGATAACAGTCTCATTGTTGTCATTGTCATCTCCTGCATATTTTTTTCTTTGATTGTCTTTCAGATGAGTCAACAAAACCTCTGGGAGAGTTTTCGCTTAATATTTTAGCTTTCGTTTCGTACTTTCCAAAACTAGCTCATTCATTGACTATGAATTTGACCAATGACTCAATAAGGTTACAGCCTGTTAACAATTCTAGGGTAGGTTTCTGTAAGCTAGCACAAACTTTATCAAACAAATCTTTACAAAATATCATGCCAAAGAACACACATAAAAACAAACTCAGATTTGATACATTTTTGCAAAGCTTTTGCCTCCCGTTGGGAGTCAAGTTTTCTTCAATATTCTCCGATATATTATCCTAGGCGCACAAAATGTTGTCATAGTTGGTGAAAAGTACTTTCACTGACCAATAATGGCAGCACCATCTGGTTAGACTCAAGCTCTTTAAGGTGGGGTGCTAGTGAGCGCCAGTTTAGTGCATTAATTTTGCAGTTTTTATAGCATAAACATTTTTTGGCCAAAATAGATCAAATATTTCTTCTATAGAAACATAGAGTTATGTTTTCTGCACATGCTAATCTCAACAGTTCTTGAATATCTCTCATGAGCATAGCGGCATTTGGTGACAAACTTTTTAAATGCAGAGAAAAGTTGTCACTAAATTCCAGGACACCCTTGACAGATATTAAAGAACTGTTGAGATTAGCATGTGCGGAAAACATAACTCTATGTTTCTATAGAAGAAATATTTTATTTATTTTGGCCAAAAAAAGTTTATCGCCATACTTATCCATGTGCACCTTAAAAAAGGGTCAAACTGATAAATTAGTTCAAGGATACCTAGATAATCATCATTATTATGAATTCCAAAAATTTCATTTTCATCAAGAAATGATAGTCCTCGCTCGCATAAAAATGTAAGAGTTGCAACAATTCGTTTGAATCACGGTTCTAATGCCGGTCAGTTGAACTCGGGCTGTTTTTTCACCAAGACCCAGCTAATTGGAGTTTTACACAATTCCTAAGACAACACTAATTATTCTAAAAAAAACTTTAAATTGATTTTAAAAGGCTTTGAAGTTAAAATATGTATATATTCGATATCTCATGAAACCCCCACATGTTGAAACAACTCCCCTCTCCCTTAAATATAATCTAGAGGCTCTTTAAGCCCTAGAATGTTGAACTCCTAGTTTATAATATATAGGTTCGAAAACACAGCTTGTTCATGACAGATAACATTTCACTGGTTCGAAAACACAGCTTGTTCATGACAGATAACATCTCACTGGTCCGTAAACACAGCTTGTTCATGACAGATAACATCTCACTGGTTCGTAAACACAGATTGTTCATGACAGATAACATCTCACTGGTCTGTAAACACAGCTTGTTCATGACAGATAACATCTCACTGGTCTGTAAACACAGCTTGTTCATGACAGATAACATCTCACTGGTCTGTAAACACAGCTTGTTCATGACAGATAACATCTCACTGGTTCGTAAACACAGATTGTTCATGACAGATAACATCTCACTGGTCTGTAAACACAGCTTGTTCATGACAGATAACATCTCACTGGTCTGTAAACACAGCTTGTTCATGACAGATAACATCTCACTGGTCCGTAAACACAGCTTGTTCATGACAGATAACATCTCACTGGTTCGTAAACACAGATTGTTCATGACAGATAACATCTCACTGGTCTGTAAACACAGCTTGTTCATGACAGATAACATCTCACTGGTCTGTAAACACAGCTTGTTCATGACAGATAACATCTCACTGGTTCGTAAACACAGCTTGTTCATGACATATAACATCTCACTGGTTCGTAAACACAGCTTGTTCATGACAGATTACATCTCACTGGTTCGAAAACCAGCTGCCAGTCATTTAATTTGTATTTAGGATCACGTTATGGCTTGGTTCATGGTGTGGAAAACATGCATGTTCATAAAACGTGTCTTTCAGCATTGTTTGTGTGTGTGTGTGTTCACTTCTATCTTGTACTAACGCTCTCTACAGCACTTTTTAAGCACTTATAACAGTAACGTTAGGAGAATGTTGTGATGTCAACTGCCGTGAGGTTCTGTACACTCTATAACGGTAACGCTAGGAGAATGTTATGTTGTGAACTGCCGTGAGGTTCTGTACACTCTATAACAGTAACGCTAGGAGAATGTTATTGTCGTGTAAGAAAGAACTATCCCTTGAAATATATTTGACGCGCTCGTAGCCGATCTCTCTCTACACCTCCGAAATTCCTTACGTAGTCCTCAGTCGTACAGTTAGTTCGGGTTCAGGATTAGATTGTTCTAGAAAAGCAATTATTAAAAGGGGGCCGCGAAAGTTTTTTGGGGGAGCCTCGAAAAAATAATTTAAAAGATTATTTGCTTATTAGTTATTACTGGAGTCTTATTATCTTAAATTTAACGTTTTGTAAGAAATAATTCTATGTTCGTGAGCATGTAAGGGCAGTATACTCTCTATTTTCCGTATTAATGGAGGGGAGGGGAAGCACGGATAATATAAATCACGGATAGCACAAATAATCCCCATCTGTTTACCACCACCATTTAAATTTTGCTGCCCTTTGTTTCTATTTATTTATTTGAAAAAGGATTGTCCCCGATGTCAAATATTAAAACGCAATCAACTCCTGCATGCGAATAGCATTAAGTAATACAAGAATATACAAATCAGTGGAAAGTGTTCAACAGCATAGGTCTGTCTCATTAAATACATTTAGGTAGGTTCATTTCTGTGTTTTTATTTGTTTACTATTGTAATCGGTAAATAGAGCCACTATTTCAGAATAAATCTTAATGCTGGTAAAAACTAGGGGTCCTCGAGTGATAAAAGTTAAAGAACCACTGTCTAAAACACACCAGAGGAGATATCGCATGACTCATATGCTCTTTGTCTCCGTGGTAAGGGGAACTTACTCGTGAACACGGCGGGGGATACTATCAAATAAAGAGGGATTTTGAGAGTCACAACCCCCCAAGTCAAAAAGGGGTTCAGGGTCACTATCCAAGAAAATGTTTGAAAGTGTATTCCAGGAAACATTACTTGGAGTTATTCCTGTATTTTAGGAACTAGGATTCACTTTACTTCTTTTTGCTGAGAATCACGTTAAAGTTTCCGTTGGTGGATTTAGTGGGAGAGCCTCACTAACCCTGGTCACCTGAAGTAGGAATCGTGTCTGTAATAAGTAGCCTAAGTCCAATGACATCTGCTGCTAAGATAAATATGAATATAATCCAGTTTTCATATAAAGAACTTTTTAGAAAACACAAACATGTTTGTTTATTGATAATATTTTACTATATTGTTATTGTTATTGTTATTGTATATGTAAGTTATTGATATTATCTATCAACAGTGACATCTGCAGATCACATGACGTGACTATGAACACGTGACAATAGAGATAACAGGTTACTTTTCTAGCTGTCAGATAAGGCGCTCGAATGAACATTATTAGACTTTATTTTAAATATCTTTAATTTACTTTTAATAAAAAAATGTTGCTATTCATTGTTTGTTGTTGACGAATCATTACAACAAAATGAACATATTTGCGCTGTAATCCTCTAATAACATAATAAAATTATTGTAAAGTTTAGAAACATTGTTTGGTTCCATTGTTAGAAACATTGTTTGGTTCCTCTGTTAGAAACATTGTTTGGTTCCTCTGTTAGAAACATTGTTTGGTTCCATTGTTAGAAACATTGTTTGGTTCCATTGTTAGAAACATTGTTTGGATCCTCTGTTAGAAACCTTGTTTGGTTCCATTGTTAGAAACATTGTTTGGTTCCATTGTTAGAAACATTGTTTGGTTCCTCTGTTAGAAACATTGTTTGGTTCCTCTGTTAGAAACATTGTTTGGTTCCATTGTTAGAAACATTGTTTGGTTCCATTGTTAGAAACATTGTTTGGATCCTCTGTTAGAAACCTTGTTTGGTTCCATTGTTAGAAACATTGTTTGGTTCCATTGTTAGAAACATTGTTTGGTTCCTCTGTTAGAAACATTGTTTGGTTCCTCTGTTAGAAACATTGTTTGGTTCCTCTGTTAGAAACATTGTTTGGTTCCTCTGTTAGAAACATTGTTTGGTCCTCTGTTAGAAACATTGTTTGGTTTCATTGTTAGAAACATTGTTTGGTTCCTCTATTAGAAACTTTTTTTGTTCCATTGTTAGAAACATTGTTTGGATCCTCTGTTAGAAACCTTGTTTGGTTCCTCTGTTAGAAACATTGTTTGGATCCTCTGTTAGAAACCTTGTTTGGTTCCTCTGTTAGAAACATTGTTTGGTTCCTCTGTTAGAAACATTGTTTGGTTCCATTGTTAGAAACATTGTTTGGTTCCATCGTCAGAAACCTTGTTTGGTTCCTCTGTTAGAAACATTGTTTGGTTCCTCTGTTAGAAACATTGTTTGGTTTCATTGTTAGAAACATTGTTTGGTTCCTCTATTAGAAACATTGTTTGGTTCCATTGTTAGAAACATTGTTTGGTTCCATTGTTAGAAACATTGTTTGGTTCCTCTGTTAGAAACATTGTTTGGTTCCATCGTTAGAAACATTGTTTGGTTCCTCTGTTAGAAACATTGTTTGGTTCCTCTGTTAGAAACATTGTTTGGTTCCTCTGTTAGAAACATTGTTTGGTCCTATGTTAGAAACATTGTTTGGTTTCATTGTTAGAAACATTGTTTGGTTCCTCTATTAGAAACATTTTTTTGTTCCATTGTTAGAAACATTGTTTGGTTCCTCTTTTAGAAACATTGTTTGGTTCCATTGTTAGAAACATTGTTTGGTTCCATCGTTAGAAACCTTGTTTGGTTCCTCTGTTAGAAACATTGTTTGGTTCCTCTGTTAGAAACATTGTTTGGTTTCATTGTTAGAAACATTGTTTGGTTCCTCTATTAGAAACATTGTTTGGTTCCATTGTTAGAAACATTGTTTGGTTCCATTGTTAGAAACATTGTTTGGTTCCTCTGTTAGAAACATTGTTTGGTTCCATCGTTAGAAACATTGTTTGGTTCCTCTGTTAGAAACATTGTTTGGTTCCTCTGTTAGAAACATTGTTTGGTTCCTCTGTTAGAAACATTGTTTGGTCCTCTGTTAGAAACATTGTTTGGTTTCATTGTTAGAAACATTGTTTGGTTCCTCTATTAGAAACATTGTTTGGTTCCATCGTTAGAAACATTGTTTGGTTCCTCTGTTAGAAACATTGTTTGGTTCCTCTGTTAGAAACATTGTTTGGTTTCATTGTTAGAAACATTGTTTGGTTCCTCTATTAGAAACATTGTTTGGTTCCATTGTTAGAAACATTGTTTGGTTCCATTGTTAGAAACATTGTTTGGTTCCTCTGTTAGAAACATTGTTTGGTTCCATCGTTAGAAACATTGTTTGGTTCCTCTGTTAGAAACATTGTTTGGTTCCTCTGTTAGAAACATTGTTTGGTTCCTCTGTTAGAAACATTGTTTGGTCCTCTGTTAGAAACATTGTTTGGTTTCATTGTTAGAAACATTGTTTGGTTCCTCTATTAGAAACTTTTTTTGTTCCATTGTTAGAAACATTGTTTGGATCCTCTGTTAGAAACAGGATGTACAAGTGCAGGTACAGCCTAACTATCAATGATATCTGTCAGTGGCGAGTTGAGGTTCCCAGAAGCCCGAGGTTAAGTCCTGGATGTTTCTACCCTGGCGCCAGCAGGGCAGGTTTATAAATATTGTGTAAGAAACAGGGATCGAACCTTGTTAACTGGTGTGGAGCACTTACCCTCGCAATTCGATGCTTGGTGTCACTGTCTATAGAGAAACATCCTGGAGTAATTCTATGTCCTATGCTCCTATAGTACTCTGTGTGTGTGTAGGAATATTTGCCGTGTTTACAGGGGAAGTGGGGATTAGCGGCTGTCTCTGATATCACGTTTCCTCACTCACTGGCTAAAGGGCGAGCTTTTTCGTTCAGGGATGAACGAGGACAGGGGTTGGTTCGGAATCGAAAGTGGGGGAAGGGGTTAAGCCTCGTGTTAGTCTGTGATCGATAGTCCTGACTACCTCACCCAACAAAGTTAAATGAGATGAAACAAGGGAGGTGAGGTAGTGATGGAATGTTAGGACTAAGATACTGTCAGGTAGTGATGGAGTATTAGGACTAAGATACTATCAGGTAGTGATGGAGTATTAGGACTAAGATACTGTCAGGTAGTGATGGAGTATTAGGACTAAGATACTGTCAGGTAGTGATGGAGTATTAGTACTAAGATACTGTCAGGTAGTGATGGAATATTAGGACTAAGATACTGTCAGGTAGTGATGGAGTATTAGGACTCAGATACTGTCAGGTAGTGATGGAATATTAGGACTAAGATACTGTCAGGTAGGGATGGAATATTAGGACTAAGATACTGTCAGGTAGTGATGGAATATTAGGACTAAGATACTGTCAGGTAGTGATGGAATATTAGGACTAAGATACTGTTAGGTCCCGTGCTATCTTGAACCTGAGGTGGAAGCAGGAAACGTGAGAAAAGGTCTCTGCGCTTACAGTTTTCATATCAAAACTTTTTCAGCAAAATTAAATAAAAATTTCTTCAGTACAAACGTAAGAGTTTAATTTTCTTCACCTGGTAATATCAAAAGTTGTTGAATATCTGTAATGAGCATAGCGGCATTAGATGAGAAACCTTTTAAATGAAGAGGAAAAGTTGTCATTTAATTCCAGGATATCCTTGACAGATATTCAACAACTGTTGATATTACCGTGTGAAGAAAATTAAAATCTATGTATGTAATGAAGAAATATTTGATTTATGTTGACCAAAATAAATTTTGATACTAAAAATGCAAAAACGCTGAACTTTTACCGCGTCCCCTGCTTCCACCTTAAACAATAATTATTGCTAGACCGTAAGTGAATAATCAAATGCTTAGTTTTTATTTTTTACACAAAAATCCCTCTACACCACTTTTGACTCCCCAATTATATGAGCTAATATTCGTCCTCTACCATAACCGGTACTATAATCTCCAAAATATTCGACTATCCACGCTACCTTATTAAAAGAGCAAGTCGCCAATACAGTAATTTTGTCCCTGGTGGATGGTTGCTAGCATTGATCAAAAGATGTTGCTGTTAGTGTACATCTTTTTATTAAATAGAACAGCTTTTACTTCTGTAATGTGAGGAAATCTGATAATCCTAACATTGAATTAGGTTGTATATTTAGAAAACTTGTTTACTTGAAACACTTCACTAATTCTCACATTAACACATTGTACCTAGCTCATTAACATTTTTTTAATAAATGTTGTATATACCTGGGACAGAAATATTAACTTTAATGTTGTATGTAGCTGGGACAGAAATATTAACTAGTATTGTATATAGCTGGGACAGAAATATTAACTGTAGTATTGTATATAGCTGGGACAGAAATATTAACTGTAGTATTGTATATAGCTGGGACAGAAATATTAACTTTAATGTTATATATAGCTGGGACAGAAATATTAACTTTAATATTGTATATAGCTGGGACAGAAATATTAACTGTAGTATTGTATATAGCTGGGACAGAAATATTAACTGTATTGTTGTATATAGCTGGGACAGAAATATTAGCTATAATGTTGTATACAGCTGGGACAGAAATATTAACTGTAATGTTGTATATAGCTGGGACAGAAATATTAACTTTAATGTTGTATATTGCTGGGACAGAAATATTAACTGTAATGTTGTATATAGCTGGGACAGAAATATTAACTGTAATGTTGTATATAGCTGGGACAGAAATATTAACAGTAATGTTGTATACAGCTGGAACAGAAATATTAACTTTAATGTTGTATATAGCTGGGACAGAAATATTAGCTATAATGTTGTATACAGCTGGGACAGAAATATTAACTGTAATGTTGTATATAGCTGGAACAGAAATATTAACTGTAATGTTGTATACAGCTGGAACAGAAATATTAACTGTAATGTTGTATATAGCTGGAACAGAAATATTAATTGTAATGTTGTATATAGCTGGAACAGAAATATTAACTGTAATGTTGTATATAGCTGGGACAGAAATATTAACTGTAATGTTGTATACAGCTGGAACAGAAATATTAACTGTAATGTTGTATACAGCTGGAACAGAAATATTAACTGTAATGTTGTATACAACTGGAACAGAAATATTAACTGTAATGTTGTATACAGCTGGAACAGAAATATTAACTGTAATGTTGTATACAACTGGAACAGAAATATTAACTGTAATGTTGTATACAGCTGGAACAGAAATATTAACTGTAATGTTGTATACAGTTGGAACAGAAATATTAACTGTAATGTTGTATACAGCTGGAACAGAAATATTAACTGTAATGTTGTATACAACTGGAACAGAAATATTAACTGTAATGTTGTATACAGCTGGAACAGAAATATTAACTGTAATGTTGTATACAGCTGGAACAGAAATATTAACTGTATTGTTGTATATAGCTGGGACAGAAATATTAGCTGTAATGTTGTATACAGCTGGAACAGAAATATTAACTGTATTGTTGTATATAGCTGGGACAGAAATATTAACTGTAATGTTGTATACAGCTGGAACAGAAATATTAACTGTAATGTTGTATACAGCTGGAACAGAAATATTAACTGTAATGTTGTATACAACTGGAACAGAAATATTAACTGTAATGTTGTATACAGCTGGAACAGAAATATTAACTGTATTGTTGTATATAGCTGGGACAGAAATATTAGCTGTAATGTTGTATACAGCTGGAACAGAAATATTAACTGTAATGTTGTATACAGCTGGAACAGAAATATTAACTGTATTGTTGTATATAGCTGGGACAGAAATATTAACTATAGTGTTGTATACAGCTGGAACAGAAATATTAACTGTAATGTTGTATACAGCTGGAACAGAAATATTAACTGTAATGTTGTATATGGAACAGAAATATTAACTGTATTGTTGTATATATCTGGGACAGAAATATTAACTGTAGTGTTGTATATATCTGGGACAGAAATATTAACTGTAGTGTTGTATATATCTGGGACAGAAATATTAACTATAGTGTTGTATATAGCTGGGACAGAAGTGTGTGATAATGTTTAGAATAGTAGAATGTATAGTTTTAATAGAGCTCATTTTGAACCAATCTTTCAATATTTGATCTTAAATACGTTTTTAATTTTTTTACAGAAATGTGTTAGAAAATTAATAAGCTCTCAGGCCAGACTATTTTGTGATTGCCTAGTTTTATTTCAGGCCCTAAAAATAACTTAACCTGGAGTAGCATAATCCTTATTTTAATTTTATCCATGCTAAGCAAAGCAATCGGAGTGGAATTGTTCTAGGGGTGAGAATGTAAACGGAGAGGAGACATTGTCGTATGTGGATGATTGGGTTACAGGAGTGAATGGCGATAACACACCTGGGTTACTGGATAGAATGGCAATAACACACCTGGGTTACTGGATAGAATGGCGATAACACACCTGGGTTACTGGAGTGAATGGCAATAACACACCTGGGTTACTGGATAGAATGGCGATAACACACCTGGGTTACTGGAGTGAATGGCAATAACACACCTGGGTTACTGGATAGAATGGCGATAACACACCTGGGTTACTGGAGTGAATGGCGATAACACACCTGGGTTACTGGATAGAATGGCGATAACACACCTGGGTTACTGGAGTGAATGGCAATAACACACCTGGGTTACTGGAGTGAATGGCGATAACACACACCCGGGTTACTGGTGTGAATGGCGATAACACACCTGGGTTACTGGAGTGAATGGCGATAACACACCTGGGTTACTGGAGTGAATGGCGATAACACACCTGGGTTACTGGATAGAATGGCGATAACACACCTGGGTTACTGGATAGAATGGCGATAACACACTGGGTTACTGGAGTGAATGGCGATAACACACCTGGGTTACTGGATAGAATGGCGATAACACACCTGGGTTACTGGATAGAATGGCGATAACACACCTGGGTTACTGGAGTGAATGACAATAACACACCTGGGTTACTGGAGTGAATGGCGATAACACACCTGGGTTACAGGAATTCTACCAAATTTACAATCCGACGTGACGTGTAACCTATTGACTGACGTGGACATAGCCCACTGTTACGCTGAGATGATCAAGACTAGCGCATTCTGTTTCCCCAATAGCGTAGAATTCAGGGCTTACGCTGTCTATCGTGAAGTGAGCTGTTGTGTCTGATAGTCTGCAGCTTCCCAACACATTCACAATCTGGTGTTCTAGCCGCACTAACAACTTACAACATTAGTGCCGGTCCTTCTCGTGACACGTCTGCATATTTCAGTTTCAGTTTTGGAAAATGTTTCTCTAAAACCTCACAGATATTTAAATGCTACGGATTCCCTTGAGATATCCCAAGTTGTCAAGTTTTCACCTAAGTTTAATTTATCTCAAGGACGTTAACACCAGAAACATTAGTCGTGCTTTCACGGTTGACCCGGTATCGATGTTAACGAAATGTTTATGACCGAGACGATACCAGAGCTCGGTTTGGTAACGCGTTCCTTGACCAGACTAAATAGTATGTTTACGACCAATGAGCTGAGAATTTGTGCGCCAATTTCAAAACTGCATCACTTTTTATGTTAGATTAAAACTAGTATAACTTCGGAAGTCAATGGTTTTAAAGTTTTTTTAAATTAAAATGAACAACAATTACTATATAGAGATATATGACAGTAAGTAGGTACTTGAAAACCATTTAGAAAGAGACCTAGGCCTATTTAATATTACATACGTACTTTGTTTAGCTTGATATGTTGTGTAAATATTAGGACTAGTCAGAATAAGCACCAATATAACAAAGAATAAAATCATAAAGCTCATTTTCCGTCGATGTGCAGTTCATGTAGTAGGACTATATAATTTTACCTACCAGCTGTTAGATCTACTTCAACCCAACCACCATTTTTGTTTAAGAAAAACATCTCAAAATTGTTTTCGTGCTCCACCTTGGTATGAACCACTTGGTCGATACCAAGACGTAACCAAGTCAACCGCGAAAACTCGCCTAATAACAGCTATAACAGTTCTGTTCTCACCATTGAACTCTATAATATAAATGGATGGACATCTGCGGCTGAAATTTTACAACTATCGTCTGCGTACCATTGTGTAGGAGAGAAGGAAACTTTCGGGTATCTCTTTCTCTCTTGTACACATACAAGGCAATCTGGCATTTTGACATTGTTAATTAATTTGATTGAATATATGAGCTACAGCAATGTGTGATTAGTTAAATGAAATAAATGTGTTAGTAAAAGCTTTGAAGAGCATAACAAAGTTCGAAACTGCTGAGTTTTTTCTTTAAATAAGTTGATGTAGGCCAATATATACAATGATTTTTGAAGGAAGCTCGTTTGGAAGGTTTTATCTCGTACCAGAATCCTACCCTATAGTTGTGTTTAGTTAGGATAAAAGACCTTCCAGAAGGGAATTTCTATTTCCGTTCTAAATGGCCGTTCATCATACCAAAATACTGTTGAATTCCTGTATTGAGTAATTAAACATAGTTTCTGTTTAAATGGCACACTATTTATTACACATTACTTTAGATAAGCTGGAAATTACAAATATGGTTTTAATCACGAAACATTATCATAGACTATCTTTGTTGTCATGGAACATTAAAAGTTTTGTAGTAGATATCCATCCATCCATAAAGTGTTGTAGAAAACCAATAGGTAGCAGTACCAGATATTCCTAGCATTATAAATTATGAATTGGTACATTAACAAATACTAATTAATATGATAGTATTCTGGTACGAAATAAAGCCTTACAGATTGGATTCCTACTAAAATCAGAGTTTAGTAGATCCCGTACTTCCTACAAGCCTATAACCTAAATTATCATTTGAACGTAATACTTCTACACAAAGTATGTCATTCAAACAAATGTAATACAGTTTTTAGCTAACTTATTTCATTATAGTTATCGAACTTTCAATATAATATGGTTTCTGAAACCAATATACAAGCTAATAACCAACTTTAAATATAAGTGTAGTCTTGACAGACTGTAAACAACATGGATGATAACTACATATTTAAATATATTAAAGATTGTATTCGTATTTGTACATTATTACCTGTAAAACTGAATTGTATGTCCTTTAATGTAAATGTTTCTTCAGGCAAGTGTGGTATAATACTTCATTAGTTTCAAACAATAACATCAGATACATGTTTTCGCATAAAGGCATCGAAAGAAACCGTTAAATCTGACCCCCCTGCAATGAAGCAGACGAGAAACTTGAGCGTCATGCTTTGGTCCCCTTTTCCCGCTGATCATTACTTTGTGTCCGTGTGAAACTTTACGGGAAACATCGTGCATTAGTTTGTTGATGTTTCTTTACATCTTTTCTTTTCACTCATACGCTATCATTCTCTCTGCCTGCTCGCTTTGACTTTTTGTTCAATGTTCGGATTAATTTAGCCAGTCTTGGCTATAAATGCATCGCTCCTGTACTATTTCCAAACGCTCTTATTCGCTGAGCTTAGAGAGTTGTCATCATACATGACTTTTTTTGCTCTCGTTCATTAGTTCTGAAAAGAGTCGGGAGTGTTTGTCGTTCACGACTCTTCTGTATTTCTTCGTTCGATACTACGAAAAGAATCAACTCTAGATGTTTACTAAATTGCAGCACAGCCTACAATATTAAACTATTTTTCTTAACATCAATAGACGTAATTCTGTGATTTAGACACTAAAGGCTATATACCAAGGTTAATTATTAAAAATAATATGTGTAAGTAATAGAATTAAAGATTCAAATGCAATAAACTTCTAATAAATTACACATAAATCCTAATTCGTTCACAAGTTGAAAGGGAAGGGACAGATTTGCAAGCTCAGAACGTGAATTGTGAGAACTAGTTCGCTCACCAAGTTAGGAGAAGGGGTGAAGGGATCGGGAGCAAGCCAGCCATGGGTGAGTGATATGACTCATATGAACGACTCGTTTAAATGAGAGAGCTTATGTGAGTTAGCTCGCGTCAATGAGCCGGTTCGACCCATCACTAGGCTTATTCTGTGGTCTTAAACAAGTATCGACCAAACATCAGCCCCGAACCATATTTCAACGAGTCACCCTCTCCACCCCTTGTAATAAATGTGCACCTCCACCACCCTCATTCTGGATCCACCCTCCGTCGTTTCTTCTCCACGAACAAAGGTGGAAGAGGAAAAATACACCGACAAAGAACGGAACTGAAGGATCTCATCTTGGAGAGTTTTTCCTTTCTTTTGCCTTCATTTGTTCGCGGCTGCAGAGGTTTGAGGGCGTTGTGGTGTGTGTGTGTGTGTGTGTGTGTGTGTGTGTGTGTGTGTGTGTGTTGTGTGTGTGTGTGTGTGTGTGTGTGTGTGTGTGTGTGTGTGTCCTTGCGTGAGATCAAGGTAGACCCACAAAATCATGATGTGTGAATTAACGAAGCTGTTAATGTTGCTGTTCAGATTGTAACAACTATTACAGATCTTCACAGGAAGCTTATGGGTTAGAGACTGACAACTTATCTGCAGAAATTGGTGTGTTCTCCAGGAAATAACTTTCAAAAACCGGCCGTAAATTAATTTACAGATTAGTGTTGTAGCTTACATCGGGAAGTTTCCGCACCAAACCTTTTGAGGCTGTTTTTAACGACTCCTGTATATACAGCTTCAGCATAACAATCTTTAAGTGTTCTTAAAGAGTGAAGAATTATTTAAGAAACACAACAAAGCAAGAACGTTTGGTAGACTTACTGGTAGGTATTCCACCATCCCTCCAGCCGGTGGTACTTACTGGTAGGTATTCCACCATCCCCCCAGCTGGTGGTACTTACTGGTAGGTATTCCACCATCCCCCCAGCCGGTGGTACTTACTGGTAGATATTCCACCATCCCCCCAGCCGGTGGTACTTACTGGTAGATATTCCACCATCCCCCCAGCCGGTGGTACTTACTGGTAGATATTCCACCATCCCCCCAGCCGGTGGTACTTACTGTCAGCTATTCCACAACCCCCTCCTCCCCCAGTGGGTGGTATCTCCATGCTCTTTCCCCCCTCCCCAAGTGACACCACTGTGTCCCTGTCCACTTGATGCTGAGTGTATAGTGTATATATATATATGTATATATATATATATTATATATATTATATATACACACCCTGATTTTGGTTGGAAGAACAGCAGAGAAGATTCAAACATTTCTTTGCGGCCATCAACGCCAACATTTCTCTATATCATTTGTGTTATTTTATGGGTATAGATACTCTCTATCAAAAGTGACGGCTGCAGATAACATGACTTGATGTATGAATATATTAAAATATTTAGTAACTTCAGTAACTGACCTCTACTGTTCTTCCTACCAAAATGATACTACCATGGCGAGAGGGAATCCCCAGCTAGAGGTCAATATGCGACAACACTCACAATGCCCCATATTGGCTTCGAACCTTACCCCCAGCGTGGTCTCCGTGTCTTCCCGCTCAAATGAAGGTCATGTTGTTGATGACGTCATGGGATGAGTGGTTACCCTGGCAACCGAGTTTGTTTACATCCGACAGATGTGACGGTACTGTTTCCCTTGTTCACTGAGAATGTCAGAACAGGACCAACATTGGTCATATGGCCGAACAATGACCAAGCGTCATGTGACAACACCTTAGTTGTGTCTTTGGTTCGTAAACATCTGAAAAATGGCCGGCCCGGTGCACCACACACTTTATCTATTTTCAAAAACTGTTACTTCTATCAAAATATATTGCAAACTAGCGGACCCGACAGACGTTGTCCTGCCCGAACGTTGGCTTTTCGTTTGGGTGGCATAATTGATTTCGATAATAAAACAAATACTATGTGATCATCACAATTACATATTCACAATGAACTCCAATTAGTGAGTAACACAAATATTACAAATTCATGTTTGTCAAGATAACATACAAAATAAAACATCTTTTTATTTTTGGCATTTCGCCCACAACTCCACAAATATCAGCTGTATCGAAAAACAAACATAACTATGAATTATTCTCAGAAGTTCAATTATTCTTGAACTTTTCAGAAGGTTTTAACGGTCAATTATTGATGAACTTATGATTTTTTTAACGGTCAATTATTAATATTATATTCATTATTATAAATATTGGGTTGGGGGGGGGGAGGGGGAATTTTGAGGTTACATGTTCTGATATGCAAAAAATCTAAAAAAAAAAATCCCCCCCAAAAAAATTCCCTAAAAAATAAAAAAAATCCTAGAACCCGATTGCAGCGCCACCTACCGGGTCCAATTGTGAATCTAAACCATCCACGGACCCACTCAAACACACACAAAAAATTTCATCAAAATCGGTCCAGCCGTTTAGGAGGAGTTCAGTGACATACACACGTACAGAAGAATTATATATATTAAGAAGACAAGAGAGAGTTTATATTAATAATGTTACATCTTACAATGATAAGCTGGTTTGTGTCTCAAATAGTTGCCAAGATCATCACAATAGGACATTCTCGTACCTGTGAAGTACCCTAGAGGTACAATGATGGTGGCCATCTTGTTTGTAATGTCAAACACTGCTTAGATACGAAATGTAATCAAAATCGTTAGAGCGGATTTTGAGAAAATCGATTCTTTCTCTTTTTGCCCTTCAGTAAACTACTCCTAATTTTAGGGTTAGCTATCTAATTCCAAAAACACCTCGGGGGGAACCAAATTGTAACCCGGTCGGTAAAATGGTTTCAGCTCTAAACTGGGATCCAGACAAACACAAAAACGGCAGCGCGAAAACAATTTGTTCAGTTCCAAGGGGTCTTGAATCGTCGACATTTATCAAAATCTCGAGTTGTATTGTTTGACGATCATAATACTACTCTCTCAGAGGAGTCGAGGGAAAGTGATAACCAAAGTTGTTTACACTCTGTGATATCACTAAGTGATGTTATGCTCCTGGTTCCAAACGGCGGGGTAGTGTTTACAGGTACAGCCTGAACCAGAAGTATGTTTCTATGTTGCTTACATTAAAGATAATTTGTTCAACTTTTTACCGATCAGTCGAGAGAACGATCATTTTATTAACTTGAAATGATTTCTTGTGTTCCACCCAGCCGGGATTCTCGCCCTGACACAAATTGGCCATGATGGTACACTCACTCTGGTATTCAGGAGGAACAGAGGCTCTTAGCCTGGTATTCAGGAGGAACAGATGCTCTTAGCCTGGTATTCAGGAGGTACAGAGGCTCTTAGCCTGGTATTCAGGAGGTACAGAGGCTCTTAGCCTGGTATTCAGGAGGTACAGAGGCTCTTAGCCTGGTATTCAGGAGTTGCAGAGGCTCTTAGCCTGGTATTCAGGAGGAACAGAGGCTCTTAGCCTGGTATTCAGGAGTTGCAGAGGCTCTTAGCCTGGTATATTCAGGAGTTGCAGAGGCTCTTAGCCTGGTATTCAGGAGTAACAGAGGCTCTTAGCTGGTATTCAGGAGGTACAGAGGCTCTTAGCCTGGTATTCAGGAGTAACAGAGGCTCTTAGCGTGGTATTCAGGAGGTACAGAGGCTCTTAGCCTGGTATTCAGGAGGAACAGATGCTCTTAGCCTGGTATTCAGGAGGAACAGCGCACAGTTATCCTGTATTTTACAATATTTATTGAGAGAGATGAGTACAAAACTATATTAATGTTAAGTGCTAGTAGTATGTCATGAAGTGTGTGAGGGTTGTAGGTCATTGAGGACAATGGAGGAGTGAGGAAGATGTTATGTTTCAACCATATTGTGTGACGACTTCCTTCGTCCAGTTCTGGTCCGGACTCACAAGTTGATAGTCGTACTCGTTTAGTCCAGCCAAGTTCCGCTCCGCTCCTGAAGATATTTCGTCCCCTCCTCTTCTCCTGAAGGTCCTGAAGATATCTCGTCCCCCTCCTCTGGTCCTGGAGATATCCCGTTCCCCTCCTCTGGTCCTGAAGAGATCCCGTTCCCTCCTCTGGTCCTGAAGGTCCTGAAGATAGCTTGTTCCCCTCCTCCGCTCCTGAAGATATCTCGTACCCCTCCTGGTCAGGCTCCGTTCTAAGATTAGTAGGGACTCCCGCGCCCTGGGTGGTCCCTGGGTGTTGCCTTGGGTGTTGCCTTGGGTGTTGTTCTGGGTGGTCCCCTGAGTGCTGCCCTGGGTGTTGCCCTGGGTGCTGCCCTGGGTGTTGCCCTGGGTGTTGCCCTGGGTGCTGCCTGGGTGTTGCCCTGGGTGTTGCCCTGGGTGCTGCCCTGGGTGCTGCCCTGGGTGTTGCCCTGGGTGCTGCCCTGGTGTTGCCCTGGGTGCTGCCTGGGTGCTGCCCCTGGTGTTGTTGCCCTGTCCCGTCATGTCGAGTGTTCCCTCTCTTGCCACGATCGTGACCCGCAGACCGAACTGCCCTCTACCAAGAAATGTCGTCACCAAGGCTGTGTTTGTGTCTGTCGAGACCGGAAGTCCCAGCACTGAGGACTCGCACGTTCTGGAACAAAAACACAAAAATATAAATATTTGGGGTATTTAACGTGCACTTTTTGAGCCGACTTGTATCAGAACAGGTCTTACAAACTAACTTAAATATATACCAGTCATCATTTCATCGTGAAAGGAGAAATCCTGACTTCACCCATGATAATTTATCCAGCCTTGCTGGGAATCGAAACCGGGACATTTAGCTCACTAGTCACACACGCTACCCACTGAGATGAGATGTTGGATGACATTTCTGGCACTCAAATATTGTCTTACGATATTTACACTTGTAGGTTAGTGACCCGTTAGGAGGATCTACAAGTGCTACACTCAATATACCTGACCGGATTAGATCCCATACCTCCCCTTTGATGAGACTGGTCCCATCTGTTTAGGGCCGCAACCTAAGTTAAGTTAGTTTCAAGAACGTCATAACATTGGCCAATAAGTTATGAGTAGGCGTACCATAAGGGTGCCACCTACTTGTAAAAAAATATCCTCAAAACTGCTGTATTTCTTATAGTAATGACAGTTCTAGCTTCCAAACCACTAAAACAATCCTCAACTATCTCAGGATGTTCTGTTGTGACCTTCACACTGCTGTATTTCTTATGGTAATGACAGTTCTAGCTTCCAAACCACTGAAACAATCCTCAACTATCTCAGATTGTTCTGTTGTGACCCTCACACTGCTGTATTTCTTATGGTACTGACAGTTCTAGCTTCCAAACCACTGAAACAATCATCAACTATCTCAGAATGTTCTGTTGTGACCCTCACACCGCTGTATTTCTTATGGTAATGTCAGTTCTAGCTTCCAAACCATTAAACATCTCAAACTCACTCATACTATCTCAAAATGTTCTGTTGTGACCCTCACACTGCTGTATTTCTTATGGTAATGTCAGTTCTAGCTTCCAAACCACTGAAACAATTCTCAACTATCTCAGAGTTCTTTTGTTAAAACACGACTGTAGAGTTCTAGGAAGGCTGTATCTAGATTTCTAAACATTTAATGTGACCTCACAGCTGCCACATTTCACGTTAAGCGTCCTAAAAAATTAAATAATAGAACATGAATTTTGATGATTTTTAACAATTATAAATCTTATAATGTTTGGTTTAAATCCTCGTTCCACCTCCACTCCAACATGAACCATGTTTAGTACGCTCCGGTACAATTTGTAACCAAGAACAGACCCTTCACTCACACGTAAACATATAGCGGTAACTTAAGGGGATAGCCCTGCGCTGTGTGACCTCGGAGTGAAAGTTGTACTCACGCATTGACCAGGACCAAGTCTCCACGTGTATTGTAGTTGTAGATACGCACAGCAGAGGCACTGCAGTTCCCGGAGCTATCAGCAAACTCGACTTGATGAAGTTGTAGAAGGAGTGTATAGTTGACAGGAGCCTCGATAACAAACGCGCACTGCGTCACAGGAACTGCACCACAAGTCAAACTCAAGATGGACAGGCTGTTGCATTGCATGTTTAGTTCACACGAGTGACGTGTTTGTACTGAATTCAGTACAGGTCAACTATTACCATGTGAACATCACACTATCGTGGCGACAATAATGAAACGTTGAGCTCAGGTCGTGCGAGCGTAAGAAAGAAAAGCTACGTTTTGAAACTTTTTATTATTTAGCACGCGTCTTACTACCCGTTCGGGTTATACGCTTATGTACTAATTACACTAATGGATTAGGAATTGGGAAGGTTGAATTTAGAGGAAGTGAACCCGCATTTGCGTGAAGGAGAGTGGAAAACCATTTAGGAAAAACCACCCCCAGTTCACCCGACCGAGATTCGAACCTCGATCTGCCCGTCCTCGGCAGTCGGGCTCAACACGACTAGCGCGTTAGCCAACTACGCCACCGAGGCGGGTTTTTGAAACTTATATTGAGGGAAAGCTTTTGATTAACTTTATTCTATAGACACAATCATAATTTTCAATATGCTGCAATTATTAAAAAAAAAATCAATTTTGATTTTTACAAACACAAACAATTTTATGAAATTAATTTTATTTTTGTTTGTTGCATTAACTATTCTAAAAATAAGTATGAAAACAAAACAACCGATTGAATTCAAATCGTATGTTTGGTAGTAGCTAGTTCACGGGGTTATTTCATGAACACAGGTCAGTGAAAACTATTTTAGTACGTACTGAGCTAAAGCCTGCCGGAACAGAAGCGAAATTAGCGCAACCTAACAGTGCCATTGTGGGATATAGGCGAGCACTAACCTGCGCGAATCAAATCCAGAGTGTCTCAATTGTGCGTTGCTGTGAACAGGCCTTTAGGTAGGAACACACAGATCATGTGTATGTAGGAAAGAAGGGTGTTCACTGACCTGTGTTCCTAGCAAGGTGTTCACTGACCTGTGTTCCTAGCAAGGTGTTCACTCGCCTGTGTTTCTAGCAAGGTTTCACTGACCCGTGTTTCTAGCAAGGTTTTCACTGACTGTGTTCCTAGCAAGGTGTTCACTGACCTGTGTTCCTAGCAAGGTGTTCACTGACCTGTGTTCCTAGCAAGGTGTTCACTGACCTGTGTTCCTAGCAAGATGTTCACTCGCCTGTGCTCCTAGCAAGGTGTTCACTGACCTGTGTTCAGCAAGGTGTTCACTGACCTGTGTTCCTAGCAAGGGTTATTTCACTGACAAGTGTCATGACTTGTTCTAGCAAGGTGTTACTGAGCTGAAAGCCTGCCGTGTCTAGCAAGGGCAATGGCATAGCAAGGTGTTCACTGACCTGTGTTCCTAGCAAGGTGTTCACTGACCTGTGTTCCTAGCAAGGTGTTCACTGACCTGTGTTCTAACAAGGTTTAGGTGTACACAATCATGGCCTGTGTCCTAGCAAGGTGTTCACTGACCTGTGTTCCTAGCAAGGTGTTCACTGCCTGTGTTCTACCAGGTGTTCACTGACCTGTGTTTCTACAAGGGTTTCACTGACCGTGTTTAAGCAAGGTTTTCACTGCTGTGTTCCTAGCAAGGTGTTCACTGACCTGTGTTCCTAGCAAGGTGTTCACTGACCTGTGTTCCTAGCAAGGTGTTCACTGACCTGTGTTCCAGCAGGTGTTCACTGACCTGTGTTCCAGCAGGTGTTCACTGACCTGTGTTCCACAGGTGTTCACTGACCTGTGTTCCTAGCAAGGTGTTCACAGACTGTGTTCCTAGCAAGGTGTTCACTGACCTGTGTTCCTAGCAAGGTGTTCACTGCCTGTGTTCCTAGCAAGGTGTTCACTGACCTGTGTTCCTAGCAAGGTGTTCACTGACCTGTGTTCCTAGCAAGGTGTTCACTGCCTGTGTCCTAGCAAGGTGTTCACTGACCTGTGTTCCAGCCAGGAGAGCGGTGATACCACGCCACATAGCTTGTTGGTAAAGGTGTATCAGAGTAATTGAACTCAAGTTGTATGGGAGAGGGTGACAGCTTGTAGGCCGAGTAGCATGGCCACAAGGGGGTCACTCCTGGTGTGATCACTTGGGACTGCGCCCTCACAGAGATGACTCCCCACATAAACAGACTCCATCTTTACAAACAGACAACACTGAACTGTAACATTACCTTACACACCACCTGGGATGTAATCAGGCCTCTCAGACAACACTGAGCTGTAACATTACCTTACACACCACCTGGGATGTTACCAGGCCTCTCAGACAACACTGAGCTGTAACATTACCTTACCACCTGGGATATAACCAGGCCTCTCAGACAACACTGAGCTGTAACATTACCTTACACACCACCTGGGATATAACCAGGCCTCTCAGACAACACTGAGCTGTAACATTACCTTACACACCACCTGGGATGTAACCAGGCCTCTCAGACAACACTGAACTGTAACATTACCTTACACACCACCTGGGATGTTACCAGGCCTCTCAGACAACACTGAACTGTAACATTACCTTACACACCACCTGGGATGTAACCAGGCCTCTCAGACAACACTGAGCTGTAACATTACCTTACACACCACCTGGGATGTTACCAGGCCTCTCAGACAACACTGAACTGTAACATTACCTTACACACCACCTGGGATGTTACCAGGCCTCTCAGACAACACTGAGCTGTAACATTACCTTACACACCACCTGGGATGTAACCAGGCCTCTCAGACAACACTGAGCTGTAACATTACCTTACACACCACCTGGGATGTTACCAGGCCTCTCAGACAACACTGAACTGTAACATTACCTTACACACCACCTGGGATGTAACCAGGCCTTTCAGACAACACTGAGCTGTAACATTATCTTACACACCACCTGGGATGTTACCAGGCCTCTCAGACAACACTGAGCTGTAACATTATCTTACACACCACCTGGGATGTAACCAGGCCTCTCAGACAACACTGAGCTGTAACATTATCTTACACACCACCTGGGATGTAACCAGGCCTCTCAGACAACACTGAACTGTAACATTACCTTACACACCACCTGGGATGTTACCAGGCCTCTCAGACAACACTGAACTGTAACATTATCTTACACACCACCTGGGATGTAACCAGGCCTCTCAGACAACACTGAACTGTAACATTACCTTACACACCACCTGGGATGTAACCAGGCCTCTCAGACAACACTGAGCTGTAACATTATCTTACACACCACCTGGGATGTTACCAGGCCTCTCAGACAGAAGACTCACCTGACACTGTTCGCCATGTTTGTTCCTTTCGGAAGTCGGAGATACACTGATGAAGACTGGGTGTTGGGAGGACAAACAGTGGCCCGCAGCCCTCGTTAGGTCACTCCATGAGGGCAGAGCTGTTATCAGCAGAGAAACTGTCGGGTGGCGTGATGCAACCGACAATCCTGGTACAGTCAAACCTCAGGTAGAGTAGCCTCTATCACCACACATCACTATCAATCCCCTCTGTCTCATATCGGTCCACAAAGTGTTGGTTAGTGTGTAGGTCGTTGTGGAAATATGTCCCGCATCAAATATCAGGGCATGATGGGAGGGGGAGGAGGTTAAAAGCTTTCAGAGCCTTGATACAATTACATCTCATATGTTGAACAATTACAATCCATGTCAAGGAAATAACAACATTGACTCGTCTTAAATACTAGATCTACAATGTCTTAGTTATCCTAGCTTACCATTGTCCTAGCTATCCTAGCTTACCATTGTCCTAGCTATCCTAGCTATCCTAGCTTACCACTGTCCTAGCTATCCTAGCTTACCATTGTCCTAGCTATCCTAGCTTACCATTATCCTAGCTTACCATTGTCCTAGCTATCCTAGCTTATTATTGTCCCAGCTATCCTAGTTTACCATTGTCCTAGCTATCCTAGCTTACCACTGTCCTAGCTATCCTAGCTTACCATTGTCCTAGCTATCCTAGCTTACAACTGTCTTAGCTATCCTAGCTTACCACTGTCTTAGTTATCCTAGCTTACCACTGTCCTAGCTATCCTAGCTTACCATTGTCCTAGCTATCCTAGCTTACCACTGTCCTAGCTATCCTAGCTTACCATTGTCCTAGCTATCCTAGCTTACCACTGTCCTAGCTATCCTAGCTTACCATTGTCCTAGCTATCCTAGCTTACCATTGTCCTAGCTATCCTAGCTTACCATTGTCTTAGTTAAACCTACCTCTCCATAGTCATAGCTAATTCTAGCTCTTCATTGCCTTATTTAAATCCAGATATCTAGGTAGTACCATGGTAGTAGTATGATAGCATGCTAGTAGCAGTGTAGTAACATGGTAGTAGCATAGTGTAGTAGCATGGTAGTAGCATAGTGTAGTAACATGGTAATACAGTAAAACCTGCCCAAAACGGACCCTGTATAAAACGGAAACCTCCCTAACGTGGAAACGGACGGTTCATAAACGAAATCTTACGAGGGAAATGTCTACTCACTCAGAAAAGAACTGTTAGAAATGCTGTGTATTGGGTTTCTGGTGTCACAAGATCAAGATAGATCTGTCCCGACACTGTTAGAAATGCTGTGTATTGGGTTTCTGGTGTCACAAATCAAGATAGATCTGTCCCGACACTGTTAGAAATGCTGTGTATTGGGTTTCTGGTGTCACAAGATCAAGATAGATCTGTCCCGACACTGTTAGAAATGCTGTGTATTGGGTTGCTGGTGTCACAAGATAGATCTGTCCCGACACTGTTAGAAATGCTGTGTATTGGGTTTCTGGTGTCACAAGATAGATCCGTCCCGACACTGTTAGAAGATCTTGAGGAGGCTGCCGATGATGAGGACAAACAACCACTACAAGAGCAAGAGCTGCCCTCTTGAGAAGAGGATACCTGAGGCTGTTGTTTCTTTCGACAAGCATCTCCACGCCTAAGAGCAGCAGATCTGGAACAGATTGACCCAGCTGACCAAGAAGTTGAGGAAGAGACTAGCAGTGGACAAACTGGAGGGCTTGAGGATCACGACCAATTCTGAGGCTGTGTGTGCATTGAATGACCTTGAGGAATTTGCTGCATTCGAAAACTGTTCGAAGCTGATGGAGTTGATGCAGGAAGTTACGGGCGATATTCAGAAGGCTGTAGACAACATCACAGCCTACTTTGATGGGAACGTGGCAGAAATAAAGGACTACTGTACAATGTACATACAGTACTGTATATGGTAATGTTATAACTGTACTAATGACTATTGTTTATAATCCATACTGTATTTTTACTGTACATAAAATTAATCAAGTGTCCCATCAGTCAATTCTAATTTTATACTACCGCCCCGTTTTTTGTTTATTTTTTATTTTTTTTAGTACACCTGTATAAAACGGAAATCTGCCGAAACGGATTTATTTTGGTCCCATCGAGTTCCATTTTAGACAAGTTTCACTTTTAACATGGTAGTAACATGATAGTAACATGGTAGTAACATGGTAGTAACATGTAGTATCATGAGTAACATGTAGTACAGTATAACATGATAGTAACATAGTAGTAACATGATAGTAACAAGTAGTAAGTAACATGTAGTAAACATAGTAGTAACATGTAGTAACATGGTAGTAACATGATAGTAACATGATAGTAACATGGTAGTAACATGATAGTAACATGGTAGTAACATGTAGTAACATGGTAGTAACATAGTAGTAACATGGTAGTAACATGGTAGTAACATTATAGTAACATGGTAGTAACATGGTAGTACATGGTAGTAACATGTATAACATGATAGTAACATGGTAGTAACATAAAGTAATAACATGGGTAGTAACATAGTAGTAACATGGTAGTAATGGTAGTAACATGATAGTAACATGGTAGTAACATGGTAGTAACATGGTAGAATAATACATGATAGTAAACATGGTAGTAACATGATAGTAACAATAGTATACATGATAGTAACAGTAGTAAGTAACATGGTTGTACATGATAGTAACATGGTAGTAACATTATAGTAACATGGTAGTAACATGGTAGTAACATGATAGTAACATGATAATAACATGATAGTAACATGGTAGTAACATAGTAATAACATGGTAGTAACATAGTAGTAACATGGTAGTAACATGGTAGTAACATGATAGTAACATGGTAGTAACATGGTAGTAACATGGTAGTAACATGATAGTAACATGGTAGTAACATAGTAGTAACATGATAGAAACATGATAGTAACATAGTAGTAACTTACATCAAGATCTCATACAAGTAGACACCGACATTGCAGCGTGTATTCTTGGTCACGTGGTTTGTTGTCTTGAGAAAGGTCATCTGGTGAGCATTGTGACCTCTAGAGATGTCACAGCGAGGTCACGTCACATGTTATCAGTGATTGTGGTGATATACACCCACAGTCAAGGGATGATTAAATCAACATGTCGTTGTATCAACACACACTCACATGTGCACATATGTAATAAAATGCTAGTGAGACGTGGAGCACAAACCAGTAGTAGGTGCAGGGGTAGATACAGGACTTTAAGTCGTGTGTTATATTATTGAACACTCTGTAATAGTAACAGCCAGTCTGTAAGTCGTGTGTTATATTATTGAACACTCTGTTAGTAGTAACAGCCCAGACTGTAGTCGTTGTGTTTATATTATTGAACACTCTGTAATAGTAACAGCCAGTCTGTAAGTCGTGTGTTTTATTATTGAACACTCTGTAGTAGTAACAGCCAGTCTGTAAGTCGTGTGTTATATTATTGAACACTCTGTAGTAGTAACAGCCAGTCTGTAAGTGTGTTCGGTGTGTTATATTATTGAACACTCTGTAGTGTAACAGCCAGACTGTAAGTCGTGTGTTATATTATTGAACACTCTGTAGTAGTAACAGCCAGACTGTAAGTCGTGTGTTATATTATTGAACACTCTGTAATAGTAACAGCCAGCTGTAAGTCGTGTGTTATATTATTGAACATCGTAGTAGTAACAGCGCTTAAGGTGTGTTATACATTGAACACTCTGTAGTAGTAACATCAGTCTTAAGTCGTTGTTATATTATTGAACACTCTGTAGTAGTAACAGCAAGTCTTAAGTCGTGTGTTATATTATTGAACACTCTGTAGTAGTAACAGCCAGTCTGTAAGTCGTGTGTTATATTATTGAACACTCTGTAGTAGTAACAGCCAAGTCTTAAGTCGCTGTGTTATATTATTGAACACTTCTGTAGTAGTAACACCAGTCTGTAAGTCGTGTGTTATATATTGAACACTCTGTATAGTACACCAGTCTGTAAGTCGTTTTAATTATTGAACACTCTGTAATAGTAACAGCCAGTCTGTAAGTCGTGTGTTATATTATTGAACACTCTGTAGTAGTAACAGCCAGTCTGTAAGTCGTGTGTTATATTATTGAACACTCTGTAGTAGTAACAGCCAGTCTGTAAGTCGTGTGTTATATTATTGAACACTCTGTAGTAGTAACAGCCAGTCTGTAAGTCGTGTGTTATATTATTGAACACTCTGTAGTAGTAACAGCCAGTCTGTAAGTCGTGTGTTATATTATTGAACACTCTGTAGTAGTAACAGCCAGTCTGTAAGTCGTGTGTTATATTATTGAACACTCTGTAGTAGTAACAGCCAGTCTGTAAGTCGTGTGTTATATTATTGAACACTCTGTAGTAGTAACAGCCAGTCTGTAAGTCGTGTGTTATATTATTGAACACTCTGTAATAGTAACAGCCAGTCTGTAAGTCGTGTGTTATATTATTGAACACTCTGTAGTAGTAACAGCCAGTCTGTAAGTCGTGTGTTATATTATTGAACACTCTGTAGTAGTAACAGCCAGTCTGTAAGTCGTGTGTTATATTATTGAACACTCTGTAGTAGCTGTTATAAGTTATCAGTGCCTGGGACCAGGGTTATCCAGCTAAACTTCGAAAGTTAAACTTTACAAAGTTTCTGTTTCTGACTGTACCAGAACTCTTAAAAAGTTTGATAATACACCGAGTTGAGTGTACAACCAGGGGAGTTGATTTCCTCGCTCATCCTTATCTCTCTCTCTCTCTCTCTTATCTAACAGCTTCTCTTCACGTTTCATTTCCTCTCGCATTTAGCCATATTTTCTATTCTTCCCTCTCCTCAACACTCTGTGCAACACAGCGCTATGTGCCACTTGCGGTGATCGGAAATAATAATATCAAGGGATTTAAATTATTTATTATTATTATTATTTAGCACCGCGTCTTACTACCCGTTCGGGTTATACGCTTAAGTACTAATTACACTAATGGATTAGGAATTGGGAAGGTTGAATTCAGAGGAAGTGAACCCGCATTTGCGTTGAGGGAGAGTGGAAAACCATTTAGGAAAAACCACCCCCAGTTCACCCGACCGAGATTCGAACCTCGATCTCCCCGTCCTCGGCGGTCTGGCTCAACACGACCGGCGCGTTAGCCAACTACGCCACCAAGGCGGGTTAAGGGATTTAAAGGTTGGGATGTATAATTATATATAAGGCCTAGAACAAGTACAGATGAATCGGAGAATAGCCCAAACAGTATACATGTTATTACAATCAGTTACAACCAGTAACTGGAGGGACTGGGTCTAACTGATCGTCTTATTTCAGCTCATCTTGGTTGAATCAGTGATCAAAATGTTTGATATAAAAATTAGTAAATTAAACTTGAAGAGAAGATTAAAAATTTCGAGTCATTGCTATTAGAGCCTGTTGAGTCATGGCTATTAGAGCCTGTTGAGTCATGGCTATTAGAGCTTGTTGAGTCATGTTTATTAGGACCTGTTGAGTCATGGCTATTAGAGCTTGTTGAGTCATGGCTATTAGAGCCTGTTGAGTCATGGCTATTAGAGCCTGTTGAGTCATGGCCATTAGAGCCTGTTGAGTCATGGCTATTAGAGCCTGTTGAGTCATGGCTATTAGGGCCTGTTGAGTCATGGCTATTAGAGCCTGTTGAGTCCAAGCGATTAGAGCCAATACCCACTTCACTTCACTGTTTTGTTTTCTTAGTGCTTCGCCAGATACATAGGCCTAGTACGCACTAAGAAACATTTCCCGGAAACATTGTTTGCAAACAGTTGGGAAACAAATAGTCGTGTTTTCAAAGAAGGAAACATGTTTTTTGTAATCCATTTCAAATGGGTTACAAGACAAGAAACAATATTTGCGTGACTGAGCGTGTTTTCCTACATTCCGGCAACAAACAACATAGACCAGTTTGCTTCTGCTGTTCACAGAGAGTACATCAGTTTCCAGTTTGTAATTTGTCATTTGTCATGTCGTGGTCAACCAAAAACACAAACACATTGTTGTGGAATGTGACATCTTTCATTCGCCCGGGCTATGGACGGGAAACAGTTTCCGATCAAAGGTGGCAAGCAATGTTTACAAGTGCGTATGAGGCTTTATGAAGAGAATGTATCTAAATACACAAATACTAGCCGCGAGAGAGAATGGAAAACAACTAATGAGATCTTACCTTAGAGTCAGGAGTGCTGACTGTTACACCATTCTCTCATGTACAGGCTACGCATGGCCATTACCATCATTAGCGCAGGGATTGATTATTGATTGCGGCAACGCTTGCCAACTTGAGAGAAGTGATATTTCTGTCACGATGATTGATGATAAGTTGAGGGGTTGATAACAACAGCTGAGTGACTGCTTCGCTCACCCACTGCTTATTGGCTGGTGACTGCTTCACTCCCACACTGCTTATTAGCTGGAGACCGGTACTAAACACTAGCTACAAACAAGCCTGACTGCTTCACTCATCCGCGTCTGTTCACTGACATAAGTGTATCCTGCTTAATTCCTGGCAGACTAGTTCAACCACCAGATGAATGCCGGGTAATCTACCCACCAGATGAATGCCGGAGTAATCTACCCACCAGACCAATGCCGGGGTAATCTACCCACCAGATCAATGCCGGGGTAATCTACCCACCAGATGAATGCTGGGGTAATCTACCCACTAGGTGAATGCCGAGGTAATCTACCCACCAGATGAATGCCGGAGTAATCTACCCACCAGATGAATGTCGGGGTAATCTACCCACTGGATGAATGCCGGGGTAATCTACCCACCAAATGAAGCCCGGGGTAATCCACCCACCAGATGAATGCCGGGTTAATCTGCCCACCAGATGAATGCCAGGGTAATTTACCCACCAGATGGATGCCGGGGTAATCTACCCACCAGATGAATGCCGGGGTAATCTACCCACCAGATGAATGCCGGGGTAATCTACCCACCAGATGAATGCCGGGGTAATCTACCCACCAGATGAATGCCGGGGTAATCTACCCACCATATTAATGCCAGGGTAATCTACCCACCAGATGAATGCCGGGGTAATCTACCCACCAGATGAATGTCGGGGTAATCTACCCACTGGATGAATGCCGGGGTAATCTACCCACCAAATGAAGCCCGGGGTAATCCACCCACCAGATGAATGCCGGGTTAATCTGCCCACCAGATGAATGCCAGGGTAATTTACCCACCAGATGGATGCCGGGGTAATCTACCCACCAGATGAATGCCGGGGTAATCTACCCACCAGATGAATGCCGAGGTAATCTACCCACCGGATGAATGCCGGGGTAATCCACCCACCAGATGAATGCCGGTTTTTACAGGACAATTTTAACACTATTTCTTTTGAAGCAATTTAAAGCTTTTCTTAAAACATATTTGACTGTTGTTCTAAATGTTCTAATATTCAACTAACTCCTGGCCCAGCCATTGAGCATGATACCAAAATAAATTAATATTGATATTTGAGGAGCACCCAGCCTCTCTCGTAGGAATTGGTTGATGTGGGGAAGGGGGGAGGATAGAACCAAAATATGATGAAGTATTTACGAAGCAGCTAAGAATGACGTAATACAGCCAATTCGTATCATGGCTGATTCAACTAAACCAGGGAATAAACACACCAGTTTTGAACTATATCAGTTAGTACACTTTTGTTCTCCTCTGACTAAGTTTGTACAGACGATCCGATCTGGTTGGCCCGACCAAATCAAGTAGCTACCTACAGACGACCTGACTTAAGTGTCTGATTTCATCAGGTTTTTTTTCCTCTAACAGACACACGCATCATGCCTCCTATATTATCCAAACACTAAAAAGTTGGACTAGCACTAATAGCATCGTTAGGGATTAATTCCAGGAAAAGAAAAATGGGAGCCAAAAAATGGCTAATTGAACGGAAAAAATGCAGTCATATGGCGTTACTACATACTACATAATACTATTACTATTCGCGCACGTGTTTGTAGTACAACTGACACGCTGACTCACTCGACAACGCTACACACGACCTGATATGACCAAGCCGTGTCGTCCGTAGGGCTCACAGTAATACCTGTTGTCGGTCCGCTGTGCCACTCAGCCACATTATTGTGAGTTTGGCACTTATCTTTCTTTGTCTGCCCTCCCTCCCACCAGTATCCATTTATCTTCCTTGTTCCAAACTCCTCTCTGTCATGTCACTTGAAACACTCTTGCACTGGGACCATCGCACGTGGCTCTACCTAGTTCCTCCTCCGCTCGCTAGATGCCACCAGCTGCTACCGAGTAGAGGAGTGGATACAGTCATAACTCTCTCTACACATGCTTTACATATGACGTATTGTTACTTTTTGTATGGGAGATATCGTATTCGTATCGGGAGGACCAAACTGTCCTGTTATAAAATATATCACGTTTCACAAAATAAACGCTAATGGACATTCACATAAAGATGATTGTGCATTTGCTGACGTCAACCATTAGTGGGCCCTTAATAGGTTTTTATTGAGCCCAAGTACAGGTTATAAGGGATGTTTTCTCCCTTCCACACTGTACAAGTCTACAAGCTGTTGTTTGTATATTACAATGTTGTCACTTGAAAAACAATGTATGAGGGAGGCGTAGAGCGGGGGTTGTTCTAACGCGGTAAGGTTTAATCTTTGTTCTATTATTCAAAGGCGCGTCTCCATTTGTTTAGTTTGTCTAATCTCACCAATATTTCTGACATGTTGGTGTTCTGTGTCTCATTCACACGCTGTACAAGGAAGTTGTTTCTTATCTGGTCGTGATAATGGGCTGGGCTAAGTAGCGGATACTTTTATTAATCCATTGATGCCTCTAATTAAATAAACTGTCGAAAAGCATCTTACTCGCTCTTTAATTACTGCAGCTCATTGCTTAGCACGAACTTTCTTTTTGTAGGATCATCCAGTGATACTTGACCATCAGGTGTTGTTCATTATGAACAGTGATACCTTATTATAATAATAATAATAATAATAATAATAATAATAATAATAATAATAATAATAATAATAATAATAATAATAATAATAATAATAATAATAATAATAATAATAATATAAAAGGGTTGTAGACAGAGACAGTATTGTACAGTACATGTTAACTAGTGGTGCGGATAGCATTGTATAGCAAACATTTACCACATTTACATTGTTCCTGCTCGTGTCAAGTGGTTACGGGTACATAGAGTCTGTCACACACGGTCATATCATGTCTGTCACACACGGTCATATCATGTCTGTCACACACGGTCATATCATGTCTGTCACACATGGTCATATCATGCCTGTCACACACGGTCATATCATGTATGTCACACACGTTCATATCATGTCTGTCACACACGGTCATATCATGTCTGTCACACACGGTCAGTTGTCTTTTTTTCTGTCTTGCAGGTAATCCTGGCTGCGTCCCTGAATCTCCCCACAATCCCACGCATGACGGGGCAGTGCATAGCGGTTGAGCGGGTAGCAGTGGACAAGGGGCAACTCACACTTCCTACCACTGTTCACATATTTACACCACTCGTGTAGAGATGAGGAAGGTAGAATTTAGAACAAGTGTACTTGCATGTGTGGGGAGAGAGATTGAACTCCGATCTTCCCTTCACCGGTACACCTTGGACCACATGACCACCGGTACAGGTTTTAAGGTTGTTGGAACCGGTTGCGTATAGCCGTGATAAAACCAGTAGTCTGACAAAAATAGCGTGGAATGCGGATAAACTGCGGACACATAAGTAATGTTAATAATGATATTTTATTATTTTATCAGACATATATCAAACAATGAGTGATAAACAAATACTATTTGACTGCTGGCAACATTGATACTGATATCTCAGTTGATTCTGTTGTAAATGAACCAGTGTCATGGTTGTTAGTAAATATTAAGTTACATTATCCGACCATGCGGATTATCCTCGGAGGTTGTAACTACACTAACGTAGTTTTATGTATTTAGCGTGCACTTTAGTTATAATGTATTACCTCTTGTTATGAATCTGACATAGGCATTTTTTTTGTAACTTTTCCTCTCTCTGTTTAGCTATGAAATTGATGTTTAATATTATACTGTAGGTTATTTATGTATTGCTTCAATCATGGACGTTTACATCGAGGTCCGGTCCTTTCTACTACTCTCTCTTCTCTCTCTCTGTTTTTGTTCACTTGTATATATCTAATACTAATGTTTGTCTTACCAATAAATGTTAGATTGGAACCCACTTCCTTATTGTTCTCATTTTGGGGATATTTAGGGTCGGGGGGTGACAAAGAAACCACACTGGATTAGATTGCAAGTGACGGAGACAGCGGGGTTTGAATCCTGGTTGGGTGGGGTGTGCTATTAGGAGAGCATTTAACATGTTTGAAGGTCCACGTTTTGAACATCAAGTGAGACTGTGGTCTTGGAATGTACCTCTTAGTTTGAACATCAAGTGAGACGTGTGGTCTTGGAATGTACCTCTTGTTTTGAACATCAAGTGAGACGTGTGGTTTTGGAATGTAACTCTTGTTTTGTAACATCAAGTGAGACGTGTGGTCTTGGAATGTACCTCTTGTTTTGAACATCAAGTGAGACGTGTTTGTCTTTGGAATGTACCTCTTGTTTTGAACATCAAGTGAGACGTGTTGTCTTGGAATGTACCTCTTGTTTTGAACATCAAGTGAGACGTGTGGTTCTTGGAATGTACCTCTTGTTTTGAACATCAAGTGAGACGTGTGGTTTTGGAAAATGTACCTACTTTTTTTCCTCATCAACAGTTTAGTAACACACTGCTGGGTATAACAATAGCTCAAGTGACATCTCTTTGTAAAGAGTGTTTCGAAACTTCCCAGGATTCGAACTAGGTTTGGTCCAAGAATCTTCTCAATTCTCGGCGCTGTCATGACCTCACAGATATGCGAAATGTGGCCTACAATCAAGGGAAATGCTATTTGTCTTCTAAGGAAGAGAATATCTAATTACGCCCCAGTCAACAAAGTTTATTCAAGTCTATTTATTTTCGAGTGTATTTCAAAATACAGCACGTTTTACAGCAGCTTGAGTATTTTGATTGTTATCTCTAGTGGAGGGTAGGAGGAACCGAGCAACTGTTATCTCTAGTGGAGGGTAGGAGGAACCGAGCAACTGTTATCTCTAGTGGAGGATAGGAGGAACCGAGCAACTGTTATCTCTAGTGTAGGGTAGGAGGAACCGAGCAACTGTTATCTCTAGTGGAGGGTAGTAGGAACCGAGCAACTGTTATCTCTAGTGGAGGATAGGAGGAACCTAGCAACTGTTATCTCTAGTGGAGGGTAGGAGGAACCGAGCAACTGTTATCTCTAGTGGAGGATAGGAGGAACCAAGCAACTGTTATCTCTAGTGGAGAGTAGGAGGAACCGAGCAACTGTTATCTCTAGTGGAGGATAGGAGGAACCGAGCAACTGTTATCTCTAGTGGAGGATAGGAGGAACCTAGCAACTGTTATCTCTAGTGGAGGGTAGGAGGAACCGATCAACTGTTATCTCTAGTGGCGGGTAGGAGGAACCGAGCAACTGTTATCTCTAGTGGAGGATAGGAGGAACCGAGCAACTGTTATCTCTAGTGAGGAGTAGGAGGAACCGAGCAACTGTTATCTCTAGTGGAGGGTAGGAGGAACCGAGCAACTGTTATCTCTAGTGGAGGATAGGAGAAACCAAGCAACTGTTATCTCTAGTGGAGGATAGGAGGAACCTAGCAACTGTTATCTCTAGTGGAGGGTAGGAGGAACCAAGCAACTGTTATCTCTAGTGGAGGATAGGAGGAACCGAGCAACTGTTATCTCTAGTGGAGAGTAGGAGGAACCGAGCAACTGTTATCTCTAGTGGAGGGTAGGAGGAACCGAGCAACTGTTATCTCTAGTGGAGGGTAGGAGGAACCAAGCAACTGTTATCTCTAGTGGAGGGTAGGAGGAACCGAGCAACTGTTATCTCTAGTGGAGGGTAGGAGGAACCAAGCAACTGTTATCTCTAGTGGAGGATAGGAGAAACCAAGCAACTGTTATCTCTAGTGGAGGATAGGAGGAACCAAGCAACTGTTATCTCTAGTGGAGGATAGGAGGAACCGAGCAACTGTTATCTCTAGTGGAGAGTAGGAGGAACCGAGCAACTGTTATCTCTAGTGGAGGGTAGGAGGAACCGAGCAACTGTTATCTCTAGTGGAGGGTAGGAGGAACCAAGCAACTGTTATCTCTAGTGGAGGGTAGGAGGAACCGAGCAACTGTTATCTCTAGTGGAGGGTAGGAGGAACCAAGCAACTGTTATCTCTAGTGGAGGATAGGAGAAACCAAGCAACTGTTATCTCTAGTGGAGGATAGGAGGAACCAAGCAACTGTTATCTCTAGTGGAGAGTAGGAGGAACCGAGCAACTGTTATCTCTAGTGGAGGATAGGAGGAACCGAGCAACTGTTATCTCTAGTGGAGAGTAGGAGGAACCGAGCAACTGTTATCTCTAGTGGAGGGTAGGAGGAACCGAGCAACTGTTATCTCTAGTGGAGGGTAGGAGGAACCGAGCAAATGTTATCTCTAGTGGAGGATAGGAGGAACCAAGCAACTGTTATCTCTAGTGGAGGATAGGAGGAACCAAGCAACTGTTATCTCTAGTGGAGGGTAGGAGGAACCGAGCAACCGTTATCTCTAGTGGAGGATAGGAGGAACCAAGCAACTGTTATCTCTAGTGGAGGGTAGGAGTAACGGAGCAACTGTTATCTCTAGTGGAGGATAGGAGGAACCGAGCCTGTTATTTATGTAACATGAATAATAACCTTCTCTGAAAATTTGGGGATGTAAGAAAAGGTTTACAATATGTAACGACGCCTGTGTTCTATGTGACGACGCCTGTGTTCTATGTGACGACGCCTGTGTTCTATGTGACGACGCCTGTGTTCTATGTGACGACGCCTGTGTTCTATGTGACGACGCCTGTGTTCTATGTAACGACGCCTGTGTTCTATGTAACTACGCCTGTGTTCTATGTGACGACGCCTCTGTTCTATGCAATGACGCCTGATATCAGCTCAACTCATGGGCGCCGTTCACTCGTCCGTCGCATGTGGTCTATTTGTTCAACCTTTGTGTCCGCCTCCAAAATAATCACCCCCTTCCCTCCTTTTCTCCTTGTTAGCACGCGCACTGAAATCATAACTGAGTGCCTAGCCACTCATGCCTACATTAAATAGCCTCTTGGTTTTGGTTTTTTATTGTACTCCCATGGAATCTCAATCCCATCACTTGGAACTTGTGTACGCTGGGCTTCATTCCACGATTAGAAGCACAACAGCGTCTGAAACACAAGTTGTGTTCTACCAGTGTGACATGCGGTAATCTGAAACACAAGTTGTGTTCAAACTAACCAATATTCGCTCGTATTGACGCAAGTAATTGTGTGTATCCAAGCAGAGGTTTAGGTTGTGGACCAGACCACACCTTGCATCCAGTAATCGCATATTACCCGGAATACACTCCAACCATGCGTGAATAAAACATCACATGGTAATTACATTGATTACTCTGGGTTACAGGGAGTGAGGCAGCATGGGGAGTAACAACCACCTTCCGCACTCTTGTAACATTGTCCCCACATTACAACACTCTTGTAATATTGTCCCCACATTACAACACTCTTGTAACATTGTCCCCACATTACAACACTCTTGTAATATTGTCCCCACATTACAACACTTGTAATATTGTCCCCACACTACAAACACTCTTGTAATATTGTCCCCACATTACAAAACTCTTGTAATAATGTCCCCACATTACAACACTCTTGTAATATTGTCCCCACATTACAACACTCTTGTAACATTGTCCCCACATTACAACACTCTTGTAATATTGTCCCCACATTACAACACTCTTGTAATATTGTCCCCACCCTACAACACTCTTGTAATATTGTCCCCACATTACAACACTCTTGTAATAATGTCCCCACATTACAACACTCTTGTAATATTGTCCCCACACTACAACACTCTTGTAATATTGTCCCCACCCTACAACACTCTTGTAACATTGTCCCCACATTACAACACTCTTGTAATATTGTCCCCACACTACAACACTCTTGTAATATTGTCCCCACCCTACAACACTCTTGTAACATTGTCCCCACATTACAACACTCTTGTAATAATGTCCCCACATTACAACACTCTTGTAACATTGTCCCCACATTACAACACTCTTGTAATAATGTCCCCACATTACAACACTCTTGTAATATTGTCCCCACATTACAACACTCTTGTAATAATGTCCCCACATTACAACACTCTTGTAATATTGTCCCCACACTACAACACTCTTGTAATATTGTCCCCACCCAACAACACTCTTGTAATATTGTCCCCACATTACAACACTCTTGTAATAATGTCCCCACATTACAACACTCTTGTAATATTGTCCCCACACTACAACACTCTTGTAATATTGTCCCCACCCTACAACACTCTTGTAACATTGTCCCCACATTACAACACTCTTGTAATAATGTCCCCACATTACAACACTCTTGTAACATTGTCCCACAATTACAACACTCTTGTAATAATGTCCCCACATTACAACACTCTTGTAATATTGTCCCCACACTACAACACTCTTGTAATATTGTCCCCACCCAACAACACTCTTGTAATATTGTCCCCACATTACAACACTCTTGTAATAATGTCCCCACATTACAACACTCTTGTAATATTGTCCCCACACTACAACACTCTTGTAATATTGTCCCCACCCTACAACACTCTTGTAACATTGTCCCCACATTACAACACTCTTGTAATAATGTCCCCACATTACAACACTCTTGTAACATTGTCCCCACATTACAACACTCTTGTAATAATGTCCCCACATTACAACACTCTTGTAATATTGTCCCCACATTACAACACTCTTGTAATAATGTCCCCACACTACAACACTCTTGTAATATTGTCCCCACCCTACAACACTCTTGTAACATTGTCTCCACACTACAGCAATCTAACATTGTCCCCACATTACAACAATCTTGTAATATTGTCCCCAAACTACAACACGCTGGAACTTGTTATATTTTCGTCACAACAAGAATTTCTTACAATGTTTCATTTAAAAGAAAACTATCGGTCTTATTTTATGAGCCCGAACTTAAAACAGTGTATTTTAACATTTTGTACGTCTGTCTGTCCGTGTCCCCAGACCACGGTGGTAGGGGCAAGAATATCTCACGGTTGTGGGGGCAAGAATATCTCACGGTGGTAGAGGCAAGAATATCTCACGGTGGTAGGGGCAAGAATATCTCACCGTGGTAGAGGCAAGAATATCTCACGGTGGTAGGGGCAAGAATATCTCACGGTGGTAGAGGCAAGAATCTCTCACGGTGGTAGGGGCAAGAACCTCTCACGGTGGTAGAGGCAAGAATCTCTCACGGTGGTAGAGGCAAGAATCTCTCACGGTGGTAGGGGCAAGAACCTCTCACGGTGGTAGGGGCAAGAATATCTCACGGTGGTAGAGGCAAGAATCTCTCACGGTGGTAGGGGCAAGAACCTCTCACGGTGGTAGAGGCAAGAATATCTCACCGTGGTAGAGGCAAGAATATCTCACGGTGGTAGGGGCAAGAATATCTCACGGTGGTAGAGGCAAGAATCTCTCACGGTGGTAGGGGTAAGAACCTCTCACGGTGGTAGGGGCAAGAATCTCTCACGGTGGTAGGGGTAAGAACCTCTCACGGTGGTAGGGGCAAGAATCTCTCACGGTGGTAGAGGTAAGAAGTCCTCGCCGCAGAGAAACACTTAAGATGTCTCCTATATCAGACGTGTGATTGGTTCTCGCAGTTAAAGGTGTGGAGGTGAACTATTCACTCCAACTCTACTCTCATTACTAATATTCATCCTTTACATTTTAATTACAATCAAAATGTGGAATAAACTTCTATTATTTATTAATGTGGGATCTTTAATTTCAATCAAAACCATTATAATCGTGTCAGGTCTATACTAACCCTGTCAGGATCTGAACCAAGGACAAGGGTCAGGTCCATATTTACACTGTCAGGATCCGAACCAAGGACGGTCAGGTCTAAACTAACCCTGTCAGGATCCGAACCAAGGACAACGGTCAAGTCTATTCTAACCCTGTCAGGATCCGAACCACGGACACCGGGACGGATACACGTGCCGTTAGATGCCTTGAGACTTTTTTTGAATTACACATTTTTCTAAAATGGCGTTTTAAAATGGTTTTAAAATGGTTTTAAAATGGTTTTAAAATGTATTTATATCTGGGGATTGTGTTGTATTACAAATATCACTTTGTACTTGACTTTGGGGTAAGAACTCGTTAATAGCTACTTTACTGATATCTGATTTTTGAAAATTTGGAATATGTTTAAAATCTTTGAACAATTTTGTTTGAAATGTGTATGGTACATAATATAAAGAGTGTAGTGTGATTAACAAGATCTTTTTGTTACTTTCTCGCTACCTTACAGGTAGAGAAAGTATTGTGATCGTCAAAAAAATCGAACTCGAGATTTTGATGAAAGTCGACGTTTTATGACCCCCTGAAACAAAAATTGTGGTTTTCGAAATGTCGTCTATTTGTCTGTCTGTCTGTTTGTCTGTCTGTCTGTACCTTGGAGTACAGCCTCAGCTATTTTACCGATCGGGATAAAACTTGGTATTTAGGGTTTTCATAGGGTTGCCCCCGAGGGATTTTTGGAATTGGAAATTCAACCCTAAAATAAGGGTAGTTTCCTAAGGGCGAAAAGAGAAAATATAGTTTTTCTCAAAATTGGCTTTAACGATTTGTATTAAAATTCGTATCTTGGCGTTGATTAATATTATAAACAAAATTGATATTTTCATTTTCCTATGAAAACGACTTTTAGGGTACCTTACAGAAGTGGAAATTTCCGTATCTCCGCAACTATTTAAGATACTAAATAACTTATCATTGCAAAATTGTAGTACTATTAAAATAAAAAAACTTCTATTTGAAATATATTTTTATAAAACCAATAGTTTCTGAGATATTGGCAAATATATTACTACAATTTTGTGAGCTTTAGTTGTACAGAGATACAACTTAAGTTTTAACGCAATAATTCTTCAATGCCATAGATTAATTAAATATAAGCAAGTCTCTCAAAAAGTGTATGTTCTCTTTCCTTCATCCTCTTAGGAGAAATGTTTGTACAGCTAGCGATGACCTGAAGATGTACAAACCCTAATAAAATTTCAAAAATTTTAACTGGAAGTTGACATTTTAATACGAAGTGTGGACCCAATATAGATTTTTTATTGGTCCAAATATACTAATGAGGACTTTAATTCTTTAAAAATAAAATTATAAAATTTAAAACCGGGAGTCAAAAAATGTTTTACGTAAGTATAACGCAATTTTTGCTCAGGTTTGCTAGTATATAATTATTATTTAGTTTCACATATATTACGAGTTTTGAGTAAATATCTCCATTTTTAAACAATAGAGTGAGAAAGTCCGTGCGGGGGTCGGTACCATATATTTTCTAAAGTAGGCCTATGTAGTTCATTTTGACGAGCTCCTACTAGATACGGAGTGGACTATTTTCCATTTTGAAAACTACTAAATTGTTTTGTTCAGTAAAAAAGTCAGTTCTTTAGATTAGGCCTAAAAAAAATCACTGGAGAGGTCCCAAGTTGTAAGGTTCCACCTCAGTTTAATTTCTCTCAAGGACGTTAACAACAGAAACATTATCACATGAGTTACAATAACAGCAATAATAGCTCTCTTATGACACACATCGACTGCAGCGCTCGGTGGTTGAATCCGTCACTAAGGTCAGGTCTGCTGCAGAACAGATGTTAATACTTGTTAAACTCTCCATTTATAATTGGTCATTATTTATTTTATTGACTATTTGCTAAAGAGTTTTTTCCCCCAAACCACTAATTGATATATTTATGTAAAGGTTGTTCGGCTCCGTTTGAACCAAGGAAAGTAATCATGGACAAGTATCGAAATGGTCAGTCTCAGGATCAGTTTGATCAGCCCTCAGGGTCAGTTTGACCAGCCTCAGGGTCAGTTTGACCAGCCCTCAGGGTCAGTTTGATCAGCCTCAGGGGCAGTTTGATCAGCTTCAGAGTCAGTTTGACATCTTGTTAGTGAACTACAGCTCTTTGGACGGATATTCCGCAGTTGCCGTAATGCGGACAGAACTCATCACTGGTAACTAGCTCACCGTTACGCTGCTCATTAGTAACACCCCAAGGTTGTCACTGGTAACTAGCTCGCCGTTACACTGCTCATTGGTAACACCCCAGGGTTGTCACTGGTAACTAGCTCGCCGTTACGCTGCTCATCAGTAACACCCCAGGGTTGTCACTGGTAACTAGCTCACCGTTACGCTGCTCATTAGTAACACCCCAGGGTTGTCACTGGTAACTAGCTCACCGTTACGCTGCTCATTAGTAACACCCCAAGGTTGTCACTGGTAACTAGCTCGCTGTTACACTGCTCATTGGTAACACCCCAGGGTTGTCACTGGTAACTAGCTCGCCGTTACACTGCTCATTGGTAACACCCCAGGGTTGTCACTGGTAACTAGCTCACCGTTACGCTGCTCATTAGTAACACCCCAAGGTTGTCACTGGTAACTAGCTCGCTGTTACACTGCTCATTGGTAACACCCCATGGTTGTCACTGGTAACTAGCTCGCCGTTACACTGCTCATTGGTAACACCCCATGGTTGTCACTGGTAACTAGCTCGCCGTTACGCTGCTCATTGTAACACCCCATGGTTGTCATTGGTAACTAGCTCGCCGTTACACTGCTCATTAGTAACACCCCAGGGTTGTCACTGGTAACTAGCTCACCGTTACGCTGCTCATTAGTAACACCCCAGGGTTGTCACTGGTAACTAGCTCACCGTTACGCTGCTCATTAGTAACACCCCAAGGTTGTCACTGGTAACTAGCTCGCCGTTACGCTGCTCATTGTAACACCCCATGGTTGTCATTGGTAACTAGCTCGCTGTTACACTGCTCATTGTAACACCCCATGGTTGTCACTGGTAAATAGCTCGCCGTTACACTGCTCATTGGTAACACCCCAGGGTTGTCACTGGTAACTAGCTCGCCGTTACGCTGCTCATTAGTAACACCCAGGGTTGTCACTTGTAACTAGCTCGCCGTTACGCTGCTCATTAGTAACACCCCAGGGTTGTCACTTGTAACTAGCTCGCCGTTACGCTGCTCATTAGTAACACCCCAGGGTTGTCACTTGTAACTAGCTCGCCGTTACGCTGCTCATTAGTAACACCCCAGGGTTGTCACTGGTAACTAGCTCGCCGTTACACTGCTCATTGGTAACACCCCAGGGTTGTCACTGGTAACTAGCTCGCCGTTACACTGCTCATTGGTAACACCCCAGGGTTGTCATTGGTAACTAGCTCGCTGTTACACTGCTCATTGGTAACACCCCATGGTTGTCACTTGTAACTAGCTCGCCGTTACGCTGCTCATTAGTAACACCCCAGGGTTGTCACTGGTAACTAGCTCGCCGTTACACTGGTCATTGGTAACACCCCATGGTTGTCACTGGTAACTAGCTCGCCGTTACACTGCTCATTGTAACACCCCATGGTTGTCACTGGTAACTAGCTCGCCGTTACACTGCTCATTGGTAACACCCCAGGGTTGTCACTGGTAACTAGCTCGCCGTTACACTGCTCATTGGTAACACCCCAGGGTTGTCACTGGTAACTAGCTCGCCGTTACGCTGCTCATTGGTAACACCCCATGGTTGTCACTGGTAACTAGCTCGCCGTTACACTGCTAATTGGTAACACCCCATGGTTGTCACTGGTAACTAGCTCGCCGTTACGCTTCTCATTGGTAACACCCCATGGTTGTCACTGGTAACTAGCTCGCCGTTACACTGCTCATTGGTAACACCCCAGGGTTGTCACTGGTAACTAGCTCGCCGTTACGCTGCTCATTTGTAACACCCCATGGTTGTCACTGGTAACTAGCTTGCCGTTACGCTGCTCATTGATAACACCCCAGGGTTGTCACTTGTAACTAGCTCGCCGTTACACTGCTCATTAGTAACACCCCAGGGTTGTCACTTGTAACTAGCTCGCCGTTACACTGCTCATTGGTAACACCCCAGGGTTGTCACTGGTAACTAGCTCGCCGTTACGCTGCTCATTAGTAACACCCCAGGGTTGTCACTTGTAACTAGCTCGCCGTTACGCTGCTCATTAGTAACACCCCAGGGTTGTCACTTGTAACTAGCTCGCCGTTACGCTGCTCATTAGTAACACCCCAGGGTTGTCACTTGTAACTAGCTCGCCGTTACGCTGCTCATTAGTAACACCCCAGGGTTGTCACTGGTAACTAGCTCGCCGTTACACTGCTCATTAGTAACACCCCAGGGTTGTCACTTGTAACTAGCTCGCCGTTACGCTGCTCATTAGTAACACCCCAGGGTTGTCACTGGTAACTAGCTCGCCGTTACACTGGTCATTGGTAACACCCCAGGGTTGTCACTTGTAACTAGCTCGCCGTTACACTGCTCATTGGTAACACCCCATGGTTGTCACTGGTAACTAGCTCGCCGTTACACTGCTCATTAGTAACACCCCATGGTTGTCACTGGTAACTAGCTCGCCGTTACGCTGCTCATCAGTAACACCCCAAGGTTGTCACTGGTAACTAGCTCGCCGTTACGCTGCTCATTAGTAACACCCCAGGGTTATCTCTCAATCAATCCATGACTTATGGGAAATACTTACTTTATACATCAACAGTTTATGTCGTATTTTGACGTTTTTTATTTCCTTTTCTTTTGTACACGAGTTCCCATTTTTTCATTCATCGAGCTATTTATTTTGTTATCAAGGTAATATTTTTGTGACTGTTTCGACGCTTCGACAAGGGTTTCGAAAAAGAGAGTGTGAGGAAAAAAGTGACGAAAAAGAGGCCGCCATATAAAACGAGAGAAACACCTCTTTTTTTTATCTCTTATGGAGACAATGTGGAGTGAGGTACCTCTCAGCCATCATGCCTGGCTTCCATCCCCTCCGATAGACCTCGTCAGCTCGGAGCTAAACGGGTACATAGCTCTTTGAGCCCACAACATTTATAGAATCATGTTGATGTTCTTTTGTTGCTTTTGAGAATCAGAATCACGACTCGATGGAAAGAATAAATTGGTGTTATCTGAAAGGAACGTAGTCTGTAAACTCCCTTTATAAATATTTATTTCCACAAGCAACAGCAGTTGTACCGCTATAAACAAATGTTTGTCTGCTAACCAGCAATATCTTGTATACAGTTGAGCTTATTTGTTACATCGGCACAGACAACGTAAAAAAATAGATGAGGTTCTGATTAGACTGGCAGATCAACTATTCATTCGTCATTGAAATAATACTCGCCCGTAAGCTAAGGGCGCCGTCTACTCTTTAGTAAATACTTTCACACTGTTGTATTTATTATGTGTGTCAGTTGTGAAGCTTCCAAAGCTCTAAGACAATCCTCAACTATCTTGGAATGTTCTGTTGTTAAAACATGACTCAATCTTTGTTTCTAAAGTCCTTAAAAATTAGTTAATTATATAATTATGTTCATACAATATTTTAAAATTATGAAACTTATAAGGTACCTAATATTTATCTAGTGAAACCTTTCATCTCAATTTTGGAATGAAACCTATTTTGAAATAACATAATCACTTGTCAAATAACGAGGTGCTCCCTAAAGTCCGCAACTTGCCTCACGCTCCGGAAATCAAGATACGTTTATTTAGGAGTCGTTAAATGTCCTGTGTTTGTGCGATTTGAAAATAAAGATATGTAAGCGAGCATTGAAGTATGTTTACTGACACACCAGAAAAACAACAAACAAATCTTTGTCCGGAGACAAAATAAAGACATGTATGTCTATGTCCAGTGGTGAAAAGGCACATGTGTCTCTCTTGCCTGTGAAATGACACATGTATGTCTATGTCCAGTGGTGAAAAGGCACATGTGTCTCTCTTGCCTGTGAAATGAGACGTCTATGTCCAGTGGTGAAAAGGTACATGTGTCTCTCTTGCCTGTGAAATGACACATGTATGTCTATGTCCAGTGGTGAAAAGGCACATGTGTCTCTCTTGCCTGTGAAATGACACATGTATGTCTATGTCCAGTGGTGAAAAGACACATGTATTTCTCTTGCCTGTGAAATGACACATGTATGTCTATGTCCAGTGGTGAAAAGGCACATGTATTTCTCTTGCCTGTGAAATGAGACATGTATGTCTATGTCCAGTGGTGAAAAGACACATGTATTTCTCTTGCCTGTGAAATGACACATGTATGTCTATGTCCAGTGGTGAAAAGACACATGTATTTCTCTTGCCTGTGAAATGACACATGTATGTCTATGTCCAGTGGTGAAAAGGCACATGTGTCTCTCTTGCCTGTGAAATGACACATGTATGTCTATGTCCAGTGGTGAAAAGACACATGTATTTCTCTTGCCTGTGAAATGACACATGTATGTCTATGTCCAGTGGTGAAAAGGCACATGTATTTCTCTTGCCTGTGAAATGACACATGTATGTCTATGTCCAGTGGTGAAAAGGCACATGTATTTCTCTTGCCTGTGAAATGACACATGTATGTCTATGTCCAGTGGTGAAAAGGCACATGTGTCTCTCTTGCCTGTGAAATGACACATGTATGTCTATGTCCAGTGGTGAAAAGGCACATGTATTTCTCTTGCCTGTGAAATGAGACATGTATGTCTATGTCCAGTGGTGAAAAGGTACATGTGTCTCTCTTGCCTGTGAAATGACACATGTATGTCTATGTCCAGTGGTGAAAAGACACATGTGTCTCTCTTGCCTGTGAAATGACACATGTATGTCTATGTCCAGTGGTGAAAAGGCACATGTATTTCTCTTGCCTGTGAAATGACACATGTATGTCTATGTCCAGTGGTGAAAAGACACATGTGTCTCTCTTGCCTGTGAAATGACACATGTATGTCTATGTCCAGTGGTGAAAAGACACATGTATTTCTCTTGCCTGTGAAATGACACATGTATGTCTATGTCCAGTGGTGAAAAGGTACATGTGTCTCTCTTGCCTGTGAAATGACACATGTATGTCTATGTCCAGTGGTGAAAAGACACATGTATTTCTCTTGCCTGTGAAATGACACATGTATGTCTATGTCCAGTGGTGAAAAGACACATGTATTTCTCTTGCCTGTGAAATGACACATGTATGTCTATGTCCAGTGGTGAAAAGGCACATGTGTCTCTCTTGCCTGTGAAATGAGACATGTATGTCTATGTCCAGTGGTGAGAAGGCACATGTGTCCCTCTTGCCTGTGAAATGCAGGTTTTAGCTCTCCCGACTAAACAAAAAGGGGCTCAACCCCCCCTCCCCCGACCCATTAGTCTGGGACGGCTCATTCAGTAATTAATTGAAATGCCAGTTTAACTTCAATAGCAAGTGAGCTCGCATTCAATAATGAAAGTATTTCCTGCTCCTGAATGTTCGACACCCGCTGTATCATCAGCACTCAAATTACTAGCTATTAGTGTTAGTTTAATACTTGACACATCAAGGAGTTATCATTCAGAGGAAATGTACCCGCAGTTATTTGGAAGGAGAGAGAGAGAGAGAGAGAAGCTCACCATCACTACCCTCAACTAAGGCTCGAACCCAACCTTACCATCAAACTTGACATTTAGACCCCCTGCCCACTGATGCGTGATTTAGACCACTTGCCCACTGATGCTTGATTTAGACCACTCGCCCACTGATGCTTGATTTAGACCACTTGTCAACATATGCTTGATTTAGCACTGCCACAATGCTGTTTTAGACCACTCGCCCATGATGCTTGATTTAGACCACTTGCCCACATATGCTTGATTTAACCACTCGCCCACTGATGCTTGATTTAGACCACTTGCCCACATATGCTTGATTTAGACCACTTGCCCACTATGCTTGATTAAGACCACTCGCCCACTGATGCGTGATTTAGACCACTTGCCCACATATGCTTGATTTAGACCACTACCCACTATGCTTGATTTAGACCACTGCCCACAGATGCTTGATTTAGACCACTTGCCCACATATGCTTGATTTAGACCACTTGCCCACATATGCTTGATTTAGACCACTTGCCCACATATGCTTGATTTAGACCACTTGCCCACATATGCTTGATTTAGACCACTCGCCCACTGATGCTTGATTTAGACCACTCGCCCACTGATGCTTGATTTAGACCACTCGCCCACATATGCTTGATTTAGACCACTTGCCCACATATGCTTGATTTAGACCACTCGCCCACATATGCTTGATTTAGACCACTTGCCCACATATGCTTGATTTAGACCACTCGCCCACTGATGCTTGATTTAGACCACTTGCCCACATATGCTTGATTTAGACCACTGCCCACTATGCTTGATTTAGACCACTTGCCCACATATGCTTGATTTAGACCACTTGCCCACATATGCTTGATTTAGACCACTTGCCCACATATGCTTGATTTAGACCACTTGCCCACATGATGCTTGATTTAGACCACTTGCCCACATATGCTTGATTTAGACCACTTGCCCACTATGCTTGATTTAGACCACTTCGCCCACATATGCTTGATTTAGACCACTTGCCCACATATGCTTGATTTAGACCACTTGCCCACATATGCTTGATTTAGACCACTTGCCCACATATGCTTGATTTAGACCACTTGCCCACATATGCTTGATTTAGACCACTTGCCCACTATGCTTGATTTAGACCACTCGCCCACTGATGCTTGATTTAGACCACTCGCCCACTGATGCTTGATTTAGACCACTTGCCCACATATGCTTGATTTAGACCACTTGCCCACATATGCTTGATTTAGACCACTTGCCCACATATGCTTGATTTAGACCACTTGCCCACATATGCTTGATTTAGACCACTTCGCCCACATATGCTTGATTTAGACCACTTGCCCACATATGCTTGATTTAGACCATTTACCCACTATGCTGATTAGACCACTTGCCATATGCTTGATTTAGACACTACCCACATCTTTGTCGCCCACTGATGCTTGATTTAGACCACTTGCCCACATATGCTTGATTTAGACCACTTGCCCACATATGCTTGATTTAGACCACTTGCCCACATATGCGTGATTTAGACCACTCGCCCACTGATGCGTGATTTAGACAACTTGCCCACATATGCGTGATTTAGACCACTCGCCCACTGATGCTTGATTTAGACCACTTGCCCACATATGCGTGATTTAGACCACTCGCCCACTGATGCGTGATTTAGACAACTTGCCCACATATGCGTGATTTAGACCACTCGCCCACTGATGCGTGATTTAGACAACTTGCCCACATATGCGTGATTTAGACCACTCGCCCACTGATGCTTGATTTAGACCACTTGCCCACCGATGCGGGTCGCTCGCAAAAATCTTAATTACTTCTTTCCTTGAACTAATTGGCTGACGTGACGTCATCAGTTGTTCTTTTGTTGTGCACCGCTCGGAAAATAGCAGTGACGTCACTAGCGCTCTATCGAGTTGTAAGTTCAGTCTCCAGGATGATGAGGGTGAAAGGGGGGATGATTTTGTTAATAAAGCAACTGGTGTCTAGAATTTGCTGCCGGGAATAAACAAATCTTTGTTAAGCTCGTAATAACAATAAACAAACTTCAAATAAGAATGATTATCTTTTTAAAAAATAAGCTCGATGAAATGATTGTCTGAGAGGGTCTGGTTTGATGTGGATTTATTTATTAATTACAACTCAATTATCCGGTATTTCTTTTAGCACCATGTCTTACTAACCGTTCGGGTTATACGCTTATGTGCTAATTATAATAATAGTTTTAGGGATTAGAAATATATTTAGGTGAAATAAACCCACATTTGCGTAGAGAGAAAGTGGAACCATTTTGAAAATAACACCCTTAATAAAACTGACCGAGATTCGAACCTTGATCTACCCATCGGTAGTCTAGTCTACTGCGAGAGTAGCACCTTAGACTATGCAGCCATTGAAGTGGGTTTATTTTTTATAAGAGAAAGATATCGATTGTTTTGTAATTTTTAACCATTCTTTGCTGTCAATCGAAAGTAATTATAGTAAAGTAAAAACTTGCTATGTAAAATAATAATAATAAAGTATCACACAATTAATGTGTCAAATTCACAAACATTGCACATTTTAGGACCAGGATTACCTCATATCATACGCATATCATAGGTATTTCTAAAATTCCCAATAGGAAAAGGTACAGACATAGCAGCTTCCATGTCCCTCCCAAAGAATATTTCTGGGTACGCGACTGATCCTTCAAATATTAACAAAACCACGACTTTTGTCTTGTGAACGGCATGCCATACTTGTGTAAAACAAACAAAATAGTAGACACAGTATTATTTGTCCCCATCCGATAGTACTTATTCTATGGCATTAGGAACACCCTATCCCTCTCTTGAGCTAGTTCTATCCAGTCCACCTCGTTACAACCTATCCATATCTTGAGCTAGTTCTGTCCAGTCCACCTCGTTACACCATATCCCTATCTTGAGCTAGTTCTATCCAGTCCACCTCGTTACACCCTATCCCTATCTTGAGCTAGTTCTATCCAGTCCACCTCGTTACAGCCTATCCCTCTCTTGAGCTAGTTCTATCCAGTCCACCTCGTTACACAATATCCCTATCTTGAGCTAGTTCTATCCAGTCCACCTCGTTACACCCTATCCCTATCTTGAGCTAGTTCTATCCAGTCCACCTCGTTACACCATATCCCTCTCTTGAGCTAGTTCTATCCAGTCCACCTCGTTACACCCTATCCCTATCTTGAGCTAGTTCTATCCAGTCCACCTCGTTACACCATATCCCTCTCTTGAGCTAGTTCTATCCAGTCCACCTCGTTACACCCTATCCCTATCTTGAGCTAGTTCTATCCAGTCCACCTCGTTACACCCTATCCCTATCTTGAGCTAGTTCTATCCAGTCAACCTTACTACACCCTATCCCTACCTTGAGCTAGTTCTATCCAGTCCACCTCCTTACACCCTATCCCTATCTTGAGCTAGTTCTATCCAGTCCACCTCGTTACACCATATCCCTATCTTGAGCTAGTTCTATCCAGTCCACCTCGTTACACCCTATCTCTATCTTTAGCTATTTCTATCCAGTCAACCTTACTACACCCTATCCCTACCTTGAGCTAGTTCTATCCAGTCCACCTTGTTACACCCTATCTCTATCTTGAGCTAGTTCTATCCAGTCCACCTCCTTACACCCTATCCCTATCTTGAGCTAGTTCTATCCAGTCCACCTCGTTACACCCTATCTCTATCTTGAGCTATTTCTATCCAGTCAACCTTACTACACCCTATCCCTCTCTTGAACTAGTTCTATCCAGTCCACCTCCTTACACCCTATCCCTATCTTGAGCTAGTTCTATCCAGTCCACCTCCTTACACCCTATTCCTCTCTTGAGCTAGTTCTATCCAGTCCACCTCGTTACACCCTATCTTGAGCTAGTTCTATCCAGTCCACCTCCTTACACCCTATCCCTATCTTGAGATAGTTCTATCCAGTCCACCTCCTTACACCCTATCCCTCTCTTGAGCTAGTTCTATCCAGTCCACCTCGTTACACCCTATCCCTATCTTGAGCTAGTTCTATCCAGTCCACCTCCTTACACCCTATCCCTATCTTGAGCTAGTTCTATCCAGTCCACCTCGTTACACCATATCCCTATCTTGAGCTAGTTCTATCCAGTCCACCTCGTTACACCCTATCTCTATCTTGAGCTATTTCTATCCAGTCAACCTTACTACACCCTATCCCTACCTTGAGCTAGTTCTATCCAGTCCACTCGTTACACCCTATCTCTATCTTGAGCTAGTTCTATCCAGTCCACCTCCTTACACCCTATCCCTACCTTGAGCTAGTTCTATCCAGTCCACCTCGTTACACCCTCTCTCTCTCTCATTTCTATTCTAATATTATCCTCCCATCTCCGTCTAGGTCTTCCTACTGGGTTTGCCAATCAGTACCCTGAACATGTCCTGCCCATCGTAATCTACAAGACTTAATCTTAACAATATCATCTGCAGAGTGCAAGGTGTGTAACTCATCGTTATTTAACCTACTCCACTCCCCAGTAGCTAGATATGGAGAGCATTTGCATGATGAAACAATGGAGTTCTGCCAATGACTGTACACTAGATAGACCCAGACACGGAGAAAGTAGCCGAGTGGAGAGACTTGACCTGAATTCTCTGCTCGCCAAGTAGCCCAACTAACAGGCTGGTCCACTTGAACTGCGCAGGCGCCCGCTGTTTCCATCGCTGCAATGGCTGTCGTTACAACACACAAGACTCACGGTAAAGTCGACCTTGTTTATTATAGCCCAACAGGTCTAGAGGGCCTTATTTTGTAACCCTGCAGGCTACAAGCAACTACAGGTCTAGAGGGCCTTATTTGTATCCCTGCAGGCTACAGGTCTAGAGGGCCCTATTTGTATATTCGCAGGCTACAGGTCTAGAGGGCCTTATTTGTATCCCTGCAGGCTACAGGTCTAGAGGGCCTTATTTGTATCCCTGCAGGCTACAAGCAACTACAAGTCTAGAGGGCCTTATTTGTTTCCCTGCAGGCTACAGGTCTAGAGGGCCCTATTTGTATCCCTGCAGGCTACAGGTCTAGAGGGCCTTATTTTGTAACCCTGCAGGCTACAAGCAACTACAGGTCTAGAGGGCCTTATTTGTATCCCTGCAAGCTACAGGTCTAGAGGGCCCTATTTGTATATCTGCAGGCTACAGGTCTAGAGGGCCTTATTTGTATCCCTGCAGGCTACAGGTCTAGAGGGCCTTATTTTGTAACCCTGCAGGCTACAAGCAACTACAGGTCTAGAGGGCCTTATTTGTATCCTTGCAGGCTACAGGTCTAGAGGGCCCTATTTGTATATCTGCAGGCTACAGGTCTAGAGGGCCTTATTTTGTAACCCTGCAGGCTACAAGCAACTACAAGTCTAGAGGGCCTTACTTGTTTCCCTGCAGGCTACAAGCAACTACAAGTCTAGAGGGCCTTATTTGTATCCTTGCAGGCTACAGGTCTAGAGGGCCCTATTTGTATATCTGCAGGCTACAGGTCTAGAGGGCCTTATTTTGTAACCCTGCAGGCTACAAGCAACTACAAGTCTAGAGGGCCTTATTTGTTTCCCTGCAGGCTATAAACAACTACAGGTTGTCTAAATTAATTTAGAGTATGTATTTGTGTTTAGGCACGTCATCTGTATATGTTTGTGTGTTCTGACATGATCCTGTGTTTGTAAAGGGCCCAATAAAGCACTTGCAAGCCCTTAGATAGCCCTAGATAATACACAGCCTAGTATAGCTCCCCACCTGAGCTACGACCACCATATTGCTCGGTTTATACGCTGCAGTCTAGTATAGCTCCCCACCTGAGCTACGACCACCATATTGCTCGGTTTATACGCTGCAGCCTAGTATAGCTCCCCACCTGAGCTACGACCACCATATTGCTCGGTTTATACGCTGCAGCCTAGTATAGCTCCCCACCTGAGCTACGACCACTATCTTGCTCGGTTTATATGCTGCAGCCTAGTATAGCTCCCCACCCGAGCTACGACCACCATATTGCTCGGTTTATACGCTGCAGCCTAGTATAGCTCCCCACCTGAGCTACGACCACCATATTGCTCGGTTTATACGCTGCAGCCTAGTATAGCTCCCCACCTGAGCTACGACCACCATATTGCTCGGTTTATACGCTGAAGCCTAGTATAGCTCCCCACCTGAGCTACGACCACTATCTTGCTCGGTTTATACGCTGCAGCCTAGTATAGCTCCCCACCTGAGCTACGACCACCATATTGCTCGGTTTATACGCTGCAGTCTAGTATAGCTCCCCACCTGAGCTACGACCACCATATTGCTCGGTTTATACGCTGCAGCCTAGTATAGCTCCCCACCTGAGCTACGACCACCATATTGCTCGGTTTATACGCTGCAGCCTAGTATAGCTCCCCACCTGAGCTACGACCACCATATTGCTCGGTTTATACGCTGCAGCCTAGTATAGCTCCCCCACCTGAGCTACGACCACCATATTGCTCGGTTTATACGCTGCAGCCTAGTATAGCTCCCCCACCTGAGCTACGACCACCATATTGCTCGGTTTATACGCTGAAGCCTAGTATAGCCGTTCGAGCTAACAGGAAGTCATTTGTTCCTTCGCAGGTTAAAAATCCCACAAGCGTTGGTAAAGTGATAAAGTGACCAAGTTTTTGTTTTGTTTTGAGTGTGTAAAATATTTACAAGTTTTACGAGCCGATATGAGCCAGCCTGTCGAGGGATGACAGCGCTCCATGCGGATCATCCTCAAGTTATTATAGCATGTGCTGACATCAAACGGTCGTTAGAGAAACTGCTATGAGCGCTACAAACGTTAAAACGTCATTTTAAGCAGCAGTTTACGTTTAGCGAGTTATTAACGGCTAGATCTAAGCTGTGCGTAAGAAGAAGGTTGTTTCAGAGGAAGTGCACCCACATTATCGCGAAGAGTGAGTGGGGAATAGTCACAGTGATGAACCACATGTGGAAAAAAAAAATCACCCTTAGGCTAAGTGAAGTCGCGTTAAGTTAAGGTTGGGATAAACCAACCTAAATAATATTGTAAACAAAGCACGTTCACAAATCCCGGCCCTACATAGCACTAGGGAAGTGACGTCACAGGACGCAAACTGGTTGTCACAAGAGCGACATGTGTTCAAATACCAGTGCCACGCTGTGACTAGGTTAAGACAATACAAACCATTGGAGATATAATTAATACACTACACTAATTGGAGTTTATTAAAAAGGTAGAATGTACTTATATTTCTTCCAAGGTCGTATAGTAAGCTATCTCCCGCATGTTGATCCCTTATCATCCCATCTTACACCCGGTTAACCGGTATACCGGATATAAGATCACAATTAATCAGGAAAACCCCCAGTGCGATCTTCAGAGACAACAGATTTATAAAAATAGTTGTTTCTTAATATTGTATTAATTAAAATATGGATAAATGCTCTCAATCACGCTATTCTGTAATAGTCGGGTGTTCTATCGAGGGGTGTTTGGGGGGGGTAAGGGGACTAGAAGATCGCGGGTTAACTTATGTATCTTTTCAGGGTTTTTTAACAAAAAACTATTTTTGTCAAATAAATTAAATATTTCTTCAGTTGATAAGTTCAGTTTGATTCTAAATAATAGTGGGTAGTATCAAGGGTAGTATCCAGGGTAGTATCCAGGGTAGTATCCAGGGTAGTATCAAGGGTAGTATCAATGTTAGTATCCAAGGTAGTATCAAGGGTAGTATCAATGTTAGTATCCAAGGTAGTATCAAGGGTAGTATCAATGTTAGTATCCAAGGTAGTATCAATGTTAGTATCCAAGGTAGTATCAAGGGTAGTATCCAGGGTAGTATCAAGGGTAGTATCCAGGGTAGTATCAAGGGTAGTATCAATGTTAGTATCCAAGGTAGTATCAAGGGTAGTATCCAGGGTAGTATCCAAGGTAGTATCAAGGGTAGTATCCAGGGTAGTATCAAGGGTAGTCTCCAGGGTAGTCTCAAAGGTAGTATCAAGGGTAGTATCAATGTTAGTCTCCAAGGTAGTATCAATGTTAGTCTCCAGGGTAGTATCAATGCTAGTCTACAGGATAGTCTCCAGGGTAGTATCTAAGGTAGTATCAATGCTAGTCTACTGGGTAGTATCACGAGATTTTGAACAGACACATTTTAAATGAAGAGAAATATTCCCTGCAATGCTCTAGAAAGCTCAAGGCTGAGGTCACCTGAACTACTACCTCTTGAAGGTTGTAAAATATTGTCCATGTCTCAATCGCAGACATTCAAGAATATACTACACTTGTGACCAGTATTGTCTGCATACCTCCCCCTTTATCTGCAACACGCAACACACCAGTTTCCTTTTTTTTTTGTTTCTGTACAATTTCCCAGATATTCGGATGTAATGAATTCACTGGAGATGTCCCAAGTAGTCAAGGTTCCACCTTGATTTAATTTCTCCCAAGGACGTTAACAACAGAAACCTTATCACACGAGTTACAATAACAGCAATAACACCCACATTATTACATAAGACAGTGTAATTCACTGGAGATGTCCCAAGTTGTAAGGTTTCCACCTCAGTTTAATTTCTCCCAAGGACGTTAACAACAGAAACATTATCACATGAATTACAATAACAGCAATAACACCCACATTACTACGTAATACAGTGTAATTTTTTTTATTTTATTTAGCACCGCGTCTTACTACCCGTTCGGGTTATACGCTTAAGTACTAATTACGCTAATGGATTAGGAATTGGGAAGGTTGAATAGAGGAAGTGAACCCGCATTTGCGTGGAGGGAGAGTGGAAAACCATTTAGGAAAAACCACCCCCAGTTCACCCGACCGAGATTCGAACCTCGATCTCCCCGTCCTCGGCAGTCGGGCTCAACACGACTAGCGCGTTAGCCAACTACGCCACCGAGGCGGGTTACAGTGTAATTCAATCCTGTGATATTTTCAGTGGAAATGTTCGTCTGTAGAGTCCATAGGGTGGAGAGCGTCAGGTTTGTAGTTGAGTGTGACTGAGCTCACCTCCATGATACCGCCCGCACTGACCAGGAAATGAATGTCACTTGTTTAATATCAAGGCTCTCCTTGAACGGCCCAAGGACGATGGAGAATGGAGAGAACCTACCATTTGGGAGGAAACAGTGCTCCTTGGGATGTGTGGAAAGTTACATCAAGTCTCCACTGCTCTCGTACTCGATATTACTGAGCTGACACTTATAATTACAAGCTACAACAATCAAGTGTCACAGTTTGTATCTGAGTGGTTGATGTGACACTCCCCTTCCCCCTTCCCCCCCTCCCCCCCAAGTGCCGGGTCTCGAACTGTGAAGTATAAATAGAGAATGTTACATTCCTGTGAGAACTAATAATACCCCAGAGGGGGGGGGGGGCTATACAAGGGCAGGAGGGGGCCCACTCACCCAAGGACTTACAATATTCATCTCACTCTTTATCTTTCTCAAATATACAGGTTTTAGGTTGGTGGTTGGCACGCCTGACCGATCCCAAGAAGTTACATTGGAGGTCAATATACAGTCCCCTTCTCATATAAATAACCTTATTAGACAGCTAATACAATCATTATATATACTTTCATGTAGTCATACGTCAAGTCAGATGATCTCCCGCTGTCACTTTTGATAGATATTATCAATACCTATGAAATATTAATAATATAATAATATTGTATAAGTTATCAAAATCTGTGGTGTTTTTTAAACCCAGTGTATAATATATTAGATCTGTTTGAAATGGAAATCTCTCCTCTTCCTCCTGATCCGTCAGAGGTCAGTTTCAGGTCTGTGACCAATATGATCGGGTCCCAGTAAAATACGTCCTGGCGCACAATATGGACTCACGGTTAGTGCACCCGCCTCGTTATGATTCCATCTTACTATTTACATCTTCATGAATTGACTCAAGGAATAAAAATATATTGAAGGACTGTAGTGTATGTTATTAGGGACAGGCTATAATCTGATACTATACTCTGATACTATACTCTGATACAATACTCTGATATTATATTCTGACACTATACTCTGACACTATACTCTGACACTATACTCTGACACCATACTCTGATACTATACTCTGATACTATACTCTGACACTATACTCTGACACTATACTCTGACACCATACTCTGATACTATACTCTGACACCATACTCTGATACTATACTCTGACACTATACTCTGACACTATACTCTGACACCATACTCTGATACTATACTCTGATACTATACTCTGACACTATACTCTGACACTATACTCTGACACCATACTCTGATACTATACTCTGACACTATACTCTGATACTATACTCTGACACTATACTCTGACACTATACTCTGATACTATACTCTGATATTATATTCTGACACTATACTCTGACACTATACTCTGACACTATACTCTGACACCATACTCTGATACTATACTCTGACACTATACTTGATACTATACTCTGACACTATACTCTGATACTATACTCTGACACTATACTCTGACACTATACTCTGACACTATACTCTGACACCATACTCTGACACTATACTCTGACACTATACTCTGACACTATACTCTGACACCATACTCTGATACTATACTCTAATACTATACTCTGAACTATACTCTGACACTATACTCTGATACTATACTCTGACACTATACTCTGATACTATACTCTGATACTATACCTGACACCATACTCTGATACTATACTCTGACACTATACTCTGACACTATACTCTGATACTATACTCTGACACTATACTCTGACACTATACTCTGACACTATACTCTGACACTATACTCTGATACTATACTCTGATACTATACTCTGACACTATACTCTGATACTATACTCTGACACTATACTCTGACACTATACTCTGACACTATACTGACACCATACTCTGACACTATATACTCTATACTATACTCTGAATACCTAACTAACTCTGATACTATACTCTGACACTATACTCTGACACTATACTCTGAACTAACTCACATACTCTGATACTAACTCTGACACTATACTCTGACACTACTATACTCTGATACTATACTCTGACACTATACTCTGACACTATACTCTGATACTATACTCTGACACTATACTCTGATACTATACTCTGACACTATACTCTGACACTATACTCTGTATACTATACTCTGACACTATACTTGACACTTACTCTGATACTATACTTGACACTATACTCTGACACTATACTCTGACACTATACTCTGATACTATACTCTGATACTATACTCTGACATTTATACTCATGTACACTATTACTCTGACACTATACTTGTACTATATCTCTTGACACTTATACTCTTGACACTATACTCTGACAACATAACTTGAACTATACTCTGATATTTATCTCTGATACTATACTCTGACCTACTTACTCTGATACATACCTGACACTAACTGACACTATACTCTGATGTACTCTGACACATACTTGACACTTACTCTGAATATCTGATACTAATTTGACAATATACTCGATGACATTACTCTGAACTATACTCGATACTATACTCACTATAGCATCATTTTTAAGACCCCGTCTTATTTATTAATAACAGCTATTTTGTAGTTATTGTTGTAGTATTTAATTATCTTTAAACTGAGAAATACAAACCATAATTACCGGTTTCTCTATGGTGCGATACATGTCCTCTTACCTTACATGACAAAAAATTAGGGTGTTCGAAAACAGGGTGCTTAGGAAGTATTTGGTCCAAAAAGGATGAAGTTAGTGGGGGTGAGGAGGCTACATAATAGGGAGATGCATACGTGTAGTTCTCACCAGAATTGTTGGTATAAACAACGCTCACACACACAACAGGTCCCGTCATACTGTAGTCTGTAGTCTGTAGTGAAACATCGCTCAACACATACAGGTCTGTCATACTGTAGTCTGTAGTCTGTAGTGAAACATCGCTCAACACACAGGTCTGTCATACTGTAGTCTGTATCTGAGTGAACATCGCTCAACACATACAGTTGTCATACTGTAGTCTGTAGTCTGTAGTGAAACATCGCTCAACACATACAGTATTCATACTGTAGTCTGTAGTCTGTAGTGAAACATCGCTCAACACACCTTGACACCTGTAGACAGTACTCGGTGATTACCAGCATCAGTGGTGTGCGGTCTAGGGTCACTCTCACAATACATGGTGAGTCAAGAATCTCCATCTTCAGTCTGTATCTGATGAAGATGTGATAACGCGCATCAGCTGATGATAACAGACTTGACACATGTGTCACGATTACCACTCACCAGTATGTGGAGAATGTGTGATAGAGCACATATGTTTACCGACAACAGGCCAATCCTTGTAACAACATGACACTCAGCTATATTGACGGATCCAAACGTGATCATTGTCTGTCATTCCAAGCTCTCTCTGTAAATAACCTGTTGTCACTTTGACTGCGTGATGTGACCGTTATAATGTGTCATTAATTGCGTTCATTCCCTTGTGTGGTTGAGTGGTCCGGGTGATGATATACCTAGTGTTCACATCTTGAGCTGCATTCCCTTGTGTGGCTGAGTGGTCCAGGTGATGATATACCTAGTGTTCACATCTTGAGCTGCATTCCCTTGTGTGGCTGAGTGGTCCGGGTGATGATATACCTAGTGTTCACTTCTTGAGCTGCATTCCCTTGTGTGGCTGAGTGGTCCGTGTGATGATATACCTAGTGTTCACATCTTGAGCTGCATTCCCTTGTGTGGTTGAGTGGTCCGGGTGATGATATACCTAGTGTTCACATCTTGAGCTGCATTCCCTTGTGTGGTTGAGTGGTCCGGGTGATGATATACCTAGTGTTCACATCTTGAGCTGCATTCCCTTGTGTGGCTGAGTGGTCCGGGTGATGATATACCTAGTGTTCACATCTTGAGCTGCATTCCCTTTGTGTGGCTGAGTGGTCCGGGTGATGATATACCTAGTGTTCACATCTTGAGCTGCATTCCCTTGTGTGGCTGAGTGGTCCGGGTGATGATATACCTAGTGTTCACATCTTGAGCTGCATTCCCTTGTGTGGTTGAGTGGTCCGGGTGATGATATACCTAGTGTTCACTTCTTGAGCTGCATTCCCTTGTGTGGTTGAGTGGTCCGGGTGATGATATACCTAGTGTTCACATCTTGAGCTGCATTCCCTTGTGTGGCTGAGTGGTCCGGGTGATGATATACCTAGTGTTCACATCTTGAGCTGCATTCCCTTGTGTGGCTGAGTGGTCCGGGTGATGATATACCTAGTGTTCACTTCTTGAGCTGCATTCCCTTGTGTGGCTGAGTGGTCCGTGTGATGATATACCTAGTGTTCACATCTTGAGCTGCATTCCCTTGTGTGGCTGAGTGGTCCGGGTGATGATATACCTAGTGTTCACATCTTGAGCTGCATTCCCTTGTGTGGCTGAGTGGTCCGGGTGATGATATACCTAGTGTTCACATCTTGAGCTGTATTCCCTTGTGTGGTTGAGTGGTCCGGGTGATGATATACCTAGTGTTCACATCTTGAGCTGCATTCCCTTGTGTGGCTGAGTGGTCCGGGTGATGATATACCTAGTGTTCACATCTTGAGCTGCATTCCCTTGTGGTTGAGTGGTCCGGGTGATGATATACCTGGTATTCACTTCTTGAGCTGCATTCCCTTGTGTGGCTGAGTGGTCCGGGTGATGATATACCTAGTGTTCACTTCTTGAGCTGCATTCCCTTGTGTGGCTGAGTGGTCCGTGTGATGATATACTAGTGTTCACATCTTGAGCTGCATTCCCTTGTGTGGCTGAGTGGTCCGGGTGATGATATACCTAGTGTTCACATCTTGAGCTGCATTCCCTTGTGTGGCTGAGTGGTCCGGGTGATGATATACCTAGTGTTCACATCTTGAGCTGCATTCCCTTGTGTGGTTGAGTGGTCCGTGTGATGATATACCTAGTGTTCACATCTTGAGCTGCATTCCCTTGTGTGGCTGAGTGGTCCGGGTGATGATATACCTAGTGTTCACTTCTTGAGCTGCATTCCCTTGTGTGGCTGAGTGGTCCGGGTGATGATATACCTAGTGTTCACATCTTGAGCTGCATTCCCTTGTGTGGCTGAGTGGTCCGGGTGATGATATACCTAGTGTTCACATCTTGAGCTGCATTCCCTTGTGTGGTTGAGTGGTCCGGGTGATGATATACCTAGTGTTCACATCTTGAGCTGCATTCCCTTGTGTGGCTGAGTGGTCCGGGTGATGATATACCTAGTGTTCACATCTTGAGCTGCATTCCCTTGTGTGGTTGAGTGGTCCGGGTGATGATATACCTGGTATTCACTTCTTGAGCTGCATTCCCTTGTGTGGCTGAGTGGTCCGGGTGATGATATACCTAGTGTTCACATCTTGAGCTGCATTCCCTTGTGTGGCTGAGTGGTCCGTGTGATGATATACCTAGTGTTCACATCTTGAGCTGCATTCCCTTGTGTGGCTGAGTGGTCCGGGTGATGATATACCTAGTGTTCACATCTTGAGCTGCATTCCCTTGTGTGGCTGAGTGGTCCGGGTGATGATATACCTAGTGTTCACATCTTGAGCTGCATTCCCTTGTGTGGTTGAGTGGTCCGTGTGATGATATACCTAGTGTTCACATCTTGAGCTGCATTCCCTTGTGTGGCTGAGTGGTCCGGGTGATGATATACCTAGTGTTCACATCTTGAGCTGCATTCCCTTGTGTGGTTGAGTGGTCCGTGTGATGATATACCTAGTGTTCACATCTTGAGCTGCATTCCCTTGTGTGGCTGAGTGGTCCGGGTGATGATATACCTAGTGTTCACTTCTTGAGCTGCATTCCCTTGTGTGGCTGAGTGGTCCGGGTGATGATATACCTAGTGTTCACATCTTGAGCTGCATTCCCTTGTGTGGTTGAGTGGTCCGGGTGATGATATACCTAGTGTTCACATCTTGAGCTGCATTCCCTTGTGTGGCTGAGTGGTCCGGGTGATGATATACCTAGTGTTCACATCTTGAGCTGCATTCCCTTGTGTGGCTGAGTGGTCCGGGTGATGATATACCTAGTGTTCACTTCTTGAGCTGCATTCCCTTGTGTGGCTGAGTGGTCCGGGTGATGGATGATATATCTAGTGTTCACATCTTGAGCTGCATTCCCTTGTGTGGCTGAGTGGTCCGGGTGATGATATACCTAGTGTTCACATCTTGAGCTGCATTCCCTTGTGTGGTTGAGTGGTCCGGGTGATGATATACCTAGTGTTCACATCTTGAGCTGCATTCCCTTGTGTGGCTGAGTGGTCCGGGTGATGATATACCTAGTGTTCACATCTTGAGCTGCATTCCCTTGTGTGGTTGAGTGGTCCGGGTGATGATATACCTAGTGTTCACATCTTGAGCTGCATTCCCTTGTGTGGCTGAGTGGTCCGGGTGATGATATACCTAGTGTTCACATCTTGAGCTGCATTCCCTTGTGTGGCTGAGTGGTCCGGGTGATGATATACCTAGTGTTCACTTCTTGAGCTGCATTCCCTTGTGTGGCTGAGTGGTCCGGGTGATGATATACCTAGTGTTCACTTCTTGAGCTGCATTCCCTTGTGTGGCTGAGTGGTCCGGGTGATGATATACCTAGTGTTCACTTCTTGAGCTGCATTCCCTTGTGTGGCTGAGTGGTCCGGGTGATGGATGATATACCTAGTGTTCACTTCTTGAGCTGCATTCCCTTGTGTGGCTGAGTGGTCCGGGTGATGATATACCTAGTGTTCACATCTTGAGCTGCATTCCCTTGTGTGGTTGAGTGGTCCGGGTGATGATATACCTAGTGTTCACATCTTGAGCTGCATTCCCTTGTGTGGCTGAGTGGTCCGGGTGATGATATACCTAGTGTTCACATCTTGAGCTGCATTCCCTTGTGTGGTTGAGTGGTCCGGGTGATGATATACCTAGTGTTCACTTCTTGAGCTGCTCGAACACAGCACACACGGCATGTGTTCTTAGAGAAGGCCTAGTTTCTCCGACTCGCATTGATGACATTAAAATTCCCGAACTGAACTTGGAATAATTTTCCACTTCCATACGTCTATAAGCACCACAGCTAGAGGGGTGTGAATAAATGGCTCGCTCTGAGGGGGGTGAGGGGACCGCAGGGTTTAGAAAAAATTGTGCAACGTTTTACTTAGTTTTGTGTGCTCCTAATAAATCATATAGCAAACCTGTATATAATGTATGTAAATTTTTATGTCTTTCTATTTGTTATTGTTTTGAAAGATTTCAGCAATTTTGCCAGAAGAACAGCAGGAATCTCGGAGGAACGGCAGGAATCTCGGAGGAACGGAAGGAATCTCGAAGAAACTCCAGGAATCTCGAAGGAACAGCATGAATCTCGAAGGAACAGCAGGAATCTCGAAGGAACGGTAGGAATCTCGGAGGAATGGCAGGAATCTCGAAGGAACGGCAGGAATCTCGAAGAAACTACAGGAATCTCGACGGAACAACAGGAATCTCGGAGGAACGGCGGGAATTTTGGAGGAATAGCAAGAATCTCGTAGGAATAGCAAGAATCTTGGAAGAACGGCAGGGGTCTCGGAGGAGCGGCGGGAATCTCGGAGGAATAGCAAGAATCTCGTAGAAATAGCAAGAATCTTGGAGGAACGGCAGGAGTCTCGAAGGAACAGCAGGAATATTGATAAATAAAGAGTATTTTACTATTTCCTTGCACCCCCATAAAGCCCCCCACCCCTCCAATCCCCTACACAGTCGTGGTCTCAATGACGTCACCTCTCCTGTGCGGGCCGAACAAGCGTGACTGGATTTTATTCGACAGTTCGTTAATCATTGATTAGAGAGATCATGGGGGATTCCGGGGATTGTCGCTGGACTCTTGTGACAGGGCCAGCTCTGGGGATTGTCACTGGACTATTATTATTGTTGTTGTTGTTGAATCAAATAGCTGAAGCTATTATTTATTCTTTTTAGTGAGGATTACTCCAGCTAGATAACATATTCTGTAAATTATTGTTATTATTATTGTTATTTTATTGTTATTAATACCTAATATTTATGAACAATGACAGGTGCAGATCAGATAACTCGACCTATGAATACATGAAAGTAGATCTAGTTACTTTTCTGTGATATAAGGCCCCTCAGTGTAGCTGATGATACTAAACAAATGAAGGTCATTTTTACTTTTTTAATATATCCTAGATTTTTAAAAATTTAGGTGCACCCTGCCATGTTCAATTATCAATCTGTTTAGCGTATACTAATCCTAGTTAGTAGTTCACAGTCTCACACTAATTCTTGTATTTACACAAATCTTCTCGAGTATTTACACTAATCCTCGTGAGTATTTACACTAATTCTAGTGAGTATTTACACTAACTCTCGTGAGTATTTACACTAATCCTCGTGAGTATTTACACTAACTCTCGTGAGTATTTACACTAATTCTAGTGAGTATTTACACTAACTCTCGTGAGTATTTACACTAATCCTCGTGAGTATTTACACTAACCCTCGTGAGTATTTACACTAATTCTAGTGAGTATTTACACTAACCCTCGTGAGTATTTACACTAATTCTAGTGAGTATTTACACTAACTCTCGTGAGTATTTACACTAATCCTCGTGAGTATTTACACTAATTCTAGTGAGTATTTACACTAACTCTCGTGAGTATTTACACTAATTCTAGTGAGTATTTACACTAACTCTCGTGAGTATTTACACTAATCCTCGTGAGTATTTACACTAATTCTAGTGAGTATTTACACTAACCCTCGTGAGTATTTATACTAATTCTAGTGAGTATTTACACTAACTCTCGTGAGTATTTACACTAATCCTCGTGAGTATTTACACTAATTCTAGTGAGTATTTACACTAATGCTCGTGAGTATTTACACTAATTCTAGTGAGTATTTACACTAATCCTGGTGAGTATTTACAATAATTCTAGTGAGTATTTACACTAATCCTCGTGAGTATTTACACTAATCCTGGTGAGTATTTACACTAATTCTAGTGAGTATTTACACTAATTCCCCTAGGGGCACACTAGTTCTAGAGGCTAGTAAGCCTGTGTAGGCGGTTTTCACTGCGCAGACGTCCTTGCGTCACTTTCTCACGTTCAAAAGCTTGCGCTTTTATTATTGAAGCTATTTAGGCCATGGTCAGTGGTTCGGGCCTCCACACACACACACACACACACACACACACACACACACACACACACACACACACACACACACACACACACACACATCACATCACATTCAGACGTCATGTCGTCAAGGGAATGGTGAAGTCGTCATCTTGGAAAAACCTCAGCCCAAGTTGCGCAGTAGCCTATTACGCAGCTGTATGAGACGGAACAGCTGAAATAAACATTTGATTACAAACTAGTTAAAGAAGCTACAGCTCCATTTTCATGACTATAAGAGCTACTAGATTTACCTTAATGTGTTCACACGTCAAGTCATGTTATTTGTAACTGTCACTTTTGATCAATACTGGTACCTATAAAATAACAATAATAATAGTACCATTGTAGTTATTAGTGTTAACTGAAACAGACTATCAATGTTAACTGAACCAGACTATCAATGTTAACTGAAACAGACTATCAATGTTAACTGAAACAGACTATCAATGTTAACTGAAACAGACTATCAATGTTAACTGAAACAGACTATCAATGTTAACTGAAACAGACTATCAATGTTAACTGAAACAGACTATCAATGTTAACTGAAACAGACTATCAATGTTAACTGAACAGACTATCAATGTTGACTGAAGCAGACTATCAATGTTAACTGAAACAGACTATCAATGTTAACTGAAGCAGACTATAAATGTTAACTGAAACAGATATGGTTATTTTTGTTTTTAGTTTGTTTCCGCCTCTTAAAGGATTATCAGATCCAGAGAATAAAGGAAAAGAAGATAAAGGAGTACAATAAATGTTAAGATGGTGGAAAGTGAAGAGCTGGTTATAAGTGTCATCACTGAGACATTCCCTCATTCTAATGCCTAGTTGATAATATATTAGTAATAATTACAGTTACAGTTACTGTTGGGAACGGTTCAAAGGGTTTTCATTTATTGAAATAATCAGTTCATTGATCTAGTTCAATAGTTCGCTAGCTACTTCTTGTGTTTCATTCGCTCGCGAACTACTTCTTGTGGTTCATTCATTAGCGAACTACTTCTTGTGGTTCATTCATTAGCGAACTACTTCTTGTGGTTCATTCATTAGCGAACTACTTCTTGTAGTTCATTCATTAGCGAACTACTTCTTGTGGTTCATTCGCTCGCGAACTACTTCTTGTGGTTCATTCATTAGCGAACTACTTCTTGTGGTTCATTCATTAGCGAACTACTTCTTGTGGTTCATTCATTAGCGAACTACTTCTTGTGGTTCACTCATTAGTGAACTACTTCTTGTAGTTCATTCATTAGCGAACTACTTCTTGTGGTTCATTCGCTCGCGAACTACTTCTTGTGGTTCATTCATTAGCGAACTACTTCTTGTGGTTCATTCATTAGCGAACTACTTCTTGTAGTTCATTCATTAGCGAACTACTTCTTGTGGTTCATTCGCTCGCGAACTACTTCTTGTGGTTCATTCATTAGCGAACTACTTCTTGTAGTTCATTCATTAGCGAACTACTTCTTGTGGTTCATTCGCTCGCGAACTACTTCTTGTGGTTCATTCATTAGCGAACTACTTCTTGTGGTTCATTCATTAGCGAACTACTTCTTGTGGTTCATTCATTAGCGAACTACTTCTTGTGGTTTATTCATTAGCGAACTACTTCTTGTGGTTCACTCATTAGTGAACTACAGCGTGTGAGTAAGTTATTATATTCCCTCACACCACTAGTTACATAGTACTCACGAATCAAATTTAGAATTTTTTTTTTTCAAAAAGGTTGTGATGAGTTTAAAATCTAAGAATAAAATATTTAAATAAAATAAAGAACATGTTTATAACATAAAAATAACAGGCTACTTTAAATTCAAATGAGATTAGTTACAATAGCCTCAGCTGTTAGATTAATGATAGTTTTAAAATATTTAGCTTTAGCTTAACAACTACACGTGCCAGTGCTGTCACTATAGATATTAGGACAGTGATGTCACTATAGATATTAGGACAGGGATGATAATTGTTTGGAAATCCGTATGTAATGGACGCAGTACACCCACTCCTCCGTCCAATTGAACCACGGACCTTGTGTTGAAAGGACGTAACGAGGAATTTTGGCTTTCCTCTGCAATTATTCCAATGTAATTCATTGCTTAGTCCTCCTGTTCATAATCATCATCATTATCCAGTTATTCCTTCTCAATTACCTTGATGTGTTCTTTAAAAGTGTGTATTCGTGTTTCGGACGCTAATGACCGCTTCTGTGTTGACACATCGTAACACACACATAATTGGGGCAACATTGACCAAATATCGCCATATTTATCTCAAATTTGACAAAATTGACGTTATCATTCCCAAGTGACAGCTTCTGAATGTCTTAGCGTATGAAAATATAAATGTATTTTCCGCGGTGACCTAAAACTGTTCGGTTTACACTCATTGTGGTAAGGATGAATAAGTTAACATTTATATAAAATGTAGCAACATTTAGGTGTGGGGGAGGGGGGGGGGTGAAATCACTTCGTGAACACCGCCATTAGTTCAATCAGATCGGATTCAAACCCCGACCTCTCTGTCCCTAGCAAACCAAACTAGATGATGTTTGACCTGTATAAGCCGTTTCTACGCTAATAATTATGTACTAAATACAATCAAGAAAGTGTTATTTTAACCGCGAAACTTGTTTATTTGTTAGTCCAACATCTCAAATAGTTGAAGTAAAGCACAATTAGTCTACAACTAGAGCACCCGAGTCCGTCAGGGGAGAATTGTTATAAACAGCGCCCATAACTTCACAAAATGTGCAGCATAACTGTAGTGTCTCTCCCGGACCACTCAGCCACAGGGAAGATACCCGGAAATGGAACACAAGGTCGTGTAATATGAGGTTATTCAGTACAGGAACTCAGAGAACAGATATTATCAAGGTCACGTTCAATACTCAAGGTCACCAGCGGTTTGGTGTTCGATTCTGTGATGTTGCTTTGGAAGGCAGGACAAAAGGTTCAATAGTCAGGAAGTCCCGCGAGGGTCAAGCACATGGAAACAATAACATTCTCATGAGAGGGTCACACTTTCTGAGTAACAGAACTAGCTCACACAAGCCAGGTAGTGTTGACCTTGTGTGACAGAACTAGTTCACACAAGCCAGGTAGTGTTGACCTTGTGTGACAGAACTAGTTCACACAAGCCAGGTAGTGTTGACCTTGTGTAACAGAACTAGTTCACACAAGCCAGGTAGTGTTGACCTTGTGTAACAGAACTAGTTCACACAAGAAAGGTAGTGCTGACCTTGTGTAACAGAACTAGTTCACACAAGCTAGGTAGTGTTGACCTTGTGTAACAGAACTAGTTCACACAAGACAGGTAGTGTTGACCTTGTGTAACAGAACTAGCTCACACAAGACAGGTACTGTTGACCTTGTGTAACAGAACTAGCCCACACAAGACAGGTACTGTTGACCTTGTGTAACAGAACTAGTTCACACAAGACAAGTAGTATTGACCTTGTGTAACAGAAGTGTTCTCACTTCCAACCAAGTTTTAAACAAAAGGCAGCGCTGACCTATTTGTGTGTAAACCCAGATGAGACAAACACCACGTCCTAGAACACGTCCCTGACCTCCACACAGCAACAAGAGACGTACTACACGTCCCTGACCTCCACACAGCAACAAGAGACGTACTACACGTCCCTGACCTCCACACAGCAACAAGAGATGTACTACACGTCCCTGACCTCCACACAGCAACAAGAGACGTACTACACGTCCCTGACCTCCACACAGCAACAAGAGACGTACTACACGTCCGTGACCTCCACACAGCAACAAGAGACGTAATACACGTCCCTGACCTCCACACAGCAACAAGAAACGTACTACACGTCCCTGACCTCCACACAGCAACAAGAGATGTACTACACGTCCCTGACCTCCACACAGCAACAAGAGACGTACTACACGTTATACACTATGAGAAGTAGGTAGAATTGAAAGAGATTTAGAGAAAATATTATTTTAAAAGAATCGAAGGAGGGTGGAAATCCATACATAGACTCAAACTCCGACCTCCTCTTCAATAGCAAAAAAAAAACAGACGAGCGTGATGCCTTAGCTTGCGTGTCCACAGATGTAGATATTTATAAGTAGGTTCATTAAAATATGTTTTCGTATGAAAGCTAGAAATCTCTTATCAGAATCAAATCTAGCTCTTTGAGAGTATTGTACCTCCCGGATACCACCTAGCATAGACAGGTAATACAGCTATCACCACAGATAACACCTAGCATAGACAGGTAATACAGCTATCACCACAGATAACACCTAACATAGACAGGTAATACAGCTATCACCACAGATAACACCTAGCATAGACAGGTAATACAGCTATCACCACAGATAACACCTAACATAGACAGGTAATACAGCTATCACCACAGATAACACCTAACATAGTCAGGTAATACAGCTATCACCACAGATAACACCTAACATGGACAGGTAATACAGCTATCACCACAGATAACACCTAACATAGACAGGTAATACAGCTATCACCACAGATAACACCTAGCATAGACAGGTAATACAGCTATCACCACAGATAACACCTAACATAGACAGGTAATACAGCTATCACCACAGATAACACCTAACATAGACAGGTAATACAGCTATCACCACAGATAACAGTTAACATAGACAGGTAATACAGCTATCACCACAGATAACAGTTAACATAGACAGGTAATACAGCTATCACCACAGATAACACCTAGCATAGACAGGTAATACAGCTATCACCACAGATAACACCTAACATAGACAGGTAATACAGCTATCACCACAGATAACACCTAACATAGACAGGTAGTAACCAAGCATCACATCTTGTGCATCTTTCTGAGTAAAACTTTAAAAAACATGGAATTAACATCGAGCTCGATGATTTTTTTTGTCATTCTAGAAAAAATACATCACAATTACAAACATCTTATTTTAAAATGAAAACGTTCTTAATCTGATTTTATATTTTATTATAAAGAGTATAATGCATAAAACCACTCTTGGATGTGACCTTCGTTTCGATCGTAATCTTGTTCTCGGGAACCAAAGCCTGTATCATAACATTACAAACTGGTGTTGTTTCTCTATGACTTATTTGTTGATTAATGACGTCACTTTGTGCAGCCCTTGTCAGTTCCAACATCACATCGTGTGTGATACTTCTAGAGTTTCATCAAACAACGGTTCACTTTCGTCCCTAACACATTTCTCGGTTTTCAACGAGCGAAGTGAAATTAAACTCCAAACTTGTTGACCCAAATTCATGATTAGATTCTGCCACATTATTATTCTCGCCTTGAAATTTCTTAGCTCAGTTTAATTTGAAGATTTAACAAACATTTGAACACACGACCTACCCAGGACACCAACTTTAGGAACTAAACATTAGCTCCAGGAATGTGTAACACGATAGATCTATGTTCACACCAATGAGCTAACTTAACCTAAGACAACAAAACAATAGCCTCAGGAATTTTAATATTTGGGTAACAAGGATAGAACCAATGGATGTGTATTGCTTCTTACTACCCGTTCACGCTATACACTTGTGGCATAAGAACGAGGAAGGTAGAATTAGGAGGAAATGTACACACACTTGCGTGAAGAGAGAATAGGAAACCATTTTTAGAAAAATAATGGCCTTAATACATGTGGCTGGGCTTTGAGCCCTGATAGCATCAAATCAAACTAGACTAGTGGTAAGAAGCGACTACTGGCTAGTGGTAAGAAGCGACTACTGGCTAGTGGTAAGAAGCGACTACTGGCTAGTGGTAAGAAGCGACTACTGGCTAGTGGTAAGAAGCGACTACTGGCTAGTGGTAAGAAGCGACTACTGGCTAGTGGTAAGAAGTGACTACTGGCTAGTGGTAAGAAGTGACTATTGGCTAGTGGTAAGAAGTGACTACTGGCTAGTGGTAAGAAGTGACTACTGGCTAGTGGTAAGAAGTGACTACTGGCTAGTGGTAAGAAGTGACTACTGACTAGTGGTAAGAGGCGACTACTGGCTAGTGGTAAGAAGTGACTACTGGCTAGTGGTAAGAAGCGACTACTGGCTAGTGGTAAGAAGCGACTACTGGCTAGTGGTAAGAAGTGACTACTGGCTAGTGGTAAGAAGTGACTACTGGCTAGTGGTAAGAAGTGACTACTACTGACTAGTGGTAAGAAGTGACTACTACTGGCTAGTGGTAAGAAGTGACTACTACTGACTAGTGGTAAGAAGCGACTACTGGCTAGTGGTAAGAAGTGACTACTACTGACTAGTGGTAAGAAGCGACTACTGGCTATTGGTAAGAAGTGACTACTGGCTAGTGGTAAGAAGTGACTACTGGCTAGTGGTAAGAAGTGACTACTGACTAGTGGTAAGAAGCGACTACTGGCTAGTGGTAAGAAGCGACTACTCGCTAGTGGTAAGAAGTGACTACTGGCTAGTGGTAAGAAGCGACTACTGGCTAGTGGTAAGAAGTGACTACTGGCTAGTGGTAAGAAGTAACTACTGACTAGTGGTAAGAAACGACTACTGGCTAGTGGTAAGAAGTGACTACTACTGACTAGTGGTAAGAAGCGACTACTGGCTAGTGGTAAGAAGTGACTACTGGCTAGTGGTAAGAAGTGACTACTGGCTAGTGGTAAGAAGTGACTACTGGCTAGTGGTAAGAAGTGACTACTGGCTAGTGGTAAGAAGCGACTACTGGCTAGTGGTAAGAAGTGACTACTACTGACTAGTGGTAAGAAGCGACTACTGGCTAGTGGTAAGAAGCGACTACTGGCTAGTGGTAAGAAGTGACTACTGGCTAGTGGTAAGAAGTGACTACTGGCTAGTGGTAAGAAGTGACTACTGACTAGTGGTAAGAGGCGACTACTGGCTAGTGGTAAGAAGCGACTACTGGCTAGTGGTAAGAAGTGACTACTACTGACTAGTGGTAAGAAGTGACTACTACTGGCTAGTGGTAAGAAGTGACTACTACTGACTGGTGGTAAGAAGTGACTACTACTGACTAGTGGTAAGAAGTGAATACTACTGGCTAGTGGTAAGAAGTGACTACTACTGGCTAGTGGTAAGAAGTGACTACTGGCTAGTGGTAAGAAGCGACTACTGGCTAGTGGTAAGAAGCGACTACTGGCTAGTGGTAAGAAGCGACTACTGGCTAGTGGTAAGAAGCGACTACTGGCTAGTGGTAAGAAGCGACTACTGGCTAGTGGTAAGAAGCGACTACTGGCTAGTGGTAAGAAGTGACTACTGGCTAGTGGTAAGAAGTGACTACTGGCTAGTGGTTAGAAGTGACTACTACTGGCTATTGGTAAGAAGTGACTACTGGCTAGTGGTAAGAAGCGACTACTGGCTAGTGGTAAGAAGTGACTACTCCTGACTACCAAACACTCCCCACTGCTACCAATCACAAGTAGCCCCCCAATGTACTATGTTGGTGTTATAAGTCTGGTCTATGTCTGTCCATGTGAGAATATCTAGAGATACTGGAACTCTGACACAATCAACAACAGCGGGAACCTTCCAAACAACTTTCAAAACCGAGAATAGGAGCGTAGGAGTGTAACATGAGAGAGGCTTGGAGACAATAGGTACACTCGGGTCTTGTAAAACATGGACACTTTGGAGACAATGATCGAGAGCAAGGCCGTAGCCAGCCAATAATTTCAGGGGGGGTTTGGTGTGCCCATCTCCCAATTGACGGAGGCTAGAAAAAAATCTAAATAAAAAACTGTTCTAGAAGCTATTTGAAGTGTTTTCTATGGCAACACTACCCCCTAACTATCGGAGGTTAGGACAAATTCTAATTATTAAACGGCTCTAGAAGCTCTCTAAAGTGTTTTTTTAGGTAACATAACCCATTAACTGCCGAAGGCTAGGATAAATTCCAGGTATTAAACAGCTCTAGAAGTTCTCTAAAGTGTTTCTCTATGGCAACATAACCCCCTAACCGCCGAAAAAATAGGAACAATTCTAAATATTTAACACCTCTAAAAGCAATCTGAAATTTTTTTTATGACAACATAACACCATAACTGCCGAAGGCTAGGAATTCTAAATAATAAACACTTCTGGAAGCTCTCTGAAGTGCTTTTTATGGTAACACAGCCCCTTAATTTATACTTGTACCTTAATTTTGATATTGTTTGAACCATAAATAAAGCCATATATATTTTGTTCAGAAAATTTCGGGGGGGGGGGGCTGAACCCCCCCCCCCCCCGACTACGGCCTTGATCTAGAACACGTCATTGGACCTTGTCGCACGTCGCTAGTAGGTGCAGGATTAGCTAAACTGTCCCACAGATTGTGAGTGTAGGTAGGCTCTCTATCACAGTGTAAGTATAACAGGCTCTATATCACAGTGTAAATATAACAGGCTCTCTATCACAGTGTAAGTATATAACAGACTCTATATCACATGTGTAAAGTTATAACAGGCTCTATATCACAGTTGTAATTATAACAGGCTCTATATCACAGTGTAAGTATAACAGGCTCTATATCACAGTGTAAATATAACAGGCTCTCTATCACAGTGTTAAGTATAACAGGCTCTATATCACAGTGTAAATATATACACAGGCTCTCTATCACAGTGTAAGTTATAAACAGGCTCTATATCACAGTGTAAGTATAACAGGCACTATATCACAGTGTAAGTATAACAGGCTTTATATCACAGTGTATGTTATAACAGGCTCTCTATCACAATGTAAGTATAACAGGCTCTATATCACAGTGTATGTATAACAGGCTCTATATTGTCAGGGCACAGAACGTGCGTGGAAAGGTCGAGTATTGAGTAACAGTTATATCTGTGACGTTCTCCTCGAACATTAATACAAACATGTTGCACTTTCTCTGACATATCCTCGGCTGCCATCACAAAATACAAATAATAACATCAAAATTTGGCTCAACATCGGTAACATTAGCCTGCAAGTTTGATTATTTATCAGAGCCTGGTCAAAAAATGGCCAATTAAATCTGTATTTCTTCAACCAGGGAATTCTAAACAGAGTTTATGTTCAGAACAATATGACGTCATCACATTCCTCGATCTTGTTGTGGGGGGGGGGTCTACACCAGTTAAAGTCGGTAATTTTACAGTTTTTTTATAGTTGCAAAAGTACCGGTTAGTGTGTGTGACTTTAAACCTATGGGCTATGGTGTGAAGCTGGACACAATTACATCAGAGCGAAATACTTTTAACCTAGAACAGCAACACCCTGAAGAGCTGTTTGAGTAACCCTTACCACTAATCCCCGGGGAGAACTGATCTTGGACAAGGCCAGCTTGACCTTAGAGCACAGTGTATTTAGCACACGGCCACAAGAGAGGAAGGTAGTGGAGTTGAGTCTATCCAAGGTCACCGCAGCGATCAATCTAGTGTTCGTGTTTACTCCTATAGTCCCGACTATCACACTGTACTCTCACACACAAACTAGGGTACAACTTGCCAAAAATCAACAGTTAGATAACCCGCTGAATGCTGTGAGTGAGACCTGTACAGACAAAATAAATAAAATATATCTTCAGTGGATGTTTAGTTTAACATCCTGCACACGATAGTTGCTAAACATATCTTCAGACTGGAAAACAGTTTAGGAAAAACCACAAGATTAGTGTGTATGTGGCTCAATACTAGCCACATGTTCTGAGCACATTGTTAGTGTGTATGTGGATCAATACTAGCCACATGTTCTGAGCACATTGTTAGTGTGTATGTGGATCAATACTAGCCACATGTTCTGAGCACATTGTTAGTGTGTATGTGGATCAATACTAGCCACATGTTCTGAGCACATTGTTAGTGTGTATGTGGATCAATACTAGCCACATGTTCTGAGCACATTGTTAGTGTGTATGTGGCTCAATACTAGCCACATGTTCTGAGCACATTGTTAGTGTGTATGTGGATCAATACTAGCCACATGTTCTGAGCACATTGTTAGTGTGTATGTGGATCAATACTAGCCACATGTTCTGAGCACATTGTTAGTGTGTATGTGGCTCAATACTAGCCACATGCTCTGAGCACATTGTTAGTGTATGTGGCTCAATACTAGCCACATGCTCTGAGCACATTGTTAGTGTGTATGTGGCTCAATACTAGCCACATGCTCTGAGCACATTGTTAGTGTGTATGTGGATCAATACTAGCCACATGTTCTGAGCACATTGTTAGTGTATGTGGATCAATACTAGCCACATGTTCTGAGCACATTGTTAGTGTGTATGTGGCTCAATACTAGCCACATGTTCTGAGCACATTGTTAGTGTGTATGTGGATCAATACTAGCCACATGTTCTGAGCACATTGTTAGTGTGTATGTGGCTCAATACTAGCCACATGTTCTGAGCACATTGTTAGTGTGTATGTGGCTCAATACTAGCCACATGTTCTGAGCACATTGTTAGTGTATGTGGCTCAATACTAGCCACATGCTCTGAGCACATTGTTAGTGTGTATGTGGCTCAATACTAGCCACATGTTCTGAGCACATTGTTAGTGTATAAGTGGCTCAATACTAGCCACACGCTCTGAGCACATTGTTAGTGTATAAGTGGATTAATACTAGCCACATGTTCTGAGCACATTGTTAGTCTGTAAGTGGATCAATACTATCCACATGCTCTGAGCACATTGTTAGTGTGTAAGTGGATCAATACTAGCCACATGTTCTGAGCACATTGTTAGTGTGTATGTGGCTCAATACTGGCCACATGCTCTGAGCACATTATTAGTGTATAAGTGGATTAATACTAGCCACATGTTTTGAGCACATTGTTAGGTGCAAGGTTACTGTTTCTGACTACGATCTGGTGTCACACGCAAAGATAAGTCCACCATACTATCCCAGCAATTCTCCTAATCATCTTATCCTGTGTCTTACCATCAAGCTCCACTAGTGTACTGAGTCAGCACCAACCTCTTTTAGTACATTCTGTAGGAAATAGCGCCTTCACTTGCGTAGACCAACAAACTGAAAACATGCGGCCGTGATTCAAACCTCAACCTCCTTTGCCCGGACAGTTACAAGACTGACGCCTCTGTCCGCATGCCCACTGGTGTGCCAGTAATGACCAGAGCTCGCATGTTCCTGTGAATGTGCCTTTAGGCGGTTTGCAAATCTTGGCATTCCATCCAAGGTCTTTCCACAGAGATCCTTGTAGACAACCAACCAGCACTTTCACTCGTGAGGCAACCATTTCCTGGACTGCTGTCTCGTGCTGTGGTGGATCATGGTTCCATTACTGCAGTCATACTGTCTCATGCTGCGGTGGTTCATGGTTCCATTACTGCAGTCTTACTCTCTGTCTCGTGCTGTGGTGGATCATGGTCCCATTACTGCAGTCATACTGTCTCATGCTGCGGTGGTTCATGGTTCCATTACTGCAGTCATACTGTCTCATGCTGCGGTGGTTCATGGTTCCATTACTGCAGTCATACTCTCTGTCTCATGCTGTGATGGATCATGGTTCCATTACTGTAGTCATACTCTCTGTCTCGTGGTACCACGTGGTGGGTCTGAGTGATGCTATGACAATAGTCCCAGGTACCTCGTGGTGGGTCTGAGTGATGCTATGACAATAGTCCCAGGTACCTCGTGGTGGGTCTGAGTGATGCTATGACAATAGTCCCAGGTACCTCGTGGTGTGTCTGAGTGATGCTATGACAATAGTCCCAGGTACCTCGTGGTGGGTCTGAGTGATGCTATGACAATAGTCCCAGGTACCTCGTGGTGGGTCTGAGTGATGCTATGACAATAGTCCCAGGTACCTCGTGGTGGGTCTGAGTGATGCTATGACAATAGTCCCAGGTACCTCGTGGTGGGTCTGAGTGATGCTATGACAATAGTCCTAGATACCACGTGGTGGGTCTGAGTGATGCTATGACAATAGCCCTAGATACCACGTGGTGGGTCTGAGTGATGCTATGACAATAGTCCTAGATACCACGTGGTGGGTTTGAGTGATGCTATGACAATAGCCCTAGATACCACGTGGTGGGTTTGAGTGATGCTATGACAATAGTCCTAGATACCACGTGGTGGGTTTGAGTGATGCTATGACAATAGTCCCAGGTACCTCGTGGTGGGTCTGAGTGATGCTATGACAATAGTCCCAGGTACCACGTGGTGGGTTTGAGTGATGCTATGACAATAGTCCCAGGTACCTCGTGGTGGGTCTGAGTGATGCTATGACAATAATCCCAGGTACCTCGTGGTGTGTCTGAGTGATGCTATGACAATAGTCCCAGGTACCTCGTGGTGGGTCTGAGTGATGCTATGACACTAGTCCCAGGTACCACGTGGTGGGTCTGAGTGATGCTATGACAATAGTCCCAGGTACCTCGTGGTGTGTCTGAGTGATGCTATGACAATAGTCCCAGGTACCTCGTGGTGGGTCTGAGTGATGCTATGACAATAGTCCCAGGTACCTCGTGGTGGGTCTGAGTGATGCTATGACAATAGTCCCAGGTACCTCGTGGTGGGTCTGAGTGATGCTATGACACTAGTCCCAGTTACCACGTGGTGGGTCTGAGTGATGCTATGACAATAGTCCCAGGTACCTCGTGGTGTGTCTGAGTGATGCTATGACAACAGTCCCAGGTACCTCGTGGTGGGTCTGAGTGATGCTATGACAATAGTCCCAGGTACCTCGTGGTGGGTCTGAGTGATGCTATGACAATAGTCCCAGGTACCTCGTGGTGGGTTTGAGTGATGCTATGACAATAGTCCCAGGTACCACGTGGTGGGTCTGAGTGATGCTATGACAATAGTCCCAGGTACCTCGTGGTGGGTCTGAGTGATGCTATGACAATAGTCCCAGGTACCTCGTGGTGGGTCTGAGTGATGCTATGACAATAGTCCCAGGTACCTCGTGGTGGGTCTGAGTGATGCTATGACAATAGTCCCAGGTACCTCGTGGTGGGTCTGAGTGATGCTATGACAATAGTCCCAGATACCTCGTGGTGGGTCTGAGTGATGCTATGACAATAGTCCCAGATACCTCGTGGTGGGTCTGAGTGATGCTATGACAATAGTCCCAGATACCTCGTGGTGGGTCTGAGTGATGCTATGACAATAGTCCCAGGTACCTCGTGGTGGGTCTGAGTTATGCTATAGCAATAATCCCAGGTACCTCGTGGTGGGTCTGAGTGATGCTATGAGTACACTAGTTCAAGTCTGGACAAGCTCCAACCAGTCCAACGCAAGTAGAACACGAAGGTCACGCGACAATCCAAACGGCCTTTCCTTTCCCTTCGACCAGACAACTGTAGGTCACCAGGCATGACCCCCTTCACATTGCTGGTCCTTCTACCACTACCAGCTCCTGTCAACACCACCAGCAGTCAACTCCTGTCAACATTATAAACAGTCAGCTTCTATCAACATTACCACCATTCATCAACTCAGTCCACTAACAAAGCGGAGTTAATTCATCTGCATCATTTATTTGTTAGCTTGAAGCTTTACCCCAAAACAATATTTTATTCGGCGTATCACTTCTAAATAAATGACCGCAATGCACGAAGGCTGGGAAAGGAGAGACGATTCCAAACCCTTTCTGGATAAATAAATATTAAAGACGTCATTTTGAAATGGCTTACAGTAAATTCAGTTTAGCTGATTTGACCACGGTGAAACGGCGGGTATTTTGTGTTGAGCGGGTAGTGGGGTGTGTTTCAAATGTGGACCAATGGGTATTTTGTGTTGAGGGGTAGTGGGGTGTGTTTCAAATGTGGACCAACGGGTATTTTGGGTTGAGGGGGTAGTTAGTGGGGTGTGTTTCAAGGGTGGACCAACGGGTCTCTTGTGTTGAGAGGGTTGTGGGGTGTGTTTCAAGGGTGGACCAACGGGTATTTTGTGTTGAGTGGGTTGTGGGGTGTGTTTCAAGGGTGGACCAACGAGTCTCTTGTGTTGAGGGGGTTGTGGGGTGTGTTTCAAGGGTGGACCAACGGGTATTTTGTGTTGAGAGGGTTGTAAGGTGTGTTTCAAGGGTGGACCAACGGGTCTCTCGTGTTTAGGGGGTATTGGGATGTGTTTCAAGGGTGGACCAACGGGTATTTTGTGTTGAGTGGGTTGTGGGGTGTGTTTCAAGGGTGGACCAACGGGTCTCTTGTGTTGAGGGGGTCATGGGGTGTGTTTAAAGGGTGGACCAACGGGTATTTTGTGTTGAGGGGGTAGTGGGGTATGTTTCAAGGGTGGACCAACGGGCATTTTGTGTTGAGGGGGTAGTGGGGTGTGTTTCAAGGGTGGATCAGGAGGTCTTGGGGGGGGGGGCTTGTTTCAAGGTTTGATATCGATTGGGCACTCAGTTAATTTCCCAGGAGCTATAAAAGAGAATGACTGATAAGATAGAACTTGTGATAACACGACGTTGTCCGATGTTCGAATGTTTGTACGAGTCTCAGGAATCATATTATTGCTAGTTAGACTTTTGTAGGGTAGTTTCAAGGTCATTGCATTGTTCTATTTCCCTTGTTACGAGCGTGTTCCATCTTTAGCTCACACAATATGTTTGTACTTTATAGAGACCTTGGAAATATTTTCAAATTTGAGATGTAATTTAAAACGTTCAGAGTTTGGGATGTGGAAAAGTCAAGTTAGTAAAACAAGCACAAGGATCTTCTTAAGAAGTAAGTTGAGCTTGTTTAGGAGGTGCTAGGCTTCCTTCCTCACTGGGTACATGTAGCCTCTTATAGGGTACATGTAGCCCGCTCATGAACTTATTAAAGCCACATTAAGGAGTACGAAAGCCTCCCTAGGGAGGGCGACTCGAGACCTCCAATTTGTTAAGCTCATTTAAGTTACCGATTAATTATGTTTTAAGGAATGTTCTTTTCACAACATCTCATGCAATTTCCGGTAGTTAGAACATGCCTTGAACGAAACACATTTTAATAAACACCTGAATGACCTGATGCGGCATTGAACTGTTGGGGATTACACAGACATCAATTACTCTCTAGATAGTACAACTCTACACGTGTCTAGATAGTACATCTCTACACGTGTCTAGATAGTACAACTCTACACGTCTCTAGATAGTACATCTCTACACGTGTCTAGATAGTACATCTCTACACGTCTCTAGATAGTACAACTCTACACGTCTCTAGATGTACAACTCTACATGTCTCTAGATAGTACAACTCTACACGTCTCTAGATAGTACAACTCTACACGTGTCTAGATAGTACATCTCTACACGTCTCTAGATAGTACAACTCTACACGTCTCTAGATAGTACAACTCTACACGTCTCTAGATGTACAACTCTACATGTCTCTAGATAGTACAACTCTACACGTCTCTAGATGTACAACTCTACATGTCTCTAGATAGTACAACTCTACACGTCTCTAGATAGTACAACTCTACACGTGTCTAGATAGTACATCTCTACACGTCTCTAGATAGTACAACTCTACATGTCTCTAGATAGTACAACTCTACATGTCTCTAGATGTACAACTCTACATGTCTCTAGATAGTACATCTCTACACGTCTCTAGATAGTACATCTCTACACGTGTCTAGATAGTACATCTCTACACGTCTCTAGATAGTACAACTCTACATGTCTCTAGATAGTACAACTCTACACGTCTCTAGATAGTACAACTCTACACGTCTCTAGATGTACAACTCTACATGTCTCTAGATAGTACAACTCTACACGTCTCTAGATAGTACAACTCTACACGTCTCTAGATGTACAACTCTACATGTCTCTAGATAGTACAACTCTACACGTCTCTAGATAGTACAACTCTACACGTCTCTAGATGTACCTCTACACTTGGTCTTCCTCTAGATGTACAACTCTACACGTCCTAAGTACAATTACAGTCTTAGATGTACAACTCTACACGTCTCTAGATATGTACAACTCTACACGTCTCTAGATGTACAACTCTACACGTCTCTAGAGTACAATAACTTTAATGTACATAACAACAACTCTACACTCTCTAGATTACAACTCTCGTCTCTAGATAGTACAACTCTACACGTCTCTAGATGTACAACTCTACAGTCTCTAGATAGTACAACTCTACACGTCCTAGATGTAACAACTCTACATCGTCTCTAGATAGTACACACACTCTTATACACCCGTCTCTAGATGTACAACACTCTACACGTCTCTAGATGTACACCACACCTAATACAACTCTAAGTCTCTAGATGTACAACTCTACACGTCTCTAGATGTACAACTCTACATGTCTCTAGATGTACAACTCTACATGTCTCTAGATGTACAACTCTACACGTCTCTAGATGTACAACTCTACATGTCTCTAGATAGTACAACTCTACACGTCTCTAGATGTACAACTCTACACGTCTCTAGATGTACAACTCTACATGTCTCTAGATAGTACAACTCTACACGTCTCTAGATGTACAACTCTACACGTCTCTAGATAGTACAACTCTACACGTCTCTAGATGTACAACTCTACACGTCTCTAGATGTACAACTCTACATGTCTCTAGATAGTACAACTCTACACGTCTCTAGATGTACAACTCTACATGTCTCTAGATAGTACAACTCTACACGTCTCTAGATGTACAACTCTACACGTCTCTAGATGTACAACTCTACATGTCTCTAGATAGTACAACTCTACACGTCTCTAGATAGTACAACTCTACACGTCTCTAGATGTACAACTCTACATGTCTCTAGATAGTACAACTCTACACGTCTCTAGATGTACAACTCTACACGTCTCTAGATGTACAACTCTACACGTCTCTAGATGTACAACTCTACACGTCTCTAGATAGTACAACTCTACACGTCTCTAGATAGTACAACTCTACACGTCTCTAGATGTACAACTCTACATGTCTCTAGATAGTACAACTCTACACGTCTCTAGATAGTACAACTCTACATGTCTCTAGATAGTACAACTCAACATGTATCTAGATAGTACAACTCTACATGTCTCTAGATAGTACAACTCTACATGTATCCATATACATACTTCTACGCTACACCGGTCTGAAGCCTGCAGCAGACTCCTTGTTTGGTCTGCTAAAGGTTGTACAAGGAAGTCACTTCTGTTCAACGAACCCAGGACCTGTATAGGACAAGAACCAACCAACAATGTTTATATATTCATACGTCAAGTCATGTGATCTGCAGCTGTCACTCTTGATAGATGTTATCAATGTGTTTATATCATCGTGGACTACCTACTACCTGTTCAGGTTGTGTGCATATAATACGATATGGAGGAGGAAGGAAGCATTTTAGAGGTAATATACCCGCATGTGCATGGAAGGAGAGTGGGAAGACATTTAGGAAGAACCCCCTTGAGTAGACCCAACCAGGATTCGAACCCCGATCTCTCCGCCATCAGCAGGCCAGTCTAGCATGAGAGTGACGCCTCAGACGAGTGGTTCCCAAACTCTGGGTCGCGACCCTAATGAGGGTCACAGGATATAAACAGTTGTTGAAACTACCCTTTGGGTCGCCAGTCCGACAAAATATTATATTTAGGGTAACGATCAAAACGTGTTCAAATTGTACAGATCCAAGTCACTAGCGCGTCTGACTTACTATCTTAGCTTCCCGAGTTCAATTCCAGACCACACTACTATCATATGTTACATATTGTCTGATAGGTGAGACATTGGTGGTACTATCATATGTTACATATTATAGATCTTGGATTACTCGACGGGTAACCTGGCCAGTAGCCATTACAGCTATTACTCCTATGCTCACATGTTCAGAGCCGGTTGTACTCTATACTCTAGCCATGTGTTAGTATCCATTAAAGTTTATTCCAAGTTTTTGCTTTCTTGTTAAGGAAATAGTTGGTAATTTTCTGCGCTAGCTTTAGCATCTTCCAATATTTTCGCACGTGTTACTAGTAAAATACTGTGTAAGTGTCCAGTTGTGTCCTAACTAGAGTGTACTTGTCTCTAGAAGCTAGCCTGCCTGTGTAAGTGTCCAGTTGTGTCCTAACTAGAGTGTACTTATCTCTAGAAGCTAGCCTGCCTGTGTAAGCGTCCAGTTGTGTCCTAACTAGAGTGTACTTATCTCTAGAAGCTATCCTGCCTGTGTAAGTGTCCAGTTGTGTCCTAACTAGAGTGTACTTATCTCTAGAAGCTAGCCTGCCTGTGTAAGTGTCCAGTTGTGTCCTAACTAGAGTGTACTTGTCTCTAGAAGCTAGCCTGCCTGTGTAAGTGTCCAGTTGTGTCCTAACTAGAGTGTACTTATCTCTAGAAGCTAGCCTGCCTGTGTAAGTGTCCAGTTGTGTCCTAACTAGAGTGTACTTATCTCTAGAAGCTAGCCTGCCTGTGTAAGTGTCCAGTTGTGTCCTGACTAGAGTGTACTTGTCTCTAGAAGCTAGCCTGCCTGTGTAAGTGTCCAGTTGTGTCCTGACCAGAGTGTACTTATCTCTAGAAGCTAGCCTGCCTGTGTAAGTGTCCAGTTGTGTCCTAACTAGAGTGTACTTGTCTCTAGAAGCTAGCCTGCCTGTGTAAGTGTCCATTTGTGTCCTGACCAGAGTGTACTTGTCTCTAGAAGCTAGCCTGCCTGTGTAAGTGTCCAGTTGTGTCCTAACTAGAGTGTACTTGTCTCTAGAAGCTATCCTGCCTGTGTAAGTGTCCAGTTGTGTCCTGACCAGAGTGTACTTGTCTCTAGAAGCTAGCCTGCCTGTGTAAGTGTCCAGTTGTGTCCTGACCAGAGTGTACTTGTCTCTAGAAGCTAGCCTGCCTGTGTAAGTGTCCAGTTGTGTCCTGACCAGAGTGTACTTATCTCTAGAAGCTAGCCTGCCTGTGTAAGTGTCCAGTTGTGTCCTGACCAGAGTGTACTTGTCTCTAGAAGCTAGCCTGCCTGTGTAAGTGTCCAGTTGTGTCCTAACTAGAGTGTACTTGTCTCTAGAAGCTAGCCTGCCTGTGTAAGTGTCCAGTTGTGTCCTGACTAGAGTGTACTTGTCTCTAGAAGCTAGCCTGCCTGTGTAAGTGTCCAGTTGTGTCCTGACCAGAGTGTACTTGTCTGTAGAAGCTAGCCTGCCTGTGTAAGTGTCCAGTTGTGTCCTAACTAGAGTGTACTTATCTCTAGAAGCTAGCCTGCCTGTGTAAGTGTCCAGTTGTGTCCTAACTAGAGTGTACTTGTCTCTAGAAGCTATCCTGCCTGTGTAAGTGTCCAGTTGTGTCCTGACCAGAGTGTACTTATCTCTAGAAGCTAGCCTGCCTGTGTAAGTGTCCAGTTGTGTCCTAACTAGAGTGTACTTATCTCTAGAAGCTAGCCTGCCTGTGTAAGTGTCCAGTTGTGTCCTAACTAGAGTGTACTTGTCTCTAGAAGCTAGCCTGCCTGTGTAAGTGTCCAGTTGTGTCCTGACCAGAGTGTACTTATCTCTAGAAGCTAGCCTGCCTGTGTAAGTGTCCAGTTGTGTCCTAACTAGAGTGTACTTGTCTCTAGAAGCTATCCTGCCTGTGTAAGTGTCCAGTTGTGTCCTGACTAGAGTGTACTTGTCTCTAGAAGCTATCCTGCCTGTGTAAGTGTCCAGTTGTGTCCTGACCAGAGTGTACTTGTCTCTAGAAGCTAGCCTGCCTGTGTAAGTGTCCAGTTGTGTCCTGACTAGACTGTACTCACGACTAACCACACCTGTGTTGTTGCTGCAACCCAGAACTCCGGGAAAGTTAAATGTCAGTTTTGTCAGCTCGACCGGCGCGCACTGACGCAACAAACTAACATTGCATCGCTCTACCAGATTAATACCACCTTCCCAATAGCTTAGAGGCAGCTTACCACTGGTACACAGGCCTACAGAGGCGACTACCACTGGTACACAGGCCTACAGAGGCGACTATCACTGGTACATAGGCCTACAGAGGCGACTATCACTGGTATACAGGCCTACAGAGGCGACTGCCCCTGGTACACAGGCCTACAGAGGCGACTACCACTGGTACACAGGCCTACAGAGACGACTATCACTGGTACACAGGCCTACAGAGGCGACTACCACTGGTACACAGGCCTACAGAGACGACTATCACTGGTACACAGGCCTACAGAGGCGACTACCACTGGTACACAGGCCTACAGAGACGACTATCACTGGTACACAGGCCTACAGATGCGACTACCACTGGTACACAGGCCTACAGAGACGACTATCACTGGTACACAGGCCTACAGAGGCGACTGCCCCTGGTACACAGGCCTACAGAGGCGACTACCACTGGTACACAGGCCTACAGAGACGACTATCACTGGTACACAGGCATACAGAGGCGACTGCCCCTGGTACACAGGCCTACAGAGGCGACTACCACTGGTACACAGGCCTACAAAGACGACTATCACTGGTACACAGGCCTACAGAGGCGACTACCACTGGTACACAGGCCTACAGAGACGACTATCACTGGTACACAGGCCTACAGAGGCGACTACCCCTGGTACACAGGCCTACAGAGGCGACTGCCCCTGGTACACAGGCCTACAGAGGCGACTGCCCCTGGTACACAGGCCTACAGAGGCGACTATCACTGGTACACAGGCCTACAGAGACGACTATCACTGGTACACAGGCCTACAGAGACGACTATCACTGGTACACAGGCCTACAGAGGCGACTATCACTGGTACACAGGCCTACAGAGACGACTATCACTGGTACACAGGCCTACAGAGACGACTATCACTGGTACACAGGCCTACAGAGACGACTATCACTGGTACACAGGCCTACAGAGACGACTATCACTGGTACACAGGCCTACAGAGGCGACTACCCCTGGTACACAGGCCTACAGAGGCGACTGCCCCTGGTACACAGGCCTACAGAGGCGACTGCCCTGGTACACAGGCCTACAGAGGTACACAGGCCTACAGAGGCGACTACCCCTGGTACACAGGCCTACAGAGACGACTATCACTGGTACACAGGCCTACAGAGACGACTATCACTGGTACACAGGCCTACAGAGGCGACTACCACTGGTACACAGGCCTACAGAGGCAACTACCACTGGTACACATGCCTACAGAGGCAACTACCATTGGTACACAGGCCTACAGAGGTGACTACCCCTGGTACACATGCCTACAGAGGCGACTATCACTGGTACACAAGCCTACAGAGGCGACTACCACTGGTACACAGGCCTACAGAGGCGACTACCCCTGGTACACATGCCTACAGAGGCGACTATCACTGGTACACAGGCCTACAGAGGTGACTACCACTGGTACACAGGCCTACAGAGGCGACTACCCCTGGTACACATGCCTACAGAGGCGACTATCACTGGTACACATGCCTACAGAGGCAACTACCACTGGTACACATGCCTACAGAGGCAACTACCACTGGTACACAGGCCTACAGAGGTGACTACCACTGGTACACAGGCCTACAGAGGCGACTACCCCTGGTACACAGGCCTACAGAGGTGACTACCACTGGTACACAGGCCTACAGAGGCGACTACCACTGGCACACAGTCAGGAACACTGGTCTAGCCCAAGTGAGAGTTGGCCGGTTTGCTCCAACTAGCTCCAACTATCGGACTACCCCTATGAGACACCACACTTGTCCTATATTGGCCCCGTGCCTGTAGATCTCCGTCAGATATAGAGGGGATTGTGTCCTGATAATACGGTAACTCCCTTCCTCCACACTTTCCAAAACTGGGTCAACATAAACCGTTACTTGAAGCTTTCAGTTTCACTGGTGCTCTGTTGAGCGTAGTTACGGACCACACCGATAAGGGGTTGTGCGACCATCTATCTCTATAGGAGGATTAGATTCATCTCTACCTTAGATGGACGTCATCAACTCCCCCTTACCTCCTCATCCTAGTCCAGTAGCTTATTGGAGTCTTTGTAAAATCCATAGTTCTCCCAAGAGTAAACAGTTTGTTTCAAGGAGAATTAGATGTTGATAAACAGTTTGACAATCTTTGGAGGACTTACCCATGTGACGTCATTGGTGGAACACTCGCTGTCATAGTCTCTAACAAGTCCTGGAACTGCCCTGTTCTGAAACTGTGGTAGTATAGTATACTATAGTATAGTATAGTAGAATACTGATAAGAAACTCATTTGTGGTATTAGTACTGTTGCTCTATACATACCTGGAGAGAGCTGGTATTATTCCTGTTGCTCTATACATACCTGGAGAGAGCTGGTATTAGTCCTGTTGCTCTATATATACCTGGAGAGAGCTGGTATTAGTCCTGTTGCTCTATACATACCTGGATAGAGCTGGTATTAGTCCTGTTGCTCTATACATACCTGGAGAGAGCTGGTATTAGTCATGTTGCTCTATACATACCTGGAGAGAGCTGGTATTAGTCCTGTTGCTCTATACATACCTGGAGAGAGCTGGTATTAGTCATGTTCTATACATACCTGGAGAGAGCTGGTATTATTCCTGTTGCTCTATACATACCTGGAGAGAGCTGGTATTATTCCTGTTGCTTTATACATACCTGGAGAGAGTTTGTATGAGTCCTGTTGCTCTATACATACATGGAGAGAGCTGGTATTAGTCCTGTTGTTCTATACATACCTGGAGAGAACTGGTATTAGTCCTGTTGCTCTATACATACCTGGAGAGAGCTGGTATTAGTCCTGTTGCTCTATACATACCTGGAGAGAGCTGGTATTAGTCCTGTTGTTCTATACATACCAGGAGAGAGCTGTATTATTCCTGTTGTTCTATACATACCTGGAGAGAGCTGGTATTAGTCCTGTTGTTCTATACATACCTGGAGAGAGCTGGTATTAGTCCTGTTGTTCTATACATACCTGGAGAGAGCTGGTATTAGTCCTGTTGCTCTATACATACCTGGAGAGAGCTGGTATTAGTCATGTTGCTCTATACATACCTGGAGAGAGCTGGTATGAGTCCTGTTGTTCTATACATACCTGGGAACCTGATCTAAGTGGTTCCTATCTTCCATGCCTCCTAAGAATTAGAATAACTTTTCATGTAATTTATACATTTTATATTTACTTTACTAAAAAAAATGCTTCGAAATGTTTAACTTGTATCTCGTGGGATCTTGTTATTAATAAAGCAATGTTTTACAAGTACAGGTCTATATGGACCTTCTTCTTTAGACAAAAATAAGGAAACGACAGAGAATTAGCGGCTTCATATCTATTTCTGAGCTGTACAGTGTACAATGAGCTGTGCAATGAGCTGTGCAATGATCGGTTCTCCGAGAGTACAGGTTTGCACTGCCGTGCAGAATTTACAACACTCTAACATTTCAGAAAAATCTCAAATTTTAAAAAGTCAGTAATAATAAACCTTCTTTAATTTGATAGCTCGATGTGTGAAAACAAACAAATATCCCGGATTTAGTCATGGGGACAATACTTTCTCTATATGAAAGATTACAGGACGAGGGAGGCTAGGTTTGGTTTAATTGAAATTACCCTTCTGTTGCATCTGCTCCCTCATTCATCTCCCAGGGGAGCCCCCCCTGAAACAAGCCAAGTCAACAAACCTGTATACTCCTGTTACTTGGGAGGTGGTAGTCTCTCTCTCTCTCTCCTGTTACTTGGGAGGTGATAGTCTCTTTACTCCTGTTACTTGGGAGGTGGTAGTCTCTCTACTCCTGTTACTTGGGAGGTGTTAGTCTTTCTACTCCTGTTACTTGGGAGGTGGTAGTCTCTCTCTACTGTTACTTGGGAGGTGATAGTCTCTCTACTCCTGTTACTTGGGAGGTGGTAGTCTCTCTACTCCTGTTACTTGGGAGGTGGTAGTCTCTCTCTACTGTTACTTGGAAGGTGGTAGTCTCTCTACTCCTGTTACTTGGGAGGTGGTAGTCTCTCTCTACTCCTGTTACTTGGGAGGTGGTAGTCTCTCTCTACTGTTATTTGGGAGGTGATAGTCTCTCTACTCCTGTTAATTGGGAGGTGGTAGTCTCTCTCTCTACTGTTACTTGGGAGGTGGTAGTCTCTCTCTACTGTTACTTGGGAGGTGGTAGTCTCTCTACTCCTGTTACTTGGGAGGATGGTAGTCTCTCTCTCTCTCTCTACTCCTGTTACTCGGGAGGTGGTAGTCTTTCTCCACTCCTGTTACTTGGGAGGTGGTAGTCTCTCTACTCCTGTTACTTGAGAGGTGGCAGTCTCTCTCTTCTCCTGTTACTTGGGAGGTGATAGTCTCTTTCTCGATTCATACTGCCCATCCCCATATTTACACTGAAGTGATAGGATGAGAAAGGTATAAGTTTACAGGAAATGTATCTGCACTTGCATGGAGGTAATAAGGTAAACCAGTTAGGAAAAAAATCTCAAAACCCTCAACCAGGATTCGAACACGGCCCTTCAAAATGTTTGAAGTAAAGGTTTGCTTAGAGTAAAGAGATATTTGGAAGTAAAGGTTTGTCTACAGTAAAGAGATATTTGGAAGTAAAGGTTTGTCTACAGTAAAGAGATATTTGGAAGTAAAGGTTTGTCTACAGTAAAGAGATATTTGGAAGTAAAGGTTTGTCCACAGTAAAGAGATATTTGGAAGTAAAGGTTTGTCTACAGTAAAGAGATATTTGGAAGTAAAGGTTTGTCCACAGTAAGAGATATTTGGAAATAAAGGTTTGTCTACAGTAAAGATATATTTGGAAGTAAAGGTATCTGGTAAACTGGTAAAGTGAAGTAAAGATATTCTGAGGTATAGCAGTGTTTTATGTTACATTTAACTCTAGGGCTTATCTATAAAAATCAATGTATCAGCGGTTTTGTAAATAAAAAAGTAAAAGCCGTCTGGGAAAGATGTAGTGTAAAATGTTTGTCCTCCGTGAGTCCTGTGTTTGCCGTAATGGCGGAGCTGTTCAGACGAAGGGGAGGGGGGGAGAGGGGAAGAGAAGTCAAGCCAGTGTTGCGCCAGCTGACAAGCGATTACTGTAGTTAGTTCCACGAGCGGCCGCTAGGCTCCAACTGGGTCACTTCTCTCCGCTGTACCGAGTACCGACGCGCACGTCAGTAGCGAGTTGGCGCTGGTCGCGATAGGTTTGTGTTGTGTCCGAACCTGTCGTGTGAGTGAATGTGTGTCCACGAGTGGGTGATTTGAGTGGAGTGGGTGAGCGTCAAGGCCCGCTCCTGGACAAACGACGTTTCTGCCTGTTCAAGAATATATACATAACAAAAAGTGCATTCGTTTATTTTTTTCTTAAAACTAATGTGATCCAAACATATTTTTGCGTGTGTTTGAACGAAGGGAACTGTATTTCTTTGTTGTGCTCGGTTGTGTAAAAAAAAAAGCCCTTCTCTTTTTGTGTGTGTGTGTTTTTTTTTGAATGATTTCATCTGCACATTACTTTGGATTTAAATTATTAAGGTAAGTAATACACCTGTTAAAAAAAGAAAATCATTGTATAGATTTTTTTAAGAATAAACTCGACTTCGTTGTAACTACATTTTTCAACAATTGACATGGTTTTTAAATTATTGCATTATTAAAAGTGTTTCATTGCTATGGATAATCCAATTTTAAAACAAAATAATGTTTGTTGAACACACACTTTTTTCAACGTACTCGGAACGAAACATATGGAGTTCACAGAAGAACTAAACAAGCTTCCAATTATCTTTTTAGAACGCGACATAACGATGAGTAAGTGAAAACTGATTTGCCACTAACAATAAAAACATAGTCTTATCTTTATATTATGGCTACCTGTTCAACCTTTAGCATTCGCCACAGCAAGTCATTTAAATATAATTAATCACTAATGATCTTGGGAGTGTTATTTATTGCGTTTAGTTAGCAACTTGGGGAGAAGTATTTGATATTGCTCGCTTTCTTTTTTTTGGTATGATTTTTTAAGTGATTTTGCGAACAAAAGAAATCGCTAACTGCTATTGTCAGCGAGAAGGTGTTATATCCGAGAAGTGCTATCAGCTTTATAAATGGTGGACCCATCCAGACACAAAGGGAATTCTTTTGAGTGTTAATTAAGCGCTGGTCTCTGATCGTTCTTCTTAGTCCGGGTGTCTCAAAAGTAGCACACTCTAGAGTGGTTCCACGGAACTATTTGTTTAGGCTGTATATATCATGAAGGACGAGACACTGATATCCATTGAAGTGAGACAAAGTTATTACCAGATTGGGAGGGTGTCACCACTCAACAGTTACGTATTTATTTAAAACTGGCAGCTAGGTTATATACGGGCCACCACCATTTACAATTTATCAGTTAACTCCGTAAGTTACTATTCATATGGATGTAGCAAGTGACTGTTAATATTTATTATTTAAATTACTGAAACCGTTATAGCCAGTTCTTGCACTAAAGCGCGTATTAAAAAGGACCTAATTATTAACATGTTTTGTTTTGAGCAATTAACACTCTGACGTTCATAAGGTCCTAATAGATTACCTACAGAATTACGTTTTTTTCAAGCAAGCTTTGCCTCATTCGCTTAAAAGCCATTACAGTTCGTAGTCAGTATTTATTAATTAAAAAGACAGATTAGGCTTATTCGTGTTAATTTATGTAATTATGTATATTTGAAATAATACGTCCTATTTTTTTATGATATTGTTTATTTATTACTGAACTCATGTGTTTGACGAATGTTGGGATAGGGCGGACTTATTTATAGTCTCCCAGCGATGGCAACACTCTCGGACATCAATTAATTGTGTCAAAATGTAAATTATAACGGATATTTGATCCTCCTCAATAATTGAGCCGTGCGGATATCATAAATTAAACTTTAACGGGTTTAATTTGCCGTAAAAAAAAACTTTTGTACATATTTGTACAATGAAGTTGAATAGCGTGTAAATTGTATATACAAAAGTGGCGATTTTTTACCCCCAGTCAGTCCGCAAATAATAAATGGGTTTACCACATGATTCAAGGATTTATGCGTCGGGTATTTAATGGGTTGGGGTCTGTAAAAACATCAACCACTTTTATTTTAAAAAAAAACAGCTTAAAAATTCAATTCAATAGTTTTCCAACACACTGTGGAATTTTAAAATAAAGTTCGTGATATGAGATGTGGAATTTTAAAATAAAGTTCGCGATATGAGAGAGTTAAATATAAATAACCCTCGTTTGGGCGATGTTGGATGTGGTCTTACCTTGTTTTACTGTGAGATGTTGACATTGTCTGCCAATGTTATGTCTGTTTTAGTGTGAAATGTTGACATTGTCTGCCAATGTTATGTCTGTTTTACTGCGAGATGTTGACATTGTCTGCCAGTTTATGTCTGTTTTTACTGTGAGATGTTGACATTGTCTGCCAGTGTTATGTCTGTTTTACTGTGAGATGTTGACATTGTCTGCCACTGTTATGTCTTAGTGTGAGATGTTGACATTGTCTGCCAGTGTTATGTCTGTTTTAGTGTGAGATGTTGACATTGTCTGCCAGTGTTATGTCTGTTTTACTGTGAGATGTTGACATTGTCTGCCAGTGTTATGTCTGTTTTACTGTGAGATGTTGACATTGTCTGCCAGTGTTATGTCTGTTTTACTGTGAGATGTTGACATTGTCTGCCAGTGTTATGTCTGTTTTACTGTGAGATGTTGACATTGTCTGCCACTGTTATGTCTTAGTGTGAGATGTTGACATTGTCTGCCAGTGTTATGTCTGTTTTAGTGTGAGATGTTGACATTGTCTGCCAGTGTTATGTCTGTTTTAGTGTGAGATGTTGACATTGTCTGCCAATGTCTAAACCCACAGCGGTTATTCCACTGCAAACCGCCCAAGCTAACAATTAAATAAACTATCAAGTTAACGCTTGTTTTACAATTTCTAAGGCTACAAATCATTTAGTGTAAAACTGTTGCCGGCCAAACATATTTGTGGAGACAGAGTGTTGAGTTATCTTTGAGGACACGACTTACATACAAACTTAACCAAGAGGTAGGTTTAACAATACACGTTATCTAGGTTAATCTACTAATTGGCTATCAGGACTAACCCACATATCGTCAGACATCCCATACCGCAGTCTTTGGGGCTTGTGGTTAGTCACTCTAATCACGTGGTTGAGACTCACCTAGTTCACTAATTAGCTTTATGACTATTTATGACTTAACCTAATTACGTTTAGGACAGACAGACCATTCATTATACTACAGCTACATATTTACTAATTTGCCAGAGAAAAATCAATATTTTCCGTTAGTCGACGAGCCAGAGGTGATAATGTGAGTTGCCGGTTGCATATCGGGAAATGAAGGGATAGATTTCTCTCCACTCATTTGATTATTTTTTAAGGTGCGTATTCACTTGAGAGTTCGTTCGTTCGTTCTGTAGTAAGTGAATACGTACTTTTAAGGTAGCCGTGTTTGCTTCAACCCCCGGTGATGACGTCACCATGTCGCTCTGTCATGAGGGTGATTGATTGTGAGAGTGAAACATTTTATCTCGCTCAAGACAAGTCGAGCTGGACAATTGTTACAGCCATTTACATACAAACCTTAAATAGTTGGCTTTTGCTTGGTATAAAGCTCGAGAATATCGAGACTTGTGTCCAGTCCCTGTGGTTGAAACAGCTTGCTGCTTGCCACTGACTGCTGTGTGTCCAGCCCCTCTGGTTGAAACAGCTTGCTACTTGCCACTGACTGCTGTGTGTCCAGCCCCTGTGGTTGAAACAGCTTGCTGCTTGCCACTGACTGCTGTGTGTCCAGCCCCTGTGGTTGAAATGCTGCTTGCCACTGACTGCTGTGTGTCCAGTCCCTGTGGTTGAAATGCTGCTTGCCACTGACTGCTGTGTGTCCAGTCCTTGTGGTTGAAATGCTGCTTGCCACTGACTGCTGTGTGTCCAGCCCCTGTGGTTGAAGCAGCTTGCTGCTTGCCACTGACTGCTGTGTGTCCATCCCCTGTGGTTGAAATGCTGCTTGCCACTGACTGCTGTGTGTTCAGCCCCTGTGGTTGAAGCAGCTTGCTGCTTGCCACTGACTGCTGTGTGTCCAGTCCCTGTGGTTGAAGCAGCTTGCTGCTTGCCACTGACTGCTGTGTGTCCAGTCCCTGTGGTTGAAATGTGCTTGCCACTGACTGCTGTGTGTCCAGTCCTTGTGGTTGAAATGCTGCTTGCCACTGACTGCTGTGTGTCCAGTCCCTGTGGTTGAAACAGTTTGCTGCTTGCCACTGACTGCTGTGTGTCCAGCCCCTGTGGTTGATCCTGTCCTAAACACCAGTGACATGACGTCACAATATACAACTGTCACTTTTGACACAAGTATATTTGTTACGCTCCACATTCCGATAACTCTGACGACCACATCACCCTTACCTTGGCTGATTACACTATGGACATAATTCTGAACTAGTGTCTGAATTAACTGGCCTGAGAGCTAATAATTCTTATAGGGGCTCTCCAATGATTGGCTGAGAATAAACCTTAAGGTCGCCGCCTACTTGAAGGAAAATATCCTCCCACTGGTATATTTCTGAATCTTCTAAACCAGTAAAACAATCCTCCACTGACCATGCTACAAATAACTGTATTTGTTTGAGGAAGGTAAATGATGTTTGTTGAGGTTATGGTGAGTTTACCATTGATGGTGTGGGTGTGAGATGTGATGGTTGGAGTGGGGGGGGGGGGGGTAAGTTGATGGGGTTGAGGGTCCAGTTAACGGGAGTGTTTGAGGGGTGGGGGGGGCTGGAGGGATGATTGGGTGTACTGAGGGGGGGGGGGGGTAGATCTAAAACACTCCACCAGCTACAGTATATAACACTCCACCAGCTACAGCTACAGTATGTAACACTCCACCAGCTACAGTCTGTAACACTCCACCAGCTACAGTCTGTAACACTCCACCAACTACAGTATGTAACACTCCACCAGCTACAGCTACAGTATGTGAAACTCCACCAGCTATAGCCTGTAACACTCCACCGGCTACAGCTACAGTATGTAACACTCCACCAGCTACAGCTACAGTATGTGAAACTCCACCAGCTATAGCCTGTAACACTCCACCAGCTACAGTCTGTAACACTCCACCAGCTACAGTCTGTAACACTCCACCAGCTACAGTCTGTAACACTCCACCAGCTACAGTCTGTAACAGTCCACCAGCTACAGTCTATAACACTCCACCAACTACAGTATGTAACACTCCACCAGCTACAGCTACAGTATGTGAAACTCCACCAGCTATAGCCTGTAACACTCCACCAGCTACAGCTACAGTATGTAACACTCCTACAGCTACAGTATGTAACACTCCACCAGCTACAGCTACAGTATGTGAAACTCCACCAGCTATAGCCTGTAACACTCCACCAGCTACAGTCTGTAACAGTCCACCAGCTACAGTCTGTAACACTCCACCAGCTACAGCTACAGTATGTGAAACTCCACCAACTATAGCCTGTAACACTCCACCAGCTACAGCTACAGTATGTAACACTCCACCAGCTACAGCTACAGTATGTGAAACTCCACCAGCTATAGCCTGTAACACTCCACCAGCTATAGCCTGTAACACTCCACCAGCTACAGTCTGTAACACTCCACCAGCTACAGTCTGTAACACTCCACCAGCTACAGTCTGTAACACTCCACCAGCTACAGTCTGTAACACTCCACCAGCTACAGTCTGTAACACGCCACCAGCTACAGTCTGTAACACTCTACCAGCTACAGTCTGTAACACTCCACCAGCTACAGTCTGTAACACTCCACCAGCTACAGTCTATAACACTCCACCAGCTACAGTCTAACAGTCCACCAGCTAGCTCCCCATTACAACCCAGTCCTCGCCTAATATCTTGATTTGACCGCTAAGAGTGACGTCACCACTCACTTTCCCCGCGCGGAGACGGCCAGCAGACCAGCACAGCCTCTGCTTACTTTCTCTGTGGGATACTTTTAGAAGAGGACAGAAGAGACTACTTAACATTTGGTTAACAAGGTTAGAGCAGTGACAAGGCAAGGACATGTTCAACTACTTTCATACGTTACTTCTAGATAATGTACACTTGTGAAATGTTCATTGAAAGCTAGCAGTCTTACCTTGACTGATTACACTATGACTATCTTATAAACCACACCATAGTGGAACCAAGCAAGTAGCAGTCTTACCTCGACTGATTACACTATGACTGTCTTATAAACCACACCATAGTGGAACCAAGTCTGAAGAACTATTCTCAGTGCATCCAGCTGGGTTCAAAGCCCACAGTTGTGTTGGGTTTTTTTAGAGGTCAATGATAGCAAGTTAAATAGTAGCGTTTGTTTAGTAGCCTGTAGTCTTGAGTAGTAAACGTTGGAATTGAGACAAGTTAACCATTCTTAGATCCCTCAAACCCGTTCATGATTGATATATCCAAGTTTTCTCTTGTTTCCAAGATGCGATGCTCATTGTGGGTGTCAAGTTTAAGCAAAGGAAGGAAATTCAACCTTTGACTTGGACATACGAAGCTTTTCCCACCCTCAACTGTTCCCAATTTCGCTGTTTTCAAGAGGAGAATGGAGAAAACCATACTGGTCACTTCTGCTCCTAGCCTCTTTAACACAGACCAGCTGTAGGAACATTGCCGGCACTTGGTCACTTCTGCTCCTAGCCTGTTCTGATTAGTATCGGCTGAGTGTCATCACATATATATTACAAGAGGGCGGCGGCAATAAACAGGTTGGTTGAATTCTTTTTGCACAGCCAGCTCTGGTTGGTTGAGATCTGTTTGCACAGCCAGCTCTTTTGGTTGAGTTCTGTTAGCGCCGGCTCTTGTTGGTTGAGTTCTGTTTGCACAGCCAGCTCTTGTTGGTTGAGTTCTGTTTGCACAGCCAGCTCTGGTTGGCTGAGTTCTGTTGCCCGGCTCTTGTTGGTTGAGTTCTGTTTGCACAGCCAGCTTTTGGTTGGTTGAGTTCTGTTTGCACAGCCAGCTCTGGTTGGCTGAGTTCTGTTAGCGCCGCTCTGTTGGTTGAGTTCTCGTTTGCACAGCCAGCTCTGGTTGGTTGAGTTCTGTTTGCACAGCCAGCTCTGGTTGGTTGAGTTCTTTTGCACAGCCAGCTCTGGTCGGTTAGTTCTGTTACACCAGCTCTGGTTGGTTGAGTTCTCTTTGCACAGCCAGCTCTGGTTGGTTGAGTTCTGATTTGCACAGCCAGCTCTGGTTGGTTGAGTTCTATTTGCACAGCCAGCTTGGTTGGTTGAGTTCTATTCAAAAGCCAGCTCTGTTGGTGAGTTTATTTGAAAGCCAGCTCGGTGGTTGAGTTCCCTGTTTGCACAGGCTTGGTTGGTTGAGTTTGTTTGCACAGCAGTCCCTGGTTGCTGAGTTCTGTTTGCACCGGCTCTTGTTGGTTGAGTTCTGTTTGCACAGCCAGCTATGGTTGGCTGAGTTCTGTTACAACCAGCTCTAGTAGCTCTGTAAGTTGAAATCCCAGTCAGGTAGAAGTTAACTTATGTGAAATGGTGGGTGATACGAAGCCTAGTTACAAGCGTGGTCCCAGGTTTAGCAACCTATTACGTGCTAAGAGATAGAACTGCTGATGTATAAACATAAGATCCTATAGTATAAGATATTTTCTTGTAAAGTGAGGATATTGTATTTGTCTACGACCTTGTATACCACATGTAACATAGGGCTACTCTTAATGAGCATAGCAGTCTATACCTTCAGAATATCAAGTCGTGTGCTTGGTCAAAAATGTAAACCTACCTGTATTATGCCAGGGGCGGACACAAGATTTTCATGACGGGGGCATTTGGGGGGAGGGGGGAGTTCTCAGGGGAAGTACCCCCGGTAAATTTTGATGGAAAAATCCTTGAAAATTTGAGATTAATTTAGAAAATAATTAACATTAAAAAACTTATACAAGTTCATTCTTTTTTTGTTGTTGTTAAATTATGTGTTAAAAATGTGAATCAATTATTGAGCTGTCCAGTGTGATATCACGTGACAGTACAACTAGTATTGAGTCTGGCCATTGAGATATCACGTGAGAGTACAACTAGTATTGAGCTGGCCAGTGTGATATCACGTGACAATACAACTAGTATTGAGCTGGCCAGTGAGATATCACGTGACAATACAACTAGTATTGAGTCTGGCCATTGAGATATCAACGTTGACATGTACAACTAGTATTGAGTCTGGCCAGTATTGTTAGTACTAACTAAAACGTATCGGAGGGGGGTGCGCGCTTTCTGGATCCGCCCCTAATATAATTTGAACTTTTTATTAAAACTATTTATGGTCTATGAAGGGCGGGGTAGCCCCCACCCCATACTTTATATTCACTATTGGGTTTACAAATCTAGACATCCATAGCATAAACTTGTTCAGTTCCCGAGAAACGTATCTTGTCCATGTTTGTCCAATCCGTCATTGTCTAGGAAACATAAACCGATACATGAATCATTTAAAAGCTTGCACTTGGAACTACTTTGTGCTAATAATACCAGAAGTGCGTGCGTAAGAAATAAGTTCTCGAGCTGTGACCAATATCGAACAGTGTGGAACAAGTTAAATAAAAGCACTATCGGATTCATATTGGAAGGAACGTATTCATACGTCAAGCCATGTGAGCTGCAGTTGTCACTGTTGATATTATCTATACCTATAAAATAACAATAAAAATATAGTGAAATCTTATCAATTTTGAACATTCGGTTTTGGTTTGATAAAAGGTTCTTCAAATGAAAATTGGATTTGAACTGTTTGGACTACACCTCAAGACCTTACTTAACCTAAGACATCAACGCTGAACTCGCCAGAAGTTAAACTACAGTAGCCCCATGACTTCTTTGATGCTGACTGACAGCTCACAGCTGACGGCTTTGAAAAGTTACCAGACCAAATTATGTATTCCTACGCCGAACCATATGATCTGCAAAAACATATGTTTATCAGCTGTCACTTCTGACAGTCGAAATTTAGGTATATACCTAAATGTTGACTGTCAGAAGTCAGCTGTGAACTGTCAGTCAGCACCAAAGAAGTCATGGAGCTACTGTAGCTATCAGACATGCAGATAACACTTCCCGTGCTGAAACCTTGTTCTACTCGTCTCTGTCAGGACACCAAACACCCCGAGACACCCTGAAACACCAGGTGCGGCCTACACCTGCAAACTCTCTCCCCTCATCCCCATTTACTGCTCACGAGAGTCACAATAAAGTTGGAAGAGAGAAACTCCGTGGAACTGTTTCATGGGGGGTTGTACAGTCTGTTTCATGGGGGGGTTGTACAGTCTGTTTCATGGGGGGTTGTACAGTCTGTTTCATGGGGGGTTGTACAGTCTGGTTCATGGGGGGTTGTACAATCTGGTTCGTGGGGGTTGTACAGTCTGGTTCGTGGGGGGGGTTGTACAGTCTGGTTCGTGGGGGGTTGTACAGTCTGGTTCGTGGGGGGTTGTACAGTCTGGTTCATAGGGGTTGTACAGTCTGGTTCGTGGGGGATTGTACAGTCTGGTTCGTGGGGGGTTGTACAGTCTGGTTCATGGGGGGTTGTACAGTCTGGTTCATGGGGGGTTGTACAGTCTGGTTCGTGGGGGGTTGTTCAGTCTGGTTCGTGGGGGGTTGTACACTCTGGTTTCTTGGGGGATTGTACAGTCTGGTTCATGGGGGGTTGTACAGTCTGGTTCGTGGGGCGTTGTACACTCTGGTTCATGGGGGTTGTACACTCTGGTTCGTGGGGGGTTGTACAGTCTGGTTCGTGGGGGTTTGTACAATCTGGTTCGTGGGGGGTTGTACAGTCTGGTTCGTGGGGGGTTGTACAGTCTGGTTCGTGGGGGGTTGTACAGTCTGGTTCGTGGGGGGTTGTACAGTCTGGTTCGTGGGGGGTTGTGCACTCTGGTTTCTTGGGGGATTGTACACTCTGGTTCATGGGGGTTGTACACTCTGGTTCATGGGGGTTGTACACTCTGGTTCATGGGGGGGTTGAACACTCTGTTTCGTGGGGCGTTGTACAGTCGGTTTCGTGGGGGGTTGTACACTCTGGTTCATGGGGGGCTGTACACTCTGGTTCATACAAAAGTGGCCGCAGGGTGTATAGGTGTCACGCTCGTCTAGATTGATACTAAATGAGGGGTGGTCGGATTAGAATACTGGCGGAAGTATTTAAAGTATTTTTACTAAATAAATTCCTCCCCACCACGCAAATTCTGGTACAATTCCTCCAAAATCTACCTTACTAATTTCTACCCCATTAAATAAATGAGTATTTCATCAATCTGAGTAAGGGGAGGTAAGGCGTAACTAAATAACCTATTTACGAGATTTGTGTCATCATTTGATGAAATGTTGTTAGAGACCATGCCGATATGAAATGTATACAGAGAGACCATGCCGATATGAAATGTATCCCCATGCCGGTATGAAATGTAGCCATAAAGACCTTGTTAGAATGAAATGTGGATACAAGGCCTGCACTCCAGCTTGAAGGATGTTTATATATAACTGTATTTATGTTTGGAGAACACCCCATTACTTGCTACTGTATACTCTAGCAGACCCTGTCATGTGTAGCTGTAGAGAACATCTCATTACTTGCTACTGTATACTCTAGCAGACCCTGTCATGTGTAGCTGTAGAGAACATCTCATTGCTTGCTACTGTATACTCTAGCAGACCCTGTCATGTGTTGCTGTAGAGAACATCTCATTGCTTGCTACTGTATACTCTAGCAGACCCTGTCATGTGTAGCTGTAGAGAACATCTCATTGCTTGCTACTGTATACTCTAGCAGACCCTGTCATGTGTAGCTGTAGAGAACATCTCATTGCTTGCTACTGTATACTCTAGCAGACCCTGTCATGTGTAGCTGTAGAGAACATCTCATTACTTGCTACTGTATACTCTAGCAGACCCTGTCATATGTAGCTTTAGAGAACATCTCATTACTTGCTACTGTATACTCTAGCAGACCCTGTCATATCGTCACCCGAGAATGCAAGTGTTCTATCTCCAAAATGGCTAAATTTGAGATATTTGATATTTATGTCTATTCAGAGTGCATATGGTTCACCTGCAGTGAAACTGAGACTACTAGTGCCATCTATTTGCAAAATTCAGACATACATTTATTCTATCTCCATTTTCCTTGATAATATTTTAGTTTGTAACTGTTATATCTCCATCAACCAATCATAATCTTTGAATTAGCTGTTTACACGGAGATGAACCATTTGCATTCTAAAACCTAAATACATCTTGTTGGTTTGTATTTGTGTTGGTCTTATCAATTTTAGTAGTATAGTAGTTAATAGTAGTTAATAGTAGTTAATTTACTAAATATGAATTCTTAGATATAGGTTTATAGTGTTATAAATGTGTTAACAATTTGACTGCACATTGTTCTGTTGATAATAAAAGTTACTGTGCACTCTGGCATGAATGTAAGAGTGGTAGGTCTGGAAATGATATTGCAAGTGCGCTAGTGCAAATCCTTACAGAGATCATGAAAGATCATGCTACTCTTGAAAAAATCATTTTATGGTCGGACTCATGTATTCCCCAGAACCGAAACTCCATTATGTGCTTAGCATTGAAAAAATTCCTCTCTAGCATTGCCTCTGGGAGACTGACAGTAATTGAGCAGAAGTTTAGTGAGCCGGGGCATGGGAACATTCAAGAGGTGGATTCCGTGCACAGTGTCATTGAGCGATGGCTAAAAGGACGGGAGGTTTACAGCCCAGTTAGCCTAATTAGACTGCTGAATGGTTTGGTGAAATCTCGGAAGCTCATGAAGTTAATACATATGAGTAATGAATACTTTTTCAATTTTCAAGCTGCTGCTAATAACCTTCAATTTTCAAGAGTCCCTTTCGCCAGGGTTAAGCACCTTGTAATAAAAAAAGTGTCTCCGCTACTGATAGAGTTCAGAGAGTCCTTTAAAGATGATCTGAAAAGTGTTACTCTCATGGAAAAGAAAATCATCAGAACATCTAGGGAAGCAACATCGTCTTCACTAGAGAAAGAATATATGGAGCAACTACTGCCTGTAGTCAGAAGGTTATCATGCATCAAGAGTTTGACAGAAGAAAAGAAAAAAGATATCTTGTCTATGTTAAAATACATGCCTAAGGAAGATGCATTTTTCTATCAAAGCCTTTTCTCAAATAACTTAAAATAAGTAAATTTTTTTTTCTTTTTTTTTAATAAGTCATGTTTAATTAATCAAAAGGGTTTTATTTATTGTTTTGCAGTGTATTCAATGTACTATTAGAGACTACTATTTTTTTCTAATTTACTAAATAAAATTTTAAAAAGAAAATATAAACATTTTGCAGACTAATTTCATTGTTATTGTTTGGAGATAGAACAAATGCACTCAAAAAATCAATCTTCTTTAAGTGCATTTGTAGTATGTCCAATTTAATTAATTAAAATCTCTACTTTGCACACATACCTCAAACATTGTTTGTCAGTCATTGAAAGTCTGAGATCTAATTACTTAAGGGGACAGAAACTTGAGTTGTCATCTAGTATCATTGGTTTTATACACATCGTCAAACTTTAATGCTCTTTTACACAAAACTAGAAAATTGGACATAGAACACTTGCATTCTCGGGTGACGATATGTAGCTTTAGAGAACATCTCATTGCTTGCTACTGTATACTCTAGCAGACCCTGTCATGTGTAACTGTAGACACACAACTACCCCTCTGTTCGACAACTACCCACATTGTCATGCTAGCTCACTAGACTCACGTGTGGGATAAGGGTCGATTCAGGAAAATATCGAATGCACTGAATCGAGACTCACGATCGTCCCAAGTGAGGGTTGATCCATCAAATCATTAAGGTTATTTAACTCTGTTTAGCTCTCTTATCTCTAAATGGGTCTAGCGATTATTCTTAACTTAATGAACCGTAGACAGCGGAATGGTCATACTTAATGTTATCTCGGGTGAAGACCTCACTGAGATGATGTAGAGTTATCTCCTGGCATTGGTACCTAACTCTCTATAGACCTGACAGTGTTACATCTCCTGGTTATGGTACCTAACTCTCTATAGACCTGACAGTGTTACATCTCCTGGTTATGGGACCTAACTCTCTATAGACCTGACAGTGTTACATCTCCTGGCATTGGGACCTAACTCTCTATAGACCTGACAGTGTTACATCTCCTGGTTATGGTACCTAACTCTCTATAGACCTGACAGTGTTACATCTCCTGGCATTGGGACCTAACTCTCTATAGACCTGACAGTGTTACATCTCCTGGTTATGGTACCTAACTCTCTATAGACCTGACAGTGTTACATCTCCTGGCATTGGGACCTAACTCTCTATAGACCTGACAGTGTTACATATCCTGGCATTGGGACCTAACTCTCTATAGACCTGACAGTGTTACATATCCTGGCATTGGGACCTAACTCTCGATAGACCTGACAATGTTACATCTCCTGGCATTGGGACCTAACTCTATCAGGCACATCTAGGATTGACCTCCTGTAGTGTCCTTGTCTCTGGTACGGAACGGGACTTGGAGTAGCCTGACTGGTTCTTCTGTGACGTAGCAACTTCCGGTTCACTCTAGCCGTCCTCCCCTCTCCTGCGGGGGAAAGTGAACTCTTCCTTCGTTCTACAATCGTGTTTTTCAACTGGCGGGTACAGGGTGACCAGGGTTAGATTTCCTCAAGAATTGCACCAGAATTCGCATGGAGCGCCTCTTTGAAATCTATTTGTGTCTAACACTGGTCTTTAAGATTCTGAGATGTGTGTTATAATAACAGTTAATACAACTCTGGTATCTGTTATAACAGCTGACAGAGATTCTATTTGGTTTTGGTGCCACAGGTTATAAATTGTTTTAAGTCATTGTTAAGAGGATTTTGATCGTAAGGAACGTTTAGAAAATAAAAACACCTTTTTTTTCATATTAACATTGATAACAATTTACTATATTATTATTGTTATTATTAGTAAGGTGACCAACCGTCCTCCTTTAGGGAGGACAGTCCTTCTTTTGTAGATTCTGTCCTTCTTCGAAAAGTGTCCTCCTATTTGTCCTCCTTTTCGATATTTTAAAACTAATCTGTTAATCTCTGTATTCAGAGAACTAATGCAGCAGTTGAAAGAGTTTTTTTTCAATTGGTAATGATATTTGGACGAGTGAGAAATCAAGATTGAATGTTGATACTCGAGCTGCAGCTCTTACCGTAAAACTCAATATGAAGGATATTTCTTGCTCCGAAATTTCCAATATATTGTTAGAAAATGATATATTGACAAAAAATATTCATTCAATGGAAAAATACTCGTTTAATTAAATAATTAAAAGGGATGTAAGCATAATTAGTGTATTTTTGTTTGAATTAATAAAATGTTTCATTTATTTACGTTTAAATTTTTTCGTCCTCCTTTTCATTGTAAAAAAATTGGTCACCTTATTATTAGAGACCGCAGTTGTATTCACAACCAAATAGTAAAATATATACGAAATTAAAATATATATATATATGCAACATAATATGCAAAAACAAATGAACAAAAATAAAAACAATTTGTTTTGTGGAAAATGTTACCTTATTGATGACTGTTACAATATATAAGGAAAGTCATCCTGAGATTTTCTTCTGTGAAGCAACTTGGTCTGTCACTGAAAATGTCCTTTCGACTCACATGACGTCACAAGTGCATGTGAAAAACACAAACAATTCCTCTTCGGCTAGTTCCTCATGTATTTCACCAGACAACTTATTGCTAATTCGACACTGTTTTGTAACCAGGATTTAGTACCTGACTAAGTTTATCGAATACAATTTTAGCAACACCGTGAGTTTCTGAAGGCAATGTTACCTGAAATTCGATCTTTCAGAGAAGGTGAGGAATTACCTGGAGCCTCCAACTGTGTTATAATTTCAGGCAGGTAATTTAGAGAAGCGATTATGGATGTATCGGATATTTTTCTCGATGCCATATTCAGAACACACACGCGCACACTTGTTTTGTTTTGTTTTGTTTTATACACAATTGACTGCAGATACTTTATTAGTTAATTAATAACCAGTCGAATACAGATAGGGGACAAGTAATAATTTATTACGACAGCTACAAGTAAAATATGCATTTTTACCTTAAATTATTTACATATGCTTGCAAAATCATTTTCCTCCGGAATATGAATTTATATGCCCTATCAAACACCGGACAAATGGTATATATATATAAAGTTAGAGGTGCTGATCACATGACTTGACGTATGAACACATGAAATTAGATCTAGTAGCTGTCAGCTAAGGAATCCCCTTCTATTAAAATTGGACTGTGTGTAGTTTGTAAACCGCATCACACGTCACATGTCTAACCGAAATGTTAGTAGATGTCAACAACCCTCACATGTTCATCATATATATCTACTCACGCTTGAAGCTCCACACAACACACACACACACACACACACAACACACACACACACACACACACACACACACACACACACACACACACACACACACACACACACACACACACGAGCGTTATTTTCATAATTGTTTTGGTAATTGTTGACGTTTACAACAATCACATAATCCCTTTCACAAAATGGTTTGGTTATGTATACATTTGAAATGTGTATATTTTATGAAAATCTAGTACTTTTTAATTGTAAACACATCCATAAATTATATTTAGTAAAACCACTTCCGTCAAACCATTCTTCCTAATTAAAATAATTGGTTTTATTGTTGTTAGAATGAAAAGGAGATTGTCGGGCAATTAGTGTTTGTTGTGCGCTTGCGCGTGTTCCTAAACATCGCTGAAAACTACTAAAGTTCGCGCAAGTCCTCATGTTTGTTACAATTATATTGAGTTGAATAGCGGGGAGAAATGAAGTCTCCCCGTCATGCTTTGCGACGTAGACAAGAAACAGCTAAATAATGACACAGGCTACCTTCTATTTTATAAGATAGTCATGTGATGTGCAACTGTCACTTTAGATAGATAATAACAATAGTAATAATGGAGTGAACTGTTATCAATGTTGGACGCAACACAACAGGTTTGTCCTTTGTATTCTGTAAATGTTGTTCCTGACATTCTAACTGTAGAGCTCCCTACACATCTTCTCTAGTCACGGGACAGTTCCTGTGTGGCTATACAATTTTCTCTAGTCATGGGACAGTTCCTGTGTGGCTATACAATTTTCTCTAGTCATGGGACAGTTCCTGTGTGGCTATACAATCTTCTCTAGTCACGGGACAGTTCCTGTGTATCTACACAGTCTTCTCTAGTCACGGGACAGTTCCTGTGTGGCTATACAATTTTCTCTAGTCATGGGACAGTTCCTGTGTGGCTATACAATCTTCTCTAGTCACGGGACAGTTCCTTTGTATCTACACAGTCTTCTATAGTCACGGGATAGTTCCTGTGTGGCTATACAATTTTTTCTTGTCATGGGACAGTTCCTGTGTGGCTTATACAATCTTCTCTTGTCATGGGACAGTTCCTGTGTGGCTATACAATCTTCTCTAGTCATGGGACAGTTCCTGTGTGGTTATACAATCTTCTCTAGTCAAGGGACAGTTCCTGTGTATCTACACAATCTTCTCTAGTCACGGGACAGTTCCTGTGTGGCTATACAATCTTCTCTTGTCATGGGACAGTTCCTGTGTGGCTATACAATCTTCTCTAGTCATGGGACAGTTCCTGTGTGGTTATACAATCTTCTCTAGTCAAGGGACAGTTCCTGTGTATCTACACAATCTTCTCTAGTCACGGGACAGTTCCTGTGTGGCTATACAATCTTATCTAGTCACGGGACAGTTCCTCTGGACAGTTCACTCGCCTGTTGAAGAACAAGCTAGTATTCTCGAGATGAATGACACCTTTCAACTGTAAGAAGAGGTCTATATTAGCGGGACCTGACGATACCGCTTGGCGGCCTTGCACCCCTGAGGGGGTCCTTGGGACCTGGCCCACCGGTTACTCGTTCTTCTCTCCGAGTGACCGCAGGAAAAACACCCAGTTTTACCAACTCAACCAACTCCCAGACAACCTATAACGGTCTTTATTGGAGAAATAAAATACACGGCCTTCTCGCCGCCTGAAAACTGGGCACAAGTCTTGATGGTCGAGGCTCGAATCCCGGCAGGAACACTTTACTTTGAGTAATTTCCATAAAATGGTCTCAGGCTCTTTCACGCAAGTGCGGGTACATTTCCTCTCAATTATCTTTCTCATATTCATACAGAGCATTACACACAGATATTTAAACTCCGTGTGTCCTCCACATGTGCTACCATCAACTCCTGGAGTATGAACTCATGTCCTCCACATGTGCTACCATCAACTCCTGGAGTATGAACTCATGTCCTCCCTATGTGCTACCATCAACTCCTGGAGTATGAACTCATGTCCTCCCTACGTGCTACCATCAACTCCTGGAGTATGAACTCATGTCCTCCCTATGTACTACCATCAACTCCTGGAGTATGAACTCCGTGTGTCAAGGCTGGGGCATGGCAACAGTACTGCGGCTCAAGGCAGTTAAAGGAACAGCACACATCCTGCCCCCAGATCATGTTTTAACCTCAACTTGCTAGAGTTGACCGTCCTCATCCTGGACCCTTGGACCTTGTCTCATATATCCTAGTAAAAACATGAATTCACTTGGAGAGAGATGGAAAGATCCCAGGATGATAACGTCCGAGCACACATTTTTATCTCTGCCTTTTGGTTCGAACTCCGGCGAGTATTTAGTTCACTGGTAGTTTTTTTATTGTATTACTACCCGTCCTGAGTATCCACATAACTACAATGATGGGGTTAGAAAATTGAGAAAATGTACCCCCATTTAGGTAAAACCACTTGAAGCACACCCGACCAGACGAGTCTGACGCCCCAGCCCGCATGTGGTAGGCACCCACCCATACACTCTTTGAATCTTTATTTACAATCGGTTTTGTCCACTCCAGGCGTGGACACAGCACGTGGTCCCGGTAACAAAGGACCCTTAAACTTAGTGTGGGTTTAAAGGGCTTTCAACTGGTCTATGTTACACTCGCCAGTGGACAAGATGTCTGGTCAGGCAGCTCACCACTTCATTCTGATACAACCTGACCCTGGCAGTCCCTACTCTCTAGACAACTCACCACTTCATTCTGATACCTGTCCCTGGCAGTCCCTACTGTCTAGAAAACTCACCACTTCATTCTGATACAACCTGACCCTGGCAGTCTCTACTGTCTAGACAACTCACCACTTCATTCTGATACAACCTGTCCCTGGCAGTCCCTACTGTCTAGACAACTCACCACTTCATTTTGATACAACCTGTCCCTGGCAGTCTCTACTGTCTAGACAACTCACCACTTCATTCTGATACAACCTGACCCTGGCAGTCCCTACTGTCTAGACAACTCACCACTTCATTATGATACAACCTGTCCCTGGCAGTCTCTACTGTCTAGACAACTCACCACTTCATTCTGATACAACCTGTCCCTGGCAGTCCCTACTGTCTAGACAACTCACCACTTCATTCTGATACAACCTGTCCCTGGCAGTCCCTACTGTCTAGACAACTCACCACTTCATTCTGATACAACCTGACCCTGGCAGTATCTACTGTCTAGACAACTCACCACTTCATTCTGATACAACCTGTCCCTGGCAGTCCCTACTGTCTAGACAACTCACCACTTCATTCTGATACAACCTGACCCTGGCAGTCCCTACTGTCTAGACAACTCACCACTTCATTCTGATACAACCTGACCCTGGCAGTCTCTACTGTCTAGACAACTCACCACTTCATTCTGATACAACCTGTCCCTGGCAGTCCCTACTGTCTAGACAACTCACCACTTCATTCTGATACAACCTGTCCCTGGCAGTCCCTACTGTCTAGACAACTCACCACTTCATTCTGATACAACCTGACCCTGGCAGTATCTACTGTCTAGACAACTCACCACTTCATTCTGATACAACCTGACCCTGGCAGTCCCTACTGTCTAGACAACTCACCACTTCATTCTGATACAACCTGACCCTGGCAGTCCCTACTGTCTAGACAACTCACCACTTCATTCTGATACAACCTGACCCTGGCAGTCTCTACTGTCTAGACAACTCACCACTTCATTCTGATACAACCTGTCCCTGGCATTCCCTACTGTCTAGACAACTCACCACTTCATTCTGATACAACCTGTCCCTGGCATTCCCTACTGTCTAGACAACTCACCACTTCATTCTGATACAACATGTCCCTGGCAGTCCCTACTGTCTAGACAACTCACCACTTCATTCTGATACAACCTGTCCCTGGCAGTCCCTACTGTCTAGATCCATGCCCAGTGGTCAGAGGTGTACTGGATGTAAGGCTCGTCTAGTCGGGTCGGGGTTTGTTTCCTGGCTGGACAAACGGAGGTTGTTTCTCCTCTCTCCCTCCATTCCTCCCTAACCCACGAGTGTGCAGATAGCTGATAGTCCATCCTTACACGGAACCATTGTCCTATTCAACTCTGAAAGGGTTCCACATTTTATAAGAACGGAGCATACAGTGGCGGACGTGGAAAAGTAACCCGGCCATAGAATGGTGTCATTGCGCCAAACCATGTGAACTACTTTTAGTTGCGTGTCCGGGGACCTTATTCTCCTACTCTAGCTTCCGGGTACCTTATCTTACTCTAGCTGTCCTGGACCTTATTCTCTTACTCAGCTGCCCTGGACCTATTTCCTACTCTAGCTGTCCCTGGGACCTATTCTCCTACTCTAGCTGTCCCTGGACCTTATCTCTACTCACTGTCCTGGGACCTTATTCTCCTACTCTAGCTGTCCCTGGGACCTTATTCTCCTACTCTAGCTGTCCCTGGGACCTTATTCTCCTACTCTAAGCTGTCCCTGGGACCTTATTCTCCTACTCTAGCTGTCCCTGGACTTATTCTCATACTCTACTGTCCTGGGACCTTATTCTCCTACTCTAGCTGTCCCTGGGACCTTATCTCCTACTCTAGCTGTCCCTGGGACCTTATTCTCCTACTCTAGCTGTCCTGGACCTTATTCTTCTACTCTAGCTGTTCCTGGGACCTTATTCTCCTACTTTAGCTGTCCTGGACCTTATTCTCTACTCTAGCTGTCCCTGGGACCTTATTCTCTACTCTACTGTCCTGGACCTATTCTCCTACTAGCTGTCCCTGGGACCTTATTCTCTTACTCTAGCTGTTCCTGGGACCTTATTCTCTTACTCTAGCTGTCCTGGACCTTATTCTCACTCTAGCTGTCCTGGGACCTTATTTACCTACTTAGCTGTCCCTGGGACCTTATTCTCTACTCTAGCTGTCCCTGGGACTATTCTCACCTACTTCCTGGCACACGTCATCATGTTATCTACAGCTGTCAATGTTGATGGATTTATAAATGCTATCAATGTTTACATATCTTTTATTTCCAAAGGTTTCTTCCTACCAAAATACTACCATACCGTAAAAGCCACCCATTCCACTGATCTATAACAACAGACGGAAAGTACGTCCCGGACAGGGAATTAGCCGCGTCATTGCGGACAAAGAGTTCCGCAAACTCAAACCATCCACCATTTTTTAACATTTGGTTTTCTATCGAGTTAAAAAAAACCGAGAGAAGAATGTAATGAAGGTCGCCGAGAAATGTGTGGTACTTCCGTCTCAAGTCGAGTCGACATCCGCCAGGTAGCAGCAGCAGCGGAGCCTGATAAAGTAGGACGTGACGAGTATTGGGGACTGCCTAACTTACAGGAGGAGGAGTCTTGTCTCTTGAAGGATCGGAACAAAATAAAAACATATTGTTGCCAAGGGGGTGTCCATGGGGCGTCCATGGGGTCCGGTCACCCCCCGAAATTTAACGAAAGATAAAAAGGCTACGAGTTTGGCGAATAACTTGTTTAGAATATTATTGAGGTCCCACGACTGGGTAAGAAATAGACTAAAAGGGATAACCCTCCCCACGATTATATTTCAGATCCATCTTCCTGATTGTGTAGACGGATTTATTGTCAAGCTCCAGCAACGATTTAGTCAAAATAAGGATTTTCTTTCAGTAATAGAGGTTTGGTTATCTAAAAACACACATGAAAGTCATGTGAACTAACTGAAACCTCTACTATATGATGAGACAACTTGTCAGGCAGCGGTTTGGTGTGAGAAGTGGAAAGACAAGAAACTACCAGACATCTGCTGCGTGTCCTAGCTACTTTACCTGTGTCAACAGCTGAGGTCCAGAGCTCAGTTTCCTCATTAACACCTACCTAAGAAACTCGAGGTGCAGTGAACATTGACTGGCCTGGCACTGATGTCAATTCACTGCCCAGTGACTTTCACACCTGCCCAAGTTTTGGATATCATGGCCAAGAAAGCTAACAGAACACTACTATACACTTTTTCATACACATAGTAATTTCACTATTTGAACTTGGTTACAGTAGCCCCATGGCTTATTTGGTGCTGACTGACAGCTGACAGCTGACGGCTTTGAAAAGTACCAGACCAAATTATGTATCCCTACGCCGAACCATATGATTTGCAAAAAAACATGTGTTTAGCAGCTGTCACTTTTGACAGTCAAAATTTAGGTATATACCTACATTTTGACTGTCAGAAGTCAGCTGTAAACTGTCAGTCAGCACCAAAGAAGCCACGGGGCTACTTTAGTTACCTTTAAGTATGTTAATTTATAAATTATTTGGCAAATTTGTTGCTTTCTGCTTTTTCAACAGACCCAAAAACAATATGAATTTATTGACACCGCAAAAACGTTTCATTTAAAATTTCAAAAAAACTTTAATCAAAGTCATAAATAATGGGCTTTACAAAAAGTCAGGGTGGGGGTAGCATAGCATTGGATAACACGCCCCCCCCCCCCCAATGCAATCTCGTGGCAATGATAACTCTTTTCAACTATCATACATCTGTCAGATAAGGAAGTTCTGTAGGTTTATCTTGTCGTTTCTTCGGGAGAATGGCGGTCCGAAGTTGATATTTCACTCGTAGCCAAGTGGTTTGTGGGACGTTTGACACACGGTTATGTTGGGCAAGGTGTAACCCACATACTCGCGTGCGGGCTCACATCACGTGACGGCTACAATCTGTTATTAATAGCCACACGACGTAATACGTCACTCGCGTTTTTTAATCTCGATGAAGTATTATACACTCTATAAAATAATAAGTTGGAGTCACAGGCGAGAAATTAGTCTTACCTTATCGTCGTGTTAATCGTAGAGCTGGTTAATTACACTCCTCCCCTTACCCCTCTTATAATGATGTTCAAAATAATCTCAAGGTCAGTTGGAGGTTATCTCGGTCCGCTAAACGTGTCTTGAAAGCTACATTTATAAATAAAAGTGTGTTATTCTAGACTTTCCGGAGAGTTATTAGACGAGCTCGAGGCTGGGCTAATTTTGTAATGTGTTTGTTCTATTACAGTGATTACTTCCTTGGTTTTCTTATCGTCAAGCGCCGTTGTACTAGGTTAAGTTAGTTTCATGAACATAATTACAGAGTAAATGTAACTGTGGCGTCCTTCCCGCCGTCTCTTGGTCCGCGCTCAAACCAACCATTCCAATCGGTATTCCCTCAAGTCCGCCATTATTTACTCTCTTCACTAACTTCCTTATTATATTTGTTCTTCATCTTGCCACAAGAGGAACACAATTCTTGTGTGGATCTTTTAGAATGAATGTTTGTTTGAAGTTGTCTACATCATTTACAATATTAAAAACGTTTGATGCTATCTGTGATTGTCAACAACACTTTGCGTATACCGAACGGGTATAAGACGCGTGCTAAATAATAAATAATAACACCTTGTGGACTACAAGCATTCGAACAAACAACTTACAAACAATAAGCTCCAAACCGCTCCGTGTCCTACCACCCACCAGGGCTGTATGCATACTTACAACTGGTAGGAGAAAGGAGAATATTAGAGAAAGGGTACTCGCATTCGCGTGGGAGGAAGGGGGTGACAATTTAGTAGCAATAACCTTACCTAGAGATTGAAACCCAATATCCTTGAAAAGATTTATGCCTTTGTCCTTGTATGTACCGGCTGGTCTGACCATTTTAATCGTTGATCAAGGTCAGGCCTCAATGAACCTGCGCAGAACAACTGCAGGACTCCAGAGTTTGACAAGCGCAGAACAACTGCAGGACCTCCAGAGTTTGACAAGCGCAGAACAACTGCAGGACCTCCAGAGTTTGACAAGCGCATGACAAAGACAAAACAGATGAAATCGATTTGATCTTGATTATATCGAAGAATGAAACATGAAAGTATGTTTGCTATTCCAAAACGTCATTGTGTTTGATGCAAGTTGTTGGAAATATACATAGTTTAGCACATTGGACGACTCGCGGAGTGTTGAAGACTATATGGTGATTGAGTGCGCCAGAGTCAGTCTAATCAGGAGTGCACACTCTTTTGACGGGTGTGGAGTGTCTGAAGATCTATAAGGTGGGATGTGAGGCTCCAGAGTTCAGTTAACAGGGAGTGCACACTCTGTTGGACGACGCGCGGAGTGTCTGAAGATCTAAAGGTGGATGGAGTGCCAGAGTCATCTAATCAGGAGGCACACTCTTGTTGGACGAGCGCGCGGAGTGTCGAGATCTATAGGGTGGGAGTAGTGCGCAGAGTTCAGTCTAATCAGGAGTGCACATCTTGTTGGACATCGCGGAGTGTTGAAGATCTATATGTGGATGTGTAGTGGCCAAGTTTCATCTAATCAGGGAGTGCACACTCTTGTTGGACGAGCGCGGAGTGTTGAGATCTATATGGTGGGATGTGATGCGCCAGTTCAGTCTAATCAGGAGTCACACTCTGTGACGGGGCTGTGGAGTGTCTGAAGATCTATAAGGTGGGATGTGAGTGCGCCAGAGTTCAGTCTAATCAGGGAGTGCACACTCTTGTTGGACGAGCGCGCGGAGTGTCTGAGATCTATAAGGTGGATGTATGCGCAGTTCAGTCTAATCAGGAGTGCACACTCTGTTGACGAGCCCGAGTGTCTGAAGATCTATAGGTGGGATGTGAGTGCGCCAGAGTTCAGTCTATCAGGGAGTGCACACTCTTGTTGGACGAGCGCGCGGAGTGTCTGCAGTGTGTGTTGTGGTTGAGTCAATATATTTAGCGCAGATGAGAGTTTTCTCCAAGTAATTCCCGCTAGAAGAGAACGGAGGGAGAGTGTTCCTCTCTCTCTCTCTTTACAAGTAGTCTCGACCCTGGCAAATAGTCCAAGCGACCGCCTGAATATAAGATGAGGCAGAACATCTCCCTCCGTCTCTTTCTAGTTCTCAACCTCAGCTTGTCTTTCGGCCCTCTTTAGTTCCTTCAATCTCCGCTCTTCTCCCGCCCGTTCAATGGCGCCACGTGCTAATAGACCGACTCTTCTCTGGCGATATTGTCGTCTAAAGTGAGTTACGCCCCTGAAAGTTTGGTTATTATTCCTGTCCGGAGTTTGTTGTGTCCGCACCGACAGAGATAATGGACACGAGGGATTTGAATTAAGAATATATTTGAAAGTACAGTTCCATTTCCTATCTGGCATTAGACAGGTTACAAGGTTTACTTTCATGTGTTCATACATACAGTCGAGTGAATGCTCTGTTGATAAAAGATGGCTGTACTCATTTGATGGAGGCTGTATTTATTTATGTTTCTAAACATTTACTTAAAAAAACAAACCCTTGTTTTAATAACCCTGGCGGAGTTTCATTGCTCCAGCAGGTAGGATAGGACTGTGTACCTGGTTGCAGCACTACAGGGTAGTTCCGCTTGGCACACTATATACCTTCACGACTCGCAAGCTAGCTTAATATCTAGCTAGAATAGTAGACCTGACCTCGGGACAACCCAAGGGGGTGGGGGGGTGTCAGTTAACCCTCCCCTTCTTTCCTCCTCAGGCTTGAAACACTGTGAGTGTCCCTTGTAATGGTTCACAGCGCACACACGGAGCGCTAGTCGCGGTGAACCCGGGAGAAAGTGAACATGGTGTTTTATGTTAACAAAACTGTGTCACTCGCGTGACGGACCTCCCTCTTGGCGCTCTCGACCATGTCAGATTCGCGTAGATTTTTAGCGTGTTTTTTTTGTTTCAAAATGTTTGTAACCCTATTAAAAATATAATATTTCTATTAATATTAATTTGTAGTTAAGTATCAAATAAAAGCTCGTTGCTAGAACTATGGTTTCACTTGTAAGTTTATAATATTACTATTAGGTAACATTGTGTATCGAGTTGCCAGGTAGGCGACTGGAGCGCTAGTTACCTGCTTTGCACCATTTGAAAGTTTTATTGTTCCGCCTTCAAGTGGGTTACAACCATTCCAAGCTCCCTTTGCTCTTATTTTATACTTTGATCATGAAATGATATCCCTCGAATATACGGATTACTTTTTTTTTTTCATTGAGAGCATATTTTTTTATATATAAACTTTCCTTTCTTCGTTGCTTTTTTATTTTTGCGATTTCTCTTTGTTCGCTTGTTTCTTAGCGTCTCCCGTTGATTTTCTTGTTTCCTCGGAAAGAGCATTTACTTTGATTGCCGGTAATACTCGGCGATGTAACATTGTTATTACTTTGTAACGATGAACAAATGTCGAGACTTTCTGACGGTCTTTTGTGTTGAAATAACCCGTGATATCCGTGCTAGAGGAACACTCCGTTAGACGACTGTTTGGACCATGTATGTTTGTACAGAGGAGATGACATGTGGACCATGTATGTTTGTACAGAGGAGATGACATGTGGACCATGTATGTTTGTACAGAGATGACATGTGGACCATGTATGTTTGTACAGAGGAGATGACATGTGGACCATGTATGTTTGTACAGAGGAGATGACATGTGGACCATGTATGTTTGTACAGAGGAGATGACATGTTGACCATGTATGTTTGTACAGAGATGACATGTGGACCATGTATGTTTGTACAGAGGAGATGACATGTGGACCATGTATGTTTGTACAGAGATGACATGTGGACCATGTGTGTTTGTACAGAGATGACATGTGGACCATGTATGTTTGTACAGAGATGACATGTGGACCATGTGTGTTTGTACAGAGATGACATGTGGACCATGTATGTTTGTACAGAGGAGATGACATGTGGACCATGTATGTTTGTACAGAGATGACATGTGGACCATGTATGTTTGTACAGAGATGACATGTGGACCATGTATGTTTGTACGAAGAAGATGACATGTGGACTATGTGTGACTGTTTGGACCATGTATGTTTGTACAGAGATGACATGTGGACCATGTATGTTTGTACAGAGATGACATGTGGACCATGTATGTTTGTACAGAGGAGATGACATGTGGACCATGTATGTTTGTACAGAGATGACATGTGGACCATGTGTGTTTGTACAGAGATGACATGTGGACCATGTATGTTTGTACAGAGATGACATGTGGACCATGTATGTTTGTACAGAGATGACATGTGGACCATGTATGTTTGTACAGAGATGACATGTGGACCATGTATGTTTGTACAGAGATGACATGTGGACCATGTATGTTTGTACAGAGGAGATGACATGTGGACCATGTATGTTTGTACAGAGTTGACATGTGGACCATGTATGTTTGTACAGAGGAGATGACATGTGGACCATGTATGTTTGTACAGAGATGACATGTGGACCATGTGTGACTGTTTGGACCATGTATGTTTGTACAGAGAAAATGACATGTGGACCATGTATGTTTGTACGAAGAAGATGACATGTGGACTATGTGTGACTGTTTGGACCATGTAAGTTTGTACAGAGAAAATGACATGTGGACCATGTATGTTTGTACGAAGAAGATGACATGTGGACTATGTGTGACTGTTTGGACCATGTAAGTTTGTACAGAGAAGACGACATGTGGACCATGTATGTTAGTACAGAGATGATGACATGTGGACCTGTGTGACTGTTTGGACCATGTAAGTTTGTACAGAGATGACATGTGGACCAGTCTCAGGTATTTCACTCTGTAGGCCGCGAACATTGTTGGTGTCTAGTGACATGTTTAAATGAACTACTTCTGGAAAGCTGTGGTCAGTAATATCAGTGTCAACGGCTGATTAAAAGACAAATATAAATAATAATCCTAATCTGTTCTGCAAAAGGTTTGATATTATAATATTATCTCGGAATCAGTTTAAACTTTCATCAAAGCTGATTATAAGAAATATGTATCAAAAATTGGTTTTAACATTTGTCTAAAATTAAAAACGTTAGTGAAATCTCCAAAGTGTGTTTCAGGATGTTTTGTGTCGTCTTTCTAAAACAGGCCGACAGTTTTATCAGCCAATGAAACCTTGTCAGGGAAGTGTGATGATATCAATGTAGTGCCAACACTAGAGTTGCTATTTTCTCGCGATAAAATAATGTCTCCTTCACAAAGCTCTAGCCATATTAACATTGCATTGTGGGTAGTAACTGGCAACACTAGTGATCATTCAAACGCATGTTGGAATTGTTGTTAACTGTCTGTGCCACAGTCTGCAAGGTATGATGGAACTGATTGTGTTGCAGGTGCACGCAGGAGTAACGACCCTACGCCTCCGACCACTCCTGCTCTGCTTAGAGACGGTATGAAGGTCTCGGTGCTGGACAATGGCGACTCCGATGACAACATTTTTGGCACCACCCACAACTACGGCTCTAGTTTCTGCAGCGGCGGTGGGATCGTCGCCAAGGCTAGGCCCACCATGATCAGCGCCAAATACCGTCTCAAAGAGGAACGACGCAAAGTGCTCAAGATTTCCATAAACAAACTGAAGAAAATAGAGGACCCCGAGAGTTCCTTGAGGAGATCGGTGCTGATCAACAACACGATGAAACGTCTACAGAAAGAGGCCAAAGAAGAGAAGTTACAGAAACAGCAGGTCCATTCCTACCCCCGGTGCTATACACCGTCTGGTTTCTCCAGAGATACTCCTTGTGAAGACGGTGGCGTCTCTGGGACCACCAGGAGCTCTGAGGCATCTGCACTGAATGACGCCAACAAGGAGAACACATCCCCATTCGCTCAAACTCTGGAGAAAAGGAACAACAACTGTTTGCTGAAGAACGAGATCACCAAGTCAGAGGTCTTCCTCATGCCCGAGGACTGTCTTTGTCCGGATTCCATCGATGAGTTGGTGGATGCTACAGGGGTAGAGGCTCGGGCAAGATTGACCCCATCCCCGACCTGCTCGGAGACATATCCGTCGTCACCCCCCGTCACATGCAGCGACAGTGCCTTCGCCTCTTCCAAGAAGCGTCCCTTCGATGAAGTAGAGGATTGCGACGTCCATGACGTCCTAAGCCAGTTCTACATGCCGCCGACGCCGCGTATGCTCACCTCCATCGACGATACAGACGACGAGGATGAGGATGTGAACGTGGTGGACGTGGACACCTCCCCTCTGCAGCCCGTCCCTGTGTCCGACTGCAAGCGTCCAAGGTTGGACAGTAGCGGTGAACGGGAGAGTTGTCTGACAGAGAGCGTGCTAGCCGAGGTAGACAAGGTCCTGGACGAGTGTGATGACATAGAGGTGGTTCTTGAAGACAAGGAAGACATTGAGAGGAGGTTGTTGTTGTGTAGTGGAGGCACCAGGACACCTCCCGTGAGTTCTGATCCTTGTTGGGTCGACCCAAGGACTCCTGTTAATCCTGACCCGAGCTGGATCGACCCAAGGACCAGTGTGAGCTCTGACCCTTGTCGGGTCGACCCAAGGACCCCTGTAAGCCCTGATCCTAGTTGGGTCAACGTTAGGACTCCTGTGAACTCTGACCCGCGCTGGACTCCTGTGCTCCCCTCTACTCCTTCCTGTGACATGCCTGTGCTGGAGGAGCAACCTCAGCCCAACCTGAGGTTTGGTTTCCGTGACAGAGTCCACCCCTATAGTGCTAACTCGGGGGGTTCCCCGATGATCCTGGATACTCCTGAGCAGCATCAGTACTCGTGTGGCATTCCTCCATGTTCGGCGAACTACAATCGGTTGTTTTCCATAGCCTGGTTGCGTCGCTTGAGTCGTAGCGCTAAAAGGCCATCCTCACAAGGCCACTGTGTATACTGGTAATTCAACATTAACTGCCGGAAGTTCTTTACTACATTAAATAGTTTGTCATAAGATAACGTTAAAATGTATTTTTAAAACCTTTTGGAGTGCAATATTTTAAAGCGTTTTATCACTGGTATGTTTGAATTTACATTATTCAGTTAATGTGAGGACTTATCATTAAAAATGATTTATTTGCACAAATTAAAACTGTTTAGTTCACCTTATGCATTAGTATTCCAGACGGAATGTTTAGTTCGTGGATCCTTACTACATACATAAATACCGCTGCTGGTTAATCTATTTAATCTATTAATTAATACCTCAAAAGACCAAAATATTATTTTGAATTGCAGTATACAACATTAAGAAAAATCTACTTTGAAATGACTTAGGCCCCTACACATTTTTCGAGGTGGTAACAAATCTAAAACACAAATATGAGAGTATGATAGTAATGATAGAGAGTTGAGATGGCTCAAAAATTTGATTTATCAGTTGTCTTCTAGTAATTTTTGACATGAGAAAAAGTAGCTCGTAAGAGCATGGCATTGTCTTGGTAACATTCTACTATGTAGAGTCATAATATTGAATTGGCCATGATTATTCTCACACTTTTACAATATTTCATCAATTATTTTGTTTGAAAAAACTTATCGGTAGTAGAGTACTATAAGTCTCCTTTTTTCACTGATGTCTAAGGATGTGATTGATGAAATTGTTATAATTATGTTGAGGTACCAACACAGATCAGAGATATGTGCAACCATTGCTCACATTATAGTTGAGAGTATGTCACATTCTCGTAGAAAAGACGTTAGCCTATTTGAAAGATTTGTTATAGTAGATTTGTCAAGTGATTGTATTTAGAGTTTACCTGAACATACCCGCAACCCAGTGTTTAGTGAAATATAAAACACATTTTTAAAGTGCCAGGATCGGTCATAGTTGAAAAGTTACAGATAATTTATATTAATTACAAATATGTGTTTGTTAATATATTCTACACAACATTGTCATTTGAAATAGAGAAATAAAGACACGTTTTTGAGAAGATATTCATTACAAAGTAAATAGTCCAACCTAAATAATGTTACAAGACACAATAATTAATTGTTTTTATTATTAACTCTATTATGTGTTTTATAGACTGCTTCTGATGTGTCAAAAATGCTTTTTAAAAGGAAATTAAATTTTAAAATGTATATATCTATTTAAATTTCCTATTAAAACATCCAATGTAAGAATTAAAAGCTTGTGCATCAATTTTTAATGAAACTAGTGCTATAATTAAAACATTAATTAGATGTTTTAAAAAATCCCTTCTGCTTTTGAAGTGCTGATATATTCGTACTTAACGCTTTCTAGTTTTTCTAGAGAATTTTTTAAATGCATGTTCATGAAACTTGCAAATATTTATGTGTGTTTGGGCTTACCCCAGTATTTTCTATAACACTTTACGAAATTCTGAAAGAACTATTATATATATAACTTAATAAATAGGTAACTTAAGTGTTAGGGAGCATATAAAGTATTCACTACCACCCACTTTTTATTGCCCTAAATATAGCAGTCCTCTTTGTACAACATTCTGAATAAAATATTAATACACCCCAATAATTTCCTACTTGATAATCAATCATATTGATGACAAATATTTCATTTTGAAGAACACAAAACATACTAACACTCTTGAAATACCAAAGAAATGTATTTGAAATAATTGAACATTATCAAAATAATTATGTTGACATCTTCTTACTTTCCTTTCGCATCCTAATCCCAACCAAACCAAACCACATCTGTGATACACCGATCCACTAAGCTATCGACATTAATACAACCATCCTCGAGTAGTCGAGGTATAACTCGAAATATTATATATTATTAAATATCTCTAAAGTCAATTCTTTATTAAATATTATAATTTTGAAAAATAAAAAATCAGAGAAAACTGGAAACAAGATTTAAGAATAAAATTGAACTAATGGCCTAAATATTATATTATTTCATATCATCCACGTGTGGTTGGCCCACCTGTTGCTGCCATCTCACCTCCATGTCACGTCACATCATGGAGTCGTCATGAGAATCAGCCACATAATCAACTTTTAAAACTAAAACCATTTCACTTTACCAATTATACTGATGCGCAGCATAAAATACAGAAAAATACATTTTGATGCAATATTTGGTTTGAGTGTTCCAATTGTCGAATGTCCCACCTATTCGGCCACGAGATAGATAGATAGCTTTTTACTATTAGCCGACATTCTTTTTTATTCTAATCAAATAATTTGTTGCTGAATCCATTGGTAATACCAAACCAAATAAAAAATACAATTTTAATCTATCAATATGTAAGAACTAAATAAGTATATAAGCTCATTTCAATATATATTCTTCAGTTTTCTTTATTTTTTATTTTTCTACAACTTCATAAAAGTGACATTTCCAAATATTCCCAAAAATGAACCTTCTAATGCACAAAAAAAAGAAACACTAGTTGTTGTCTGTATACTTAACAAATGTGATTTAAATCATTTTAGATTTAAGTATATATTGACTTAGAAAGGCTGATTTTGTAAACAAGGTCAATTGCAAAAATCAGCGTTTTCAAACCCTTTCTCTCTATTTCAATGTGAAAGTAAAAAAAAAAAAGCTTTATAGTAGATGCTGGCTTTGTGATAAACTTCAATAATGACCATGTTTTTATAGTGGGTAGTAGTACGCTTGACAAGGAAAGGCAAAGAGGTTATAAATGGAGTGGGAGGAAACATATTGAATTAAATTGTTGTGACCAAATTCAAGTACTAAGTGAATACCGCGGGAAATGTATATCAAGGATTCAAGGAGCCTGGTATCGAACCAGGGTCTCTGTTTGTATTGATGATGTTGTTAACCCATCAATAATTGACCTGGTCTTGTAAATTAAATTTCTATATTTTGATGAATATAATGTTATGAAATACCCACAGACCCATGAACAAAACAAGTGAATGCAAGTGGAATTAATTATTTGAATCAGAATGAAAATTAATTAAATACCAAATTAAAAGTGTTCTTAGTTTTTTTGTTGGCTACTTTTAGTCTTGTTATAGTGTATTTAAAAAGCCCTTTTTATAATTGGGATTTAAGTTAATAAAGTATATACATACATTGTCATAATATTATACACAAATGGAAATCTATCTTTCAGGAGCAACTTTCAGATGTTATTGATTATAATTATTACTGAGAGATGTAAAGTTATTCTAATAAATTCTGAATTTTGTGGATTTGAAGCTTTTCAGTGTTTTCAATGGATACAAGTGCCTTTTTCATGACATATGGATAGTTTTAAAAATGAAGAAAATTTAGGGATCAACATTTTCTGTAACATGCTCATTACGTGCTCATTACGTGCCACCAAGCAAATGATCCTCTTTGCCTTTCACCCAAAATATGTGCTTTGTAGAATTTGTAATGAACTTTTCTTCAAATGTAAATTCAAGGATAAATTTATTGGTCTTCTTTAGTCAATCGGTTTTCTTGCCAAATATTTATTTTATTTTTTAATTGATTCTAAATTTGTTTGCAGTCAACTTGACAAGTTAGGATTTTATGGTATTTATTTATTTATTTGGTCCATAAACACATTTAGTGAAGAGCAGTTTGGAAATAATTTTCAAATGATCAATATTAGCTACAAAAATTTGATATTGTAGAGACTGTATTATTTTTGGTGGGTATAGAATTGAGATTGCCTAAAGATTGCCAACATAACATTAAATATTATATAAATAAAATACAAGTGTCTGATAGTTTTGAATTAAAATAATATTTATATCCTGAACATTCCTTTTGTAACTTACAGTTTTACTTATTGACTTATATTGATTAGTTTTGATTGTAGAAAATATATAATTTTACACCATATTTTTCATAAAACAAAATAATTTTACATTTGATTCGTGTGAAATTAAGAGTATCTTCAAAATAAAAATACAATTTAGATCTACAATAAAATATGTATTGTTTTAAAACATACTATTGTAAAATTATGTCCCAGGACTTAAACCAGTGGTCTTAACACGATTGGACTGTCAGCCAATCACATACGACGACATTGCATCACTAAAAAGGCTTCACGATTAGATGGTTTTATTTGTATATACTTCATCCTGTATAAAGTATTTTAGTATATTTTTTAGTTAATATATTTTCTTGAGAAACATATCCTCCCCTTGTATGCATTCATACACATACAAATGTACATGGACTAACTTCATTTTTTCATAATTATTACTTTTTGTAAAGGAAATGAAAACTTTGCTTATGGCAGAGAAGGCAGCCAACTCTACATTTAATACTGATTTATTAATTTATATAGTTCCAATATTTGTGTTGTACAGTTGACAACACATGTTGCTTGCGGACAGGTCCTACCCCAAATACAACCTATTGGGGTTTTTATAGTACTTTGGAAGGTTGGCAATCTTGTTTTATGTATGTTTGTTTTATATGTATTATTTGTGACCATGGGATGAAAAAAACACACAATAAAATGCTTTAAAAAATGTATATAAATTCTCCTTGTTTATTTTCAAAGTTTAAAATGTCTTGAGACTTGATTGTCCACGTCATAAAAATATAAAACATGATAAGTTTTGTTGACCTTTATTTAATGTTTATGCTCTGAGCAATGTGATGTTGGGGAGATATGTTGCAGTGAAGTGCATTAAAATGCATAATTATTCACCAGGCATAAACCTTGTCAATCATCTTTGTTTTATACTCGAACATTTGACCTGGACCTGGACATACAGTTATATTTCTTGATGTGTTTATAAAAGAATTACAGAATTAAATTTGTTTCATATTTAAATTGATAAAAAGCTGTGAGACTACAAAATAAGTTGACTTTAAACTTACTCAGATAACTAATTTTTTTTTGACAGTTACAAAAGTTATTAAGTTGATATATTCATAAATCAAGTCATGTTATCTGCAGCTGTCATTTTTGATCGATTGTATCAATACCTATAGAAAAACAAAGTAATATAATACAATATAATTAATGTTGGCCAGAAAAAGTTGTTTTGTTCTATAAAGGTATTTGTTGTCAGAATCTACTAAAGCTATATATTCTATTCCAAACTTCATCCTCAAGGCATGATTTATTTTAAAGCATATTAATTGATCTAATTAATTACTTTGAAAATTTATTATAAAGTCAACAAGCCAACATTATTTCATAACATTTACATAAAACATTTTTGTGAGAATGTCTTTAGAGTATTCCTGAACATAATATTGATCAAACTCTAAGCTTGAAGAGATGATTATGATCTCAAATAGGTTATGGTCTAATCTTTTAACTTTATAAACAGTGAATATAGAATTGTTTCTATGTCAGATACGCTGAATTCTAATAAAGGACATCTTGAAGCTGTTTCACAATAAATTACTGTTAAGGTGCTTTGGGACTAAACACTTGAGTTACACATTATTGATTAAAGAAGAGGTTACACATAATTTACTAAAACGAGTAATACAAATTTAATTGGAGAATTAATGTACCCATCTTGTGAAGCTCCAAGGATGTTTTACAACGCACGTTTCTTACAAAGATACAAGGTTGCTATCAAGCGCTAAAATCATTTATAGACACATTTACTATACCATATTGGATATTATTTGTCATTCGTTTTAAAAAAGTTAGTGTAATCCATTTTAATTTGTCAAGAAGAAATAATTTGGAGCTGTATCACTCTTAATAAAGATAAAAAATAAAATAAATATATGAAACAATAAATAAAGGAATATGCTTGGCAGTTTCTGAATAACTTATAATTTGTATACTATATAAATATATTTAAACATACTAAACTAGAATTGTGTTGAGCGATGTTATGTACCAAAATGTGTGGTTACCGACGTCTTTGAACGTCTAAAATAAAAGTACCTGAAAAATTTCACTGTGTTTTCTTTTATTCCGCAGCTCTCACATATCCTCTGATATCCACAGATATTGAAGATGCTTATCCCCATATATTCCTCTGATATCCACGGATATTGAAGGTGTTATCAGCCAAAATAATATCGAGGTATCTGGAACTCCTGCCAAATACTGTACACCCTGATCAACCAATATTAAATAAATGAAATGTTGAATTGACATTGGTTCTAACTAAGAATGCACCTGAGTTCTGGGATTCCTGTCCAGTATCCATTCAAACATGCTGTAAACTATCTGACTGTGATTGGTTCTAACCTAAATAACTACAAACTTTATACTCCCTATCAACATTTTAAAACGTTCTTTAATATGACTTCAATCATGTTCCGGGGAAGTTGGCAATTCTAAATGAAAAAAAAAAAAAAATTGCTGCAGTTTACAACAACAATAATTGGTTTGTTTTTTAAGTTGATTGGAAAATCTAAAACTTATTTTTAATTAAAAAATATATTATACCTATATTCTGTCAATATTTTGCTAATTTTATCCTAAAATAAATGATATGGTGTACCAAACAGACTTTCTCTCGCTTTTATAATAAACTAAACTATAATAACTAAAATTTGTGAATTAAATAATAGTCTATACATTGTTGTAAAACACAACACCAAAGATCGTAAAGGGAAAAAATATTAACACTGTTACTTACTCCATGGCATTTAGGAACTAGGAACACTGTTACAGAAAGATTGAGGAAAGAGAAACATCTTTGTCCACCAAAGAGCATAAGAATCAAATTAATTTTCAAAGACTGAATTAAAAAGTATTATACTTGCTTATAGCTCAGAAACTATTTTATAAAATATATTTAAAATAAACGATAATTATCTTTAATAGTACTACAACTTTACAATGATAAGTTATTTGTATCTCAAATAGTTGCTGAGAAATGAGGAAAATTGGAAAATTTTCCTAATGTAAAGTACCCTCGGCTATTTTCATGAGAAAAATGAGAAAACTTTGCCATCTTGTTTATATGTTAAATAGTGTCTAGTCTAGATATAAAAATTAATCAAAATGGTTAGAGCAAATTTCGAGAAAATCGATTTTCTTTTTTCCCTTCAGTAAACTACCATTAATTTTAGGGTTGGACGTTAATTCCAAAAATCCCTCGGAGGGCCTTAGAAGCCAATACAGTTGAGCATGGTATGAGTTTCGGCTCTAGCCTGAGTACACAACACACAACGCATGGAAATACTTTTTTTATTTAGGGTCATGAAAGTCAACATTTATAAATTTTGAATTCTATTTTTGACATCAATACTTTTCCTCCGAGATGTTGAGATAAGGTAAAAATTGAATAATTTTCAGAAAAAACAAATGACTGGTCACCATTTTCAAATACAAGACAGTCTTTCTTGACTGTTTCAACACAGAACACTGGCGCTGTGTAGTAGTGATGAGAGGAACTAGGCCCCTAATGCAAATACCGTCAAAAATATATTAAGGGGTTTCACTCAAAACATGATGTATCATTAGCTTCATAGACCTGGTTTTAATAAGATTTTTTTAGCGTCTTACCTTGACTGATTACACTATGTTTTATCTTAAAACTACACCATAGTGGAACCAAGCAAGGTAAGTTTACTACCTTACGAGTAAATGGAATGGCAAGGCCGTAGCCAGCCAATAATTTGGGGGGGTTGGGGGGGGGGGGAGAACCCCCAATCGCCGGAGGCTAGAAAAAAGTATAAATGATAAACATTTCTAGAAGCTCAGAAGTTTTTTTATGGCAACATAACCCCCTAATTTGTACTTGTGCCTTAATTTTGATATTGTTTGAACCATAAATAAAGCATATATATTTTGTTATAAATTTAGGGGGGTTGAACCCACAAATCCCCCCCACTACGACCTTGAGAATGAGTACTACATTTATAGCAGAAAGTTCAGCTGATCTTGCAACATAATCAAATAAGCTTTGAACCAACTCGGATACTTGTTGAAAAATAAACCATTAAAATCATATTACTTGGTTCTAATCTGTAATGTTAGCGACACTTGTAATGTAGGTCCACTAATTTTTCTAATCCACCCCGCCTTGAGTTATTTTTAGTTAATTTCCCCTCCCCCCTCTTTTGCATAATTTATAAGAAGATGTGAAAAGTGAGCTTTATTAATACAATGTGTAAATAATTTGTTCCTACTTACCATTGTTCTTTATTGTTTATCTTTGGATACTTCAAGGTCAGTAAGATGAAGGAGGAGGGGGGTCCTTCTGTGTCCCAAAGTGTATTAGATAACACCCAAATTTCTGGAACGGACCAAACAAATACCTAACGTTTCTTAAGTGTGAGCATCTGGCTTATATAGTTGGGTAGGGGGAGTACCGCGTATGCTGGATGAGCCCCCTCCTCCCCCCCACCCCGGTTACTCGGCAGACCACGTGACATTGGTCAGACCAACTGGCGCGCAGTAGCGGCGCGCACGTGACATTGGTCAGACCAGCAGTAGCGGCGCGTACAATAATGCATACATGTTTCACTCATTTGTGTCTCAAATATTGTACGTTATTATTCTCCATGTAGTGTTAGAACTATACTACTATTAGTTTTGTATCCGAAAATCCTCTATTATCAGAGGCCAACAACAAAACAATAAGAAAGGTTAGGCTTGTTGAAAAATTAATGATGAGATTGGATCAATTCTTCCTATAGAATTAAAAAATAGTGTGTATAGTTAAGATGTTTCCAATATATTCGTAAAAATCAATGAGTGGATATACAAAAATATTCTCACGATGATTTTTGTAATGTTATTGAAAATATGTAGTGGATGATACAGAAAATCTTTGTCAGGAAACAGTAAAGGATTGTATGAAATTATATAGCAGTGAACTACATTAAAATAGTTATAATTTTTATATTTAACTTTATGTTTAAATAATAATTACACAATGAATATCATATGTTATCTATATATACTTGTAAGTACTCAGATCCGGTTTAAATTTTAATTACTATTCTTAGCTTGTCATAGAACTCTAAAAAAAAAAGTTATAAACGTTTACATAGCCTATATGATATTTTACAAGTTATAAGTAAATACTAGACATTAGAGTAAATATTGAACTTCACTGACCTTTAAAAAGAATTAACTTGCTATTAAAACTTTTTTTTTATTGTAGTTTTTCAGTTAGACATTTTCCCTCGTGGTGTAACCTTATTTTAAAGTACTGAAATAGTACAGACTTTATTAGGTGAACCCCGTGATCATTAAGTGGCTCTTGATCAAGAACATGTTCCTTATGGGAAACTAAATGTATCATTCCAAATATTTATAGTAAGATACAGCACTGGGTCTTTCCTTATTCTTCCCACAAAATTTCGGTACTCGGAAAGTGGTCTCTTGCAGTTTTACACATGTGTACGACGTCACCCGATGCTATTTTCAAGCCACCCATATTTTTACGGTTCAATAGCATGGAGTTTGATAACACAATGGATTTACTTTGAACTGAGTCCAAACATGTGTCACAATTAACGGTCTTTAGTAACTTTTTGTTATAAAACCAGCTATATATGCCACAGTGTCGCAATTGTAAGAAGAAAGCTTCAACAGATCACAACTGAGAGGACCATCTGGATTTATACAAGTAAGCCCTAAACCCCAGTTTTCCTGTTGGTCTTTAAAATAAATTCCCGATTTTTGAGTTTTGAGGCCTTTAAAATATTCTTCACACTCCAACAAATACTGCATCACAGAACTCTCATTGTGATGCTTAATTTGAGACTTGTATCCCTTGTTTGAGAGATTCCTAGTGTTTAGTATGTCAAATAAATTGTTGATCCTACGAATAAAGTCAACCGAAGGTTGATTGTATGCCTAGAAATAGCCGAGCTTAGTTCAACCCAAATCATGCGAATGAATAGAAGTGACAACCACAGTGACAAGGAAATACAAGAAAGGATAGGATACCCAAAGCATAAGAGAGAGGGAATTATTGCAAGTTCAAAGACACTGTTGTATACAAATCTTTCCATTGTTTAATGTTAGGCACCATTTTAGCAAACATGGTTGCCCCTAACAAGCGTGTTAGGCAAGAAGCACCAGACTTTAACTTAGACCCAACCATAGATGTCTTGGTTGGGTCCAAGTTAGAGAAGGATGTACCTTATTTAAGAAGAACAAGCACACATTCTAGAACAAAAGTGTGGTAACCAGAATACTACATTGATTTAAGTCTGGGGGAATAATTTAAGATGTGGTTAAGCAACGATACATAACTCTACTCCAGCCTTACGGCTACAAGTCATTAACCAGATCAGCTTGGACCAGAAAGGTTGTTAAACAATATCCAAAACTAGAAAGTCCTTATTTAAGGAGTTACACCGAAGGAAATTAACTGAGCTAACTAGTATGTATTAACTTTAGAAAGAGTTACATGACATAAAAGTTAAGTTCCAATAGCTGGAATCATAGGTTTACAAATAGTCATAGGAGAGCTATCATGAATCCAGGCTCTAAGGATATTATGACAGGCCTATTCCTCATTAGTACTGCCTGGTCATCCAATAGTATAGTTAATACTCAACAATAGTCTGGAGACAGACTATAACAATAGCAATCGGTCAATATTTAAAAGGCCAAGCGGCGCCTGAAGGGAGCCGGACAAAATAAACAACACCACGCGGGCCACCCGTCTGGAATAGAAGAATACCCACGAGGTGATCACCGTGCAAAGGTACAACAGTAGGTAAACTACAGACTGATAGCAGTCAAAGACACAACTAGGTCATGGAACAAAGACATGGATTAACCTGAGCTTCCCTTTTTCCCAATCTAAAAGGTTAAACCATCTAAAACATGGTCACACAGTGCAGGGCATTGGGCTATCTCCCAACTATTGAAGACTAGTCATATGGACATAGTAAAACAATACACAAACTCTATCAAAAAGTACTAACTTTTAAGCTAAAGAATTTAGATTTTAACAGATATTGCATTATCTGCGATGAGGAGGTGAGACTGACGTGTAAATCATCGTGACCACCACTTGAATTCCGACCAGTTCTTGACCTTGGATGACCTTGGATGTTTTTACGACGAGTAGTTAGAAATGAATACAATAATGAAGCGGGAGGTGAGGCTTTATATATGAATGAAACTGACGTGTAAGAAGTGGAGGAAAAAGGGGGGGGGGGCTTCTAGAAGAAACTGGGCGAACCGTCCAAGGCATCACATTTCTGTCGAGTCGTGCTAGCTGACAAGATGTGGCTCAAGTGTCTTCCTGTTCTATTTGGACGTCAAGTTGGACAGAACTCACATGTACCGTGCCGTATTCAACAACACAATTACACAGTCAGTTAATAATCTGCCACAATTAATTAGGATTCGTTAATTCTTGTATGTATTGACATGTGTATTAATTAGGTACTTTTTTAAATTTACAGGCTAATAGTAATTAGCATGTTACACACTTATGGTCTCCTCTACCAGAGTGGTCCACCACCTTTAACTGGTTTTGTTAGTTGATCATTTATTTATTGAACTCCCTTGTACCGTGAATATCACCTCAGAACATTTGATAAAAATATTTCATTGTTTTCTGTCGGTTACTACGAAATTTTGTTCAAAATCTAATTCGGAACTTATTACGAGCGGGCGTTGGAAAGCCGAACTTGTAGTAGAGTTGAGCAACCAACCCCCGCTTACAAGGGGTTGTTATTAACTGGTTGTCTCTCTCCGAGGGAAATTAGCGCAGCCCTCGCGACCCTGAAATACCGGGCGGCTGCATCAACTTAGACTATTGTTCGCCAACTTTCCCTTCCACTCCGAGCAAAAACAAGAAAATATATTAGAACTCTTTAACAGTGAAACCTTCTCTTACGAATGGAGGCAGAAAACTCCACATTCCATCAAGTTCGCCTTCTCTTGGAATTCGTTTGTAAGCTGTCTCATCCCGTGCCTGAGTGGTCAGAGAGGCTAACTGCAGGTCTGGAGGACCCTGGTTCTATCACAGGATTGACTGCAGGTCTGGAGGACCCTGGTTCTATCACAGGGCTGGCTGCAGGTCTGGAGGACCCTGGTTCTATCACAGGGCTGACTGCATGTCTGGAGGACCCTGGTTCTATCTCAGGACTGCAGGCCTGGAGGATCCTGGTTCTATCACAACACTGACTGCAGGTCTGGAGGACCCTGGTTATATCACAGCACTGACTGCAGGTCTGGAGGACCCTGGTTCTATCACAGCACTGACTGCAGGTTTGGAGGACCCTGGTTCTATCACAGCACTGACTGCAGGTCTAGAGGACCCTGGTTCTATCTCTGGACTGCAGGCCTGGAGGACCCTGGTTCTATCACAGGATTGACTGCAGGCCTGGAGGACCCTGGTTCTATCACAGGATTGACTGCAGGCCTGGAGGACCCTGGTTCTATCTCAGGACTGACTGCATGTCTGGAGGACCCTGGTTCTATCACAGGGCTGACTGCAGGTCTGGAGGACCCTGGTTCTATCACAGGACTGCAGGCCTAGAGGACCCTGGTTCTATCACAAGTGAGCCCAACACATTTAACCTGAGTCTGAGCTCTTCTTATTACTAGATGACCTTCGTCTCCGCCGAGATTGTTGAAAAGCTACTTCTGAATGGAACTGGTTTGAGACCAGACTGGAACACATTTTAATATCCCTCCTTTAATAAAATAATCAAGGTTTGGTTGGTTCGGAGCTCACTAGAAGCTCGAGTCCAGCGCTAATAAATAATTACACTTGTTTTAAAAGCGCATGAGATACTAAAATAAAATGTCCTTATTCTTAAATTAATGACCCAAAAATATTATAAAGTAACATTCTACAGACCTGGCTAGAAAGGACGCCTGTACCTGGTTAGAAAGGACGCTTGTACCTGGCTAGAAAGGACGCCTGTACCTAATTAGAAAGGACGCCTGTACCTGGCTAAAAAGGACGCCTGTACCTGGTTAAAAAGGACGCCTGTACCTGGCTAGAAAGGACGCCTGTACCTGGCTAGAAAGGACGCCTGTACCTAATTAGAAAGGACGCCTGTACCTGGTTAGAAAGGACGCCTGTACCTGGCTAAAAAGGACGCCTTTACCTGGCTAGAAAGGACGCCTGTACCTGGCTAAGAAAGGACGCCTGTACCTAATTAGAAAGGACGCCTGTACCTGGTTTAAAAGGACGCCTGTACCTGGCTAGAAAGGATGTTTGTTAACCTGGCTAAAAGGATGCCTTACCTGGCTAGAAACGACGCCTGTACCTGGCTAGAAAGGACGCCTGTACCTAATTAGAAAGGACGCCTGTACCTAATTAGAAAGGACACCTGTACCTGGCTAGAAAGGACGCCTGTACCTTATTAGAAAGGACGCCTGTACCTGGCTAGAAAGGACGCCTGTACCTAATTAGAAAGGACGCCTGTACCTGGTTAGAAAGGACGCCTGTACCTGGCTAGAAAGGATGTCTGTACCTGGCTAGAAAGGATGCCTGTACCTATATTAATTCTGCCTCGTCCAGCTCTGACGATGTCACGACTCCATGTTTTGAAACCACTGGGTGTGTTCGAGAACTCTACCTAAATAATGCTAGCTTTTAATAACAAATAAACCAAACGATGGTTGAATCACAATCCTAAGAACTGAAAAAAATACAAATAAAACACTATAGCACAAAATACACACAAAAATCAATGAATGAGTTGCACTGGGCAGTACTTAAATACAATGTACACAACCATTGATTGGGCCTTTTCTTCATGTTATTTGTGTTTCAATATTTCCATACAACATATACTCCTCTCCACCAGGTTACAACACTGTCTAGAGCTACCCTCCACTCAGGTTACAACACTGTCTAGAGCACCCTCCACCCAGGTTACAACACGTCTAGCACTCTCCACCCAGTTACAACACGTCTAGGCTACCCTCCACTCAGGTTACAACACTTCTAGACATCTCACCAGTTACACTTCTAGAGCCCTCGCCAGTTACACACGTTAGACACCTCCACCCAGGTTACAACATGTCTAGAGCACCCCACTCAGGTTACAACACTGTCTAGAGCCACCCTCCGCCAGGTACAACACGTCAAGCACTCTCCACAGGTACAACACTGTCTAGAGCCCCTCACGTACAACACTCTGAGCTACCCTCCACCCAGTTACAACACTGTCTAGAGCTACCCTCCACCCGGTTACAACACTGTCTAGAGCACCCTCCACTCAGTACAACACTGTCTAGCATCTACCAGGTACAACACTGTCTAGAGCTACCCTCCACCCAGGTTACAACACGGTCTAGAGCACTCTCCACCCAGGTTACAACACTGTCTAGAGCTACCCTCCACTCCAGGTTACAACACTGTCTAGAGCCACCCTCCACTCAGTACAACACTGTCTAGGCCACCCGCCCAGGTTACAACACTGTCTAAGCACCCTCCCCAGGTCACTCAGGCACCTCCACCAGTTACAACACTGTCTAGAGCCACCCTCCACCCAGGTTACAACACTGTCTATAGCCACCCTCCACCCAGGTCATGTCACTAATGAGAGATATCTAAATGGTAAATAATACCTTATAGCCATGTTGGTGTTGTTGGTACGGTCAGAAAGGGATCTCCATGAAATGTAGCGATGTATAATAAGGAACAAGTGGAACGGCGGACCAACACTGGTGTTAACAAATACAGAGATTCACTGTTTGTCCGGTCACTATCCAGATATTACCATTTATTTCGCTAGGGTTGTTCTAGGTTAAGTTGATTTTGTTAATCCTGTGAATGATCCAATATTTGAGGACAATCATTTGTAAAAGCTCCTTGTTTTTTATTTGAAGGCAGGACAGATGCTCCCTGAAAAACAAAACTTTCCTTTCAGGTTCGTTTCGTCATTCCCTGTTCGCTGAGAATAGGGAGCGAGGGACTAACAGGTTCCTCTCCTCTCCTCTTTGTTCTCTTCCTCCACATCGTTTTCAAACAGCGAGGGGAGCATATACCCTCAGAGGGACTTTAGGGCTGGCTCAGTCAACCCTCCACCCCCTCCACCCTTACGTACTTCAGGCGAATTCATTTGATTCGGAAACTAAAAGAGAGAGATAAAAAATGGAAGGAGAAAAAAATCTGGAAAGTCGATTTATATTTTATATTGCCTTTCAGTCGTATTAAACTTTGGGAGTGAAAGTCCGCTTCACTATCCGTGCTTCCAAAATGTACATGCCTCACTCGATACCTGAGCTGTAGGTCATACTCGAGCTAGTAGGTCAAGTAGTGCCCAACATGTCCTAGTCTCATTCTTGTGGGAGGGTCAATTTTCATAGGAAGGAACATATCCAACAGCTAGAACAATTACTAGATCAACTGTCATGTATTCATACGTCAGGTCATGTGATCTGAAGCTGTAACTATTGATAGGAATTAACAATACTTATAACATAACAATAGTATATAGTTGAATGTTATCAACGAAGCCCGGAATTTGATGACCTATAATATGAACAAAATTGTAAACTAAAATATAAACACACAGTGACAAGCCTATAACCTCTAGTTGAATATAGCATTAATTTACAAATACCTGGTTGTAATACCTCACCAGGTATGTGTTTGTATCTTACAATCGTACTAAGAGGATACAGGCCTCATTGCCTACATGATATTCTCACACCGACAGATGTGTATTGAAAACATTTAGGTGCATGATAAAATATCGATACTTTAAAAAGATACTTATTCAACACAAATGCCTTAACATTTCTCAAAAATGCCTAAATATGACTTTAAAATGCCTGAGAATTAAAAAAAAAAACAAGCAAATATGACCTAAGATTCCAAAATGTCAAAAAAAAAAGTTCAGAAATGACCTAGAAAATATAAATGTCTGTAGCCAGGGGATGTTGAATAGAATGTATGTATTTACGAGCTTTGTATGTAATGAACAAAAAAAAAAAAATTAAAGTCATCAAAATCCGGGTCAATGTTGATCAAAAGTTGTATTTTCTAAAAGCTTCTTCCTGTGAAGATTGGACTGTAACATTATCAAGCTGAGGAAGTACCCTAATATGATAGTTCATTTAACGACGCATTTTTGTTGTCCAATATAAGTATATTATTATTATTATTATTATTATTATTATAATTATTATTATTATTATTATGTGTTCAGTAGCTTTTTATTTTAATATTGTAAACACAGTAACTCATCAGTTGTTGAATATATCGCAGGTATAAGGTATTTAATATTGTACACACAGTAACCTCATCAGTTGTTGAATATATCGCAGGTATCAGGTATTTAATATTGTACACACAGTAACCTCATCAGTTGTTGAATATATCGCAGGTATCAGGTATTTAATATTGTACACACAGTAACCTCATCAGTTGTTGAATATATCGCAGGTATCAGGTATTTAATATTTATTTACTCAAGCAATATTTTAGATAGAAAGTTATAAAAACCATGAAATTTATATAAATATAAAGGGGATGTAAGATACTAAGAGATGAGATTTATGTGAGAGAGAATCTCATATGACGTCACGAGCTCGTCCAACTTAGACAGTCAACTGTTGAAATACGGGGAAACATGAATCTCATTTAAACACTTCAAACCAGAAAGAGAGAAAAGACAGCACTACTTTAGCAGAGCCTCAAGCTATAATTTAAAACACTAAATTGCCACTTATCTGGTTTGCACTTAGAACACTTTAATTAATTAAGAATACAATACAAAAACCACTCAAACAAAGTATATTTTCCTTGCTAGACAAACCTACAGGGTGGTTACGCAATCTTGAAACTCCGGTAGCTACTAGTTATCAGTTTAGCCACGACAATCAGTCTGTAGAGAGATAGATCTAGACCCTGCCCGGTATAAACCCAGGGCCATCCAAGTGTGGAGCAGAGAGCGGCCCTTATCAGCGTGACCTTCCTTGTCTTCGACACACAGATAATGTCTCCTGACGTCACAGTTCTTATCAGTCATCCTCCCTGTCAGCTGAACTACCTCACAATGACGAGGATCAGGATTCAACTGGTTCATGTGTTGTCCTCCCTGTCAGCTGAACTACCTCACAATGACGAGGATCAGGATTCAACTGGTTCATGTGTTGTCCTCACTGTCAGCTGTCACAATGACGAGGATCAGGATTCAACTGGTTCCTGTGTTGTCCTCACTGTCAGCTGTCACAATGACGAGGATCAGGATTCAACTGGTTCCTGTGTCGTCCTCACTGTCAGCTGAACTACCTCACAATGACAAGGATCAGGATTCAACTGGTTCCTGTGTTGTCCTCACTGTCAGCTGTCACAATGACATGGATCAGGATTCAACTGGTTCATGTGTTGTCCTCACTGTCAGCTGTCACAATGACATGGATCAGGATTCAACTGGTTCCTGTGTTGTCCTCACTGTCAGATGTCACAATGACGAGGATCAGGATTCAACTGGTTCATGTGTTGTCCTCACTGTCAGCTGTCACAATGACGAGGATCAGGATCCAACTGGTTCCTGTGTTGTCCTCACTGTCAGCTGTCACAATGACGAGGATCAGGATTCAACTGGTTCCTGTGTCGTCCTCACTGTCAGCTGAACTACCTCACAATGACAAGGATCAGGATTCAACTGGTTCCTGTGTTGTCCTCACTGTCAGCTGTCACAATGACATGGATCAGGATTCAACTGGTTCATGTGTTGTCCTCACTGTCAGCTGTCACAATGACATGGATCAGGATTCAACTGGTTCCTGTGTCGTCCTCACTGTCAGCTGAACTACCTCACAATGACAAGGATCAGGATTCAACTGGTTCATGTGTTGTCCTCACTGTCAGCTGTCACAATGACGAGAATCAGGATTCAACTGGTTCCTGTGTCGTCCTCACTGTCAGCTGAACTACCTCACAATGACAAGGATCAGGATTCAACTGGTCCATGTGTTGTCCTCAATGTCAGCTGTCACAATGACGAGGATCAGGATTCAACTGGTTCCTGTAATATTTTCACTGACAAAAGAAATACTTGTTGCTATTATGAATACGAATCAGTCGAACCACAAACACAGGCCACAGTACAATAATCTGCCATTTATCTTTGGATTTGAGATTACAGTTTATATTCTAGGTAAGTTCTCCTTCCTTTTGAAATGCATCAGACATGACTAGAATTAAAATTATTAATTAATCCTGTATTTATTTCTTATCAGTTTTCAAGTTTGAAAAATGTGTGCACCTCTTGAGTGGTTCCTCTACAATTTTACCAAATTTCAGCTTTCTATCTCATTTAGAAGTACATACTAACAATTATCTGGACACTACATACATACATACATCAGAATTTTATTAATACAGACTATAAAATGACAATAATGATATAAAACTAAATGCAATAAATTTTTATCGTAATAAAATTACATCTCGGCTGACTAATTGTTATTAGAAAAATATTTTTAAATAAGTTTTTTTTACCTAGTTTTTGGGTCATTTTATATCAAATAACTTGTTTTAAATTTCAATGAACTACCAATCATTTCCGAGATATGCCTATATATTTATGTGTTTACAATATTTTTTTTCAATTGATTCACAATAAATTACATTTTTCGACAAGTTAGAAATTCGCCTCATAAAGTTTAGAATATATTTTAAGTTTTTATTCTGAGTCGTCAATATTTTCCCCTGAATATGTTATTTTTTGTCAATTGGATCTTCAAACAATCTTATTCTTCTCAAGTTAGAAATTTTACATAAACATTTATCTTCAAGAAAATATCCTTAAACCTTTAGAGAAAGCAGTCCTGCCAACCGAGCAGAACGTAGAGAACATGGCGTAGTGTTAACTTCCTCACAACCGAGCAGAACATAGAGAACATGGTGTAGTGTTAACTTCCTCACAACCGAGCAGAACATAGAGAACATGGTGTAGTGTTAAATTCTTCACAACCGAACAGAACATAGAGAACATGGTGTAGTGTTAAATTCTTCACAACCGAGCAGAACATAGAGAACATGGTGTAGTGTTAAATTCTTCACAACTGAGCAGAACATAGAGAACATGGTGTAGTGTTAAATTCTTCACAACCGAGCAGAACATAGAGAACATGGTGTAGTGTTAAATTCTTCACAACCGAGCAGAACATAGAGAACATGGCGTAGTTATACATATTTTGAACCTCAGCTATATTTTATAAGGTAAACACAAGTCTTTTTACTCTGTTTGATTTATTCCAATGAAAAAATACTCGATTCAGAAACTTTCACAGTCGGAAATAGAATGTTTTTTTATTTGCGACAGCTTTAAAGTTTGAACATTTGGATGTTAGCGCGTGGACCTCACATACAGCGTGGTTACAGACCAAGTGAACTACAGCGTGGCTACAGACCAAGTGAGCTACAGCGGGCTACAGACCAAGTGAGCTACAGTGGGCTACAGCGGGCTACAGACCAAGTGAGCTACAGCGGGCTACAGACCAAGTGAGCTACAGTGGGCTACAGCGGGCTACAGACCAAGTGAGCTACAGCGGGCTACAGACCAAGTGAGCTACAGCGGGCTACAGACCAAGTGAGCTACAGCGGGCTACAGATCAAGTGAGCTACAGCGGGCTACAGACCAAGTGAGAAGTTGAATACCATTTTTCCTTGTACAGTATATTTTCAGGGAAGAAGGCTTCCAGAACCTTCCAATATCATTATATTTCACCATTATTTCGCAAGCTTTTGGAAATGAGATAATGAACCAAAGTTATTTGGGAGTGGCTTGTTCACAAATACTCGGGAAAGGGGTGTTAAGCCGGCGACAGAGAGGAGTTGTCAACACATCAACAACCAGAAGAGAACATTTTATAACACACACAGATTCATTGAGTTTAAATTGTTCATTAACTTGAAATATGTTCAGGGTGGGAACTTTGGATTTGGAATATTAAGAAAGGGGAAATCTAAATCATTACAATGGAGAACAAGGGAACAAAGCAAACATGAAAAACAAGGGAACAAAGCAAATATGGAGAACAAGGGAACAAAGCAAACATGGAGAACAAGGGAACAAAGCAAACATGGAGAACAAGGGAACAAAGCAAACATGGAGAACAGGAGAACAAAGCAAATATGGAGAACAAGGGAACAAAGCAAACATGGAGAACAAGGGAACAAAGCAAATATGGAGAACAAGGGAACAAAGCAAATATGGAGAACAAGGGAACAAAGCAAACATGAAGAACAAGGGAACAAAGCAAACATGAAGAACAAGGGAACAAAGCAAACATGAAGAACAGGGGAACAAAGCAAACATGGAGAACAGGGGAACAAAGCAAATATGGAGAACAAGGGAACAAAGCAAACATGGAGAACAAGGGAACAAAGCAAACATGGAGAACAAGGGAACAAAGCAAACATGGAGAACAAGGGAACAAAGCAAATATGGAGAACAAGGGAACAAAGCAAACATGAAGAACAAGGGAACAAAGCAAATATGGAGAACAAGGGAACAAAGCAAACATGGAGAACAGGGGAACAAAGCAAACATGGATAACAGGGGAACAAAGCAAACATAGAGAACAAGGGAACAAAGCAAACATGGAGAACAAGGGAACAAAGCAAATATGGAGAACAAGGGAACAAAGCAAACATGAAGAACAAGGGAACAAAGCAAATATGGAGAACAAGGGAACAAAGCAAACATGGAGAACAAGGGAACAAAGCAAACATGGAGAACAAGGGAACAAAGCAAACATGAAGAACAGGGGAACAAAGCAAACATGGAGAACAGGGGAACAAAGCAAACATAGAGAACAAGGGAACAAAGCAAACATGGAGAACAAGGGAACAAAGCAAACATGGAGAACAAGGGAACAAAGCAAACATGGAGAACAAGGGAACAAAGCAAACATGGAGAACAAGGGAACAAAGCAAACATGGAGAACAAGGGAACAGAGCAAATATGGAGAACAAGGGAACAAAGCAAACATGGAGAACAGGAGAACAAAGCAAACATGGAGAACAAGGGAACAAAGCAAATATGGAGAACATGGAACAAAGCAAACATGGAGAACAAGGGAACAAAGCAAACATGGAGAACAAGGGAACAAAGCAAACATGGAGAACAAGGGAACAAAGCAAACATGGAGAACAAGGGAACAGAGCAAATATGGAGAACATGGAACAAAGCAAACATGGAGAACAGGAGAACAAAGCAAACATGGATAACAGGGGAACAAAGCAAACATGGAGAACAAGGCGAATGTTGAAAGAACATAGAATGGTATTTATTATCAGAGTAATAAACTGCATCGATGGACATGAGGACTAAGACGCCAACCTAATCCTATCCTGTGGCGTGGTGGTCAGATCTAGAATCCCGGTCGGTGCATTGAACGTGGTTTTCCAATCTAACTTCATACAAATGCGGGTACATTAAGACAAAATGCTATGACTTGATTAGAGAAAGCGCCACTTATCCAATTCCCCGCACTCACGCCATTTCCGAGCTGATAAAGAAACAGAAGGTTTCAAGCATTCATGACACACATGCACACACTTCCTTTCATTACACATGTGTGTGAGAATACAGCATGTAGGATCTATGGGGATTAATGTGCTTCATTTCCATGTATGTGGGGCAGGGTAGCTTGACTCGTGACGTCATGGGGGTGCTCACCTCCAACCCTTGCCACCCCCACATATTGATATTAACCCTCACACTCCTCTTAGTGAGATTCGCGTACAGTCCCTGGACCGTAAAACGACAGTAGAACACTTTACTCTTTAGTTTGATTATAAACTATTTGCTAGGGGAGCCGACTATACATGTTTTAAACAGTTAGGACTCGATTATTTGAAGAGTCATAATTTCAACTTTTAAAATTTACAAATGCAACAAGGACCTGTTTTTTATATTCCAGTTTCACGATCCCCAGACTAGCCTAGGATGCTGTAATCCCCCGATGTGCACCGCTCAATCCTCCAATCACAGTTCGATGCCCGAGTGAAGCCTATTAGTTCAGTCACTTCATTCTGTTGATGGTTGTAATACTCGGTAAGGGCTGGATGCATTTTAATTAAGCTAGGGGGCAAGGATGAAGAAGGTAGACTTTAGAAGGAATGTACACGAGTTGGGCTGTGGACAAACTGGACAAACCAGTCTCTATCCCTGTGTTTATAAAGTGGTCAGTCCCTGGCCCTATGTTTATAAAGTGGTCAGTCCTAGGTCCTGTGTTTATAAAGAGATCAGTCTCTATCCCTGTGTTTATAAAGGGGTCAGTCCCTGGCCCTATGTTTATAAAGTGGTCAGTCCTACGTCCTGTGTTTATAAAGTGGTCAGTCTTAGGTCCTGTGTTTATAAAGTGGTCAGTCTCTGGTCCTGTGTTTATAAAGTGGTCAGTCTCTGGCCCTGTTTATAAAGTGGCAGTCTCTGGTCCTGTGTTTATAAAGTGGTCAGTCCCTGGCCCTATGTTTATAAAGTGGTCAGTCCCTGCCCTATGTTTATAAAGTGGTCAGTCCCTGGCCCTATGTTTATAAAGTGGTCAGTCCTAGGTCCTGTGTTTATAAAGTGGTCAGTCTCTGGCCCTGTTTATAAAGTGATCAGTCTCTGGTCCTGTGTTTATAAAGTGGTCAGTCTCTGTCCTGTGTTTATAAAGTGGTCAGTCCTATGTCCTGTGTTTATAAAGTGGTTAGTCTCTGACCCTGTGTTTATAAAGTGGTCAGTCCTATGTCCTGTGTTTATAAAGTGGTCAGTCCTAGGTCCTGTGTTTATAAAGTGGTCAGTCCTAGGTCCTGTGTTTATAAAGTGGTCAGTCCTAGGTCCTGTGTTTATAAAGTGGTTAGTCTCTGACCCTGTGTTTATAAAGTGGTCAGTCCCTGGCACTGTGTTTATAAAGTGGTCAGTCTCTGACCATGTGTTTATAAAGTGGTCAGTCTCTGGCCCTGTGTTTATAAAGTGGTCAGTATCTGGTCCTGTGTTTATAAAGTTGTCAGTCCCAAACCACCCTCGCAGACTAGAGAAGGAAGGTTCACACATATCGACCCTGCCTAAACCTGTCCTCCATAATTGAACACTTACTAACCACGCGGGCTACTCGAGGGAGAGAACAGTTCGGTCTCATCTTGTCTGGCTCATTGGTACAAGGAGGTATGGATTCAAATCCGGGTGGTTGTACCGACGTGACTTTTTCTAAATGGTTTCCCGCTTTCCCTCCACGAAAATGCTGGTACACTTTCTTTAAATTCTATGTTCCTCCCCAATCATTGTAATTATGGCCCGGGTGGATGGTAAGGGAATATCAAGCTCTGGAGTATCAAGCTCTGGAGTATCAAGCTCTGGAGAATCAAGCTCTGGATTATCAAGTTCCTTGGAGGATCAAGCTCTGGAGTATCAAGCTTTGGAGGATCAAGTTCTGGAGGATCAAGTTCTGGAGTATAAATCTCTGGAGGATCAAGCTCTGGAGGATCAAGTTCCTTGGAGGATCAATCTCTGGAGTATCAAGCTCTGTAGGATCAAGTTCTGGAGTATCAATCTCTGGAGGATCAAGTTCTGGAGGATCAAGCTCTGGACGATCAAGCTCTGGAGTATCAAGTTCCTTGGAGGATCAAGCTCTGGAGTATCAAGCTCTGGAGGATCAAGTTCCTTGGAGGATCAAGCTCTGGAGTATCAAGTTCCTTGGAGGATCAAGCTCTGGAGTATCAAGCTCTGGAGGATCAAGCTCTGGAGTATAGAGTTCTTTGGAGGATCAAGCTCTGGAGTATCAAGCTCTGGAGGATCAAGCTCTGGAGGATAGAGTTCTTTGGAGTATCAAGCTCTGGAGGATCAAGCTCTGGAGTATAGAGTTCTTTGGAGTATCAAGCTCTGGAGTATCAAGCTCTGGAAGATCAAGCTCTGGAGGATCAAGCTCTGGAGTATCAAGCTCTGGAGTATCAAGCTCTGGAGGATCAAGCTCTGGAGGATCAAGCTCTGGAGGATCAAGCTCTGGAGTATAGAGTTCTTTGGAGGATCAAGCTCTGGAGTATCAAGCTCTGGAGGTTCAAGCTCTGGAGTATCAAGCTCTGGAGGATCAAGTTCTGGAGTATCAATCTCTGGAGGATCAAGCTCTGGAGTATCAAGTTCTGGAGTATCAAGCTCTGGAGGATCAAGCTCTGGAGTATCAAGCTCTGAAGTATCAAGCTCTGGAGGATCAAGTTCCTTGGAGGATCAAGATCTGGAGTATCAAGTTCCTTGGAGGATCAAGCTCTGGAGTATCAAGCTCTGGAGGATCAAGTTCCTTGGAGGATCAAGCTCTGGAGTATCAAGCTCTGGAGGATCAAGTTCCTTGGAGGATCAAGATCTGGAGTATCAAGCTCTGGAGGATCAAGTTCCTTGGAGGATCAAGCTCTGGAGTATCAAGCTCTGGAGTATCAAGCTCTGGAGGATCAAGTTCCTTGGAGGATCAAGCTCTGGAGTATCAAGCTCTGGAGGATCAAGTTCCTTGGAGGATCAAGCTCTGGAGTATCAAGCTCTGGAGGATCAAGTTCCTTGGAGGAAACCCCACCACTAGACAATCCGGCCGGATGAATCTAATTGAAGAGTTTTTACAAATAAGTGTCGGTAGCTCAGTGGTCAGGGACCATCCGTCCTCTTGATGGAACTGGTCCTGTTTCTTAGCGAGGTTGTAGTCAGAGGGGTTGACGTTCCACTCATCTGCTCAATGTCCCCCACACGTGTTGCCACTAGAAGGGTTGAGCTTGCCCACATCTCTCCATCTGCTCTCTACCCAGTGACGTCACTCTGCTCTCTACCCAGTGACGTCACTGTGCCGTGCTGATAAAGCGGGTGCTCGGGCTACACGAGTGCGTTGGGGGAGGATTTTATTCTCCCATTGGGGTTTCTCAAACTCTTTCTGGGCTAATGCCTCACCAATACTTCCTTGTGTTAGGTTAAATAATCTGTGAGTCAGATAGTCAGCTCTGACACTCTCTACGCTAGTGTTAGTCAGCTCTGACACTCTCTACCCTGGTGTTAGTCAGCTCTGACACTCTCTACCCTGGTGTTAGTCAGCTCTGACACTCTTTACCCTGGTGTTAGTCAGCTCTGACACTCTCTACCCTGGTGTTAGTCAGCTCTGACACTCTCTACCCTGGTGTTAGTCAGCTCTGACACTCTCTACCCTGGTGTTAGTCAGCTCTGACACTCTCTACCCTGGTGTTAGTCAGCTCTGACACTTTCTACCCTGGTGTTAGTCAGCTCTGACACTCTTTACCCTGGTGTTAGTCAGCTCTGACACTCTTTACCCTGGTATTAGTCAGCTCTGACACTCTCTACCCTGGTGTTAGTCAGCTCTGACACTCTTTACCCTGGTGTTAGTCAGCTCTGACACTCTCTACGCTAGTGTTAGTCAGCTCTGACACTCTCTACCCTAGTGTTAGTTAGCTCTGACACTCTCTGCCCTGGTGTTAGTCAGCTCTGACACTCTCTACCCTGGTGTTAGTCAGCTCTGACACTCTACCCTGGTGTAAGTCAGCTCTGACACTCTACCCTGGTGTAAGTCAGCTCTGACACTCTCTACGCTAGTGTTAGTCAGCTCTGACACTCTCTACCCTAGTGTTAGTTAGCTCTGACACTCTCTACCCTGGTGTTAGTCAGCTCTGACACTCTCTACCCTGGTGTTAGTCAGCTCTGACACTTTCTACCCTGGTGTTAGTCAGTTCTGACACTCTATACCCTAGTGTTAGTCAGCTCTGACACTCTCTACCCTGGTGTTAGTCAGCTCTGACACTCTCTACCCTGGTGTTAGTCAGCTCTGACACTCTCTACCCTAGTGTTAGTCAGCTCTGACACTCTCTACCCTAGTGTTAGTCAGCTCTGACACTTTCTACCCTGGTGTTAGTCAGCTCTGACACTCTCTACCCTGGTGTTAGTCAGCTCTGACACTTTCTACCCTGGTGTTAGTCAGCTCTGACACTCTCTACGCTAGTGTTAGTCAGCTCTGACACTCTCTACCCTAGTGTTAGTCAGCTCTGACACTCTCTACCCTAGTGTTAGTCAGCTCTGACACTCTACCCTGGTGTAAGTCAGCTCTGACACTCTCTACCCTAGTGTTAGTCAGCTCTGACACTCTATACCCTAGTGTTAGTCAGCTCTGGCATTCTCTACCCTGGTGTTAGTCAGCTCTGACACTCTTTACCCTAGTATTAGTCAGCTCTGACACAAGACCAGATCTCCAACTTGTCAATGTGATAGATCCTTCCTTCATCCTGGTCTCCAGAGTTGCCAACATGAGAAGGTCTCATTCCGGTAATTACTGTATTGGCAAGGAGTGAGGTGGGATTGCCTGCCACTATACCACACAATACCACACAATACCACCGGCCACCCCTCGCCAGCTCCCGAACATCGATTTTGTCATTATCTGCGGTTGTAAATGGCGAGGGGTGCTTTGTGTTTTATAGAGATTGTTCTATGTGCCTTACATACAGATGTGTGGATTACTGTCCTTTGTGTGATCGGGGCTGCTGGGTCACGTGATCATCAGACTAGTGGAGGGTAGATCACGTGACCATCAGACTAGTGGAGGGGTAGATCACGTGACCATCAGACTAGTGGAGGGGTAGATCACATGATCATCAAACTAGTGAAGGGGGTAGATCACGTGATAATCAGACTAGTGAAGGGGTATATCACGTCGTCATCAGACTAGAAGAGAGAGTAGATCACGTGATCATCAGACTAGTGGAGGGGTAGATCACGTGATCATCAGACTAGTGGAGGGGTAGATCACATGATCATCAGACTAGTGGAGGGGTAGATCACGTGATCATCAGACTAGTGGAGGGGTAGATCACGTGATCATCAAACTAGTGAAGGGGTAGATCACGTCGTCATCAGACTAGAAGAAAGAGTAGATCACGTGATCATCAGACTAGTGGAGGGGTAGATCACATGATCATCAGACTAGTGGAGGGGTAGATCACGTGATCATCAAACTAGTGGAGGGGTAGATCACGTGATCATCAAACTAGTGAAGGGGTAGATCACGTGATCATCAGACTAGTGGAGGGGGTAGAATACGTAATCATCAGACTAGTGGAGGGGATAGATCACGTGATCATCAGACTGGTTAGTGACTTATCTTATAACCAATATATTATCTTTTTATCACCCACTAACTAGACAAGTTGTACAGCATACCAGTACAAACTATCTTAACCCAATAAAGCACATGCTATCAACATTTGAGTTTTGTCTGGTGTCAAATAAGTTTTTTTTTTTTTTTTTTAGCACCGCGTCTTACTACCCGTTCGGGTTATACGCTTAAGTACTAATTACACTAATGGATTAGGAAATGGGAAGGTTGAATTTAGAGGAAGTGAACCCGCATTTGCGTGGAGGGAGAGTGGAAAACCATTTAGGAAACCCCCCCCCCCAGTTCACCCGACCGAGATTCGAACCTCGATCTCCCCGTCCTCGGTGGTCTGACTCAACACGACTGGCGCGTTAGCCAACTACGCCACCGAGGCGGGTCGTCAAATAAGTTGTTTGACAGACACAAGCACAAAGAGAAATAAATGTTACGGCACACTCGCACAAACTTCTCATATTGTGTATTGTAGCTTGTAATATAATGTTCAAACAGAAGTGTTGATAAAACTACTCTTTAGTAAGTTGTCCTCAGAAAAACAAACACATCATCTTGTTAATCACAACAAACACATCATCTTGTTGATCACAACAAACACATCATCTTGTTGATCACAACAAACACATCATCTTGTTAATCACAACAAACACATCATCTTGTTGATCACAACAAACACATCATCTTGTTGATCACAACAAACACATCATCTTGTTAATCACAACAAACACATCATCTTTTTGATCACAACAAACACATCATCTTGTTAATCACAACAAACACATCATCTTTTTGATCACAACAAACACATCATCTTGTTGATCATAACAAACACATCATCTTTTTGATCACAACAAACACATCATCTTGTTGATCACAACAAACACATCATCTTGTTGATCATAACAAACACATCATCTTGTTAATCACAACAAACACATCATCTTGTTAATCACAACAAACACATCATCTTGTTGATCACAACAAACACATCATCTTTTTGATCACAACAAACACATCATCTTGTTAATCACAACAAACACATCATCTTTTTGATCACAACAAACACATCATCATGTTAATCACAACAAACACATCATCTTTTTGATCACAACAAACACATCATCTTGTTGATCATAACAAACACATCATCTTGTTGATCACAACAAACACATCATCTTGTTGATCATAACAAACACATCAACTTGTTAATCACAATAAACACGCCTTATATAAACTTTTTAAAACAAATTGTTCAAAGATTTTAAACAAAATTCAAAATTTCAAAAATCAATATTGCTAACTAACCTAAAATTATTTATTTGTAAAAATAAAGAATATTCTTATTTATCATTTTAAAATTATTCCCATATTCTCGTTTTGAATTCAATCTACGAGGTCAATTAAAAAAATTAATCTAATTTACCGTAAGTAAATGACGTAAGTAAATTAATTTATTTTAGATAAAGAAAGATACATTATCTTTGATAATGTAAAATAGTCCCCCGATATCCATTTTGAACCAAATCATCGCTAAAGCTCTTTTTTAATATATTCAAATTTAAAAAAAGTCATCATTAAACTACCCACCACAGAATTTCCCCCAAAAACCAAGTATACATGTTTGTCACGTTCATGTCGAACACATCTTGGATATGCATTTTAATCAAAATCGTTAAAAACATTTTCGAAAAATATTGATTTAAAATAAATCACTCATCAGTTAACTACCCTTAATTTAAGAGCTAGGCTCGAAATACATTTAACCGGTTCGGATCCGTGGCCAGAAACAGACAGACAGACGGACGGACAGACAGACAGAATTGTAAAAAAACAAGTTTACATGCTTTTCTTTAGGTGTCAATTAAACAAGTTGATGTAAAAATAATGGTTTATAGCTCTCAACCCAAAAGAAGACATGTTTAGATACAGTCGGAGATATTCACCAGTGACGGAACATCGTCATATGTTTGTTCCTGTCAGTGATTGTTGTGACCTCTCTGTTTGTTCCTGTCAGTGATTGTTGTGACCTCTCTGTTTGTTCCTGTCAGTGATTGTTGTGACCTCTCTGTTTGTTCCTGTCAGTGATTGTTGTGACCTCTCTGTTTGTTCCTGTCAGTGATTGTTGTGACCTCTCTGTTTGTTCCTGTCAGTGATTGTTGTGACCTCTCGGTTTGTTCCTGTCAGTGATTGTTGTGACCTCTGTTTGTTCCTGTCAGTGATTGTTGTGACCTCTCTGTTTGTTCCTGTCAGTGATTGTTGTGACCTCTCTGTTTGTTCCTGTCAGTGATTGTTGTGACCTCTCTGTTTGTTCCTGTCAGTGATTGTTGTGACCTCTCTGTTTGTTCCTGTCAGTGATTGTTGTGACCTCTCTGTTTGTTCCTGTCAGTGATTGTTGTGACCTCTCGGTTTGTTCCTGTCAGTGATTGTTGTGACCTCTGTTTGTTCCTGTCAGTGATTGTTGTGACCTCTCTGTTTGTTCCTGTCAGTGATTGTTGTGACCTCTCTGTTTGTTCCTGTCAGTGATTGTTGTGACCTCTCTGTTTGTTCCTGTCAGTGATTGTTGTGACCTCTCTGTTTGTTCCTGTCAGTGATTGTTGTGACCTCTCGGTTTGTTCCTGTCAGTGATTGTTGTGACCTCTGTTTGTTCCTGTTTTCAGGATATAACAGTTGTGTTGATATCTTTATTTGTTGTTTTGGTATGAACCATATTTTGAACTAACGGAACTAGGAACTACTTGTTAAACGCGCTGTGTACGTCTGCAAGGCGGCCTCCACTAAACAGAACAATCAGCCGCACGTAGATTCAGTCCAATTGTCCGTGACATGATCTTGTTGAGATTGTCTGCGTTCCTCCAGGAGATTCCGGCAATCCCAACTCGAAAGCTCCGTAGAACTTCCTTTTATGTTTCTGGCCTTTTGTTCCAATTTTACATTTCTTTTTCTTCACTCTTCTATTTTTCGACGATCTTCCTTCTCTTTCATGATTATTTTCATTTCTTGTATTTTTTGTTCGTCTCCCCTTATCCGTGTCTATACATCACCCCCCCTCCTCCATCTGTTGTTCTCTCTCTCTCTCTCTCTCTCTCTGACCCAACATCAATCTCCTCCCCGACAAGGCCTGGTGACGACAGACTGGGAGCAAGAAGCGCGCGCGGCTCTCTGGAGACTGATTACAGGTCGTAGTAGTCTAGAGAGTAGTCACCCCTCCGTGAGATGTTGCTCCGACCCCTTTGAGACCGATGATGCATAGGAACTGCTCTTCACACCACACATGGGAGTGTGTGTGCGTTGATTCTCGATCAACCTGTAGTCAACCTCCTTAATTACATTAGAACTGTGTTCTCAGACGCTCGGCTTCATGGCGGGTCTGTAGAATCAGTTGACACTCACTACGACACTCAACCGAGAAGTCTGATGCTATTGGACTAATTTACCATAGCAGTGTTTTGTTTGTGTCCCTTGCACCCTGGATCTGTGACGTAGTTTGCTTCTCTAGTTATTTCAGACTGAACATGATTCTAATAACTGTCAGAAAGGGAACATGAAATGGCCAGCATGTATAGTTCTCTTGAGAACATGTACATCGTGTACAACATGTACACCATGTACAAGAGACATGTAGAACATGTACACCATGTACAAGAGACGTGTAGAACATGTACACCATGTACAAGAGACGTGTAGAACATGTACACCATGTAAAAGAGACGTGTAGAGCATGTACACCATGTACAAGAGACATGTAGAACATGTACACCATGTACAAGAGACATGTAGAACATGTACACCGTGTACAAGAGACGTATATAGCATGTACACCATGTACAAGAGACGTGTAGAGCATGTACACCATGTACAAGAGACGTGTAGAGCATGTACACCATGTACAAGAGACATGTAGAACATGTACACCGTGTACAAGAGACGTGTATAGCATGTACACCATGTACAAGAGACGTGTAGAACATGTACACCATGTACAAGAGACATGTAGAGCATGTACACCATGTACAAGAGACGTGTAGAACATGTACACCATGTACAAGAGACATATAGAACATGTACACCATGTACAAGAGACGTGTAGAGCATGTACACCATGTACAAGAGACATGTAGAACATGTACACCGTGTACAAGAGACGTGTATAGCATGTACACCATGTACAAGAGACATGTAGAACATGTACACCATGTACAAGAGACGTGTATAGAATGTACACCATGTACAAGAGACATGTAGAGCATGTACACCATGTACAAGAGACGTGTAGAGCATGTACACCATGTACAAGAGACATGTAGAGCATGTACACCATGTACAAGAGACGTGTAGAGCATGTACACCATGTACAAGAGACATGTAGAACATGTACACCATGTACAAGAGACATATAGAGCATGTACACCATGTACAAGAGACATGTAGAACATGTACACCGTGTAGAGCATGTACACCATATACAAGAGACATGTAGAACATGTACACCGTGTACAAGAGACGTATATAGCATGTACACCATGTACAAGAGACATGTAGAGCATGTACACCATGTACAAGAGACGTGTAGAGCATGTACACCATGTACAAGAGACATGTAGAACATGTACACCATGTACAAGAGACATATAGAACATGTACACCATGTACAAGAGACGTGTAGAGCATGTACACCATGTACAAGAGACATGTAGAACATGTACACCATGTACAAGAGACGTGTAGAGCATGTACACCATGTACAAGAGACGTGTAGAGCATGTACACCATGTACAAGATACGTATATAGCATGTACACCATGTACAAGAGACATGTAGAACATGTACACCGTGTACAATAGACGTGTATAGCATGTACACCATGTACAAGAGACATGTAGAACATGTACACCGTGTACAAGAGACGTATATAGCATGTACACCATGTACAAGAGACGTGTAGAGCATGTACACCATGTACAAGAGACGTATATAGCATGTACACCATGTACAAGAGACATGTAGAACATGTACACCATGTACAAGAGACATGTAGAGCATGTACACCATGTACAAGAGACATGTAGAACATGTACACCATGTACAAGAGACATGTAGAACATGTACACCATGTACAAGAGACGTGTAGAGCATGTACACCATGTACAAGAGACGTATATAGCATGTACACCATGTACAAGAGACATGTAGAACATGTACACCATGTACAAGAGACATATAGAACATGTACACCATGTACAAGAGACGTGTAGAGCATGTACACCATGTACAAGAGACATGTAGAACATGTACACCATGTACAAGAGACGTGTAGAGCATGTACACCATGTACAAGAGACGTATATAGCATGTACACTATGTACAAGAGACATGTAGAACATGTACACCGTGTACAAGAGACGTGTATAGCATGTACACCATGTACAAGAGACGTGTAGAGCATGTACACCATGTACAAGAGACGTATATAGCATGTACACCATGTACAAGAGACATGTAGAACATGTACACCATGTACAAGAGACATGTAGAGCATGTACACCATGTACAAGAGACATGTAGAACATGTACACCGTGTGCAAGAGACGTATATAGCATGTACACCATGTACAAGAGACGTGTAGAGCATGTACACCGTGTGGAGCATGTACAGCGGTAAGCCACAAAGAGTGTGTCAGCCATGTGTTGCCATGGCAACACAGGAGAACGGGAAGGGGGGTGGAGGCAACACGACTCCACGAGAACTGTTTAGTTCCAAACTTCCGATAGAAGAGCAACTTCTTACTTTGCTTCATCCAAACCCTGTGAGCTCCCCCCTCCGATCGAAAGTAGAAGAGCGGTTAAAACGTCTGACAACACGCGTTTAGCAGTGTATCTGGACGATTTAGAGAAGATGGTTTGAACAAGCTCTTAGCACCCGGGACCACCTTCACAAACCCTCCAATACTCTCAACAGGACTCGAACCAGGGCAGTCTCAGAGCTGGTCGGAGCTCGGACATAAATCACTTAACGATATTGAGCAGGGAAGAGGTCATAGGAGTATAGTCTATAGGCCTACAAGGGACTGTATCAGTGGTAGTGTGACACTACATGGACTGTATCAGTGGTAGTGTGACACTACAGGGATTGTATCAGTGGTAGTGTGACACTACAGTGACTGTATCAGTGGTAGTGACACTACAGGACTGTATCAGTGTAGTGTGACACTACAGGGACTGTATCAGTGGTAGTGTGACACTACAGGGACTGTATCAGTGGTAGTGTGACAGTACAGGGACTGTATCAGTGGTAGTGTGACACTACAGGGACTGTATCAGTGGTAGTGTGACACTACAGGGACTGTATCAGTGGTAGTGTGACACTACAGGGACTGTATCAGTGGTAGTGTGACATACAGGGACTGTATCAGTGGTAGTGTGACACTACAGGGACTGTATCAGTGGTAGTGTGACACTACAGGGACTGTATCAGTGGTAGTGTGACACTACAGGGACTGTATCAGTGGTAGTGTGACACTACAGGGACTGTATCAGTGGTAGTGTGACACTACATGGACTGTATCAGTGGTAGTGTGACACTACATGGACTGTATCAGTGGTAGTGTGACACTACATGGACTGTATCAGTGGTAGTGTGACACTACATGGACTGTATCAGTGGTAGTGTGACACTACAGGACTGTATCAGTGGTAGTGTGACACTACAGGGACTGTATCAGTGGTAGTGTGACACTACAGGGACTGTATCAGTGGTAGTGTGACACTACAGGGACTGTATCAGTGGTAGTGTGACACTACAGGGACTGTATCAGTGGTAGTGTGACATACAGGGACTGTATCAGTGGTAGTGTGACACTACAGGGACTGTATCAGTGGTAGTGTGACACTACAGGGACTGTATCAGTGGTAGTGTGACACTACAGGGACTGTATCAGTGGTAGTGTGACACTACAGGGACTGTATCAGTGGTAGTGTGACACTACAGGGACTGTAACAGTGGTAGTGTGTGACACTACAGAGACTGTATCAGTGGTAGTGTGACACTACAGGGACTGTATCAGTGGTAGTGTGACACTACAGGGACTGTATCAGTGGTAGTGTGACACTACATGGACTGTATCAGTGGTAGTGTGACACTACAGGGACTGTATCAGTGGTAGTGTGACACTACATGGACTGTATCAGTGGTAGTGTGACACTACAGGGACTGTATCAGTGGTAGTGTGACACTACAGGGACTGTATCAGTGGTAGTGTGACACTACAGGGACTGTATCAGTGGTAGTGTGACAATACAGGGACTGTATCAGTGGTAGTGTGACACTACAGGGACTGTATCAGTGGTAGTGTGACAATACAGGGACTGTATCAGTGGTAGTGTGACACTACAGGGACTGTATCAGTGGTAGTGTGACACTACAGGGACTGTATCAGTGGTAGTGTGACAATACAGGGACTGTATCAGTGGTAGTGTGACACTACAGGCTCATGTTAGAGACCAGTTGCTAGGTTGTTACAAGGATTAGTGGGAGATTATTCATATTCTGTGGGATTCATTTCTTCCCCACTCCCCTTTCTTCCCCTAGCTTGTTTCTCTCTTCCTTCCTCCTAGTTTCCCCAATTCCGGTTCCTGAAGACTCTCTTCGCCGCCAATCCTGGTTCTAGAAGTCATCACATTCTCTCTTTGTTTGATTTACATGGCAGTTGCACATCGCTAGGAGGGGGTTAGGGGGGCATTTGGAGAGGAAATAATCCCCCCCGGCATCCCTCTCCTTTCCACAACCCTCTTTATAGCTCTTCCACTTGGGCTGACTAGCAAGGCTCGATCCATCGAGATCTCAAGATCGATTCAAAGGCTCCACAAACTCGACTAACCTATCAATCTATCTCTTTCCACAATATAGTTAGGGACTGACGGTTAGAAACATTACCTTATAGATCTATTGTCATGCATTCATACGTCAAGTCATAATATCTGATCGATACATGTAAAATAACAATAATAACATATTATCTGTGTTGGCCGTAACAACATGTTGTCTGCGTTGTAAGAACATTATGTTGTAACCGTTGCAGATGACACGGATTCAATGAGGACTGAAATCAGGGTCAGTCTGCAGTGGTGGCCATGAGGACGAAATATCAGGCTCGTCTAGTTTGACTAGGTGCTGAGATAGATGTTGTTACTTGAATCCCGGTCGGATATACTGAAAATATTTTTTCCTTGATGGTTTCCTACTTTCCTTCCACCCAAATCAGGACACACTTCCACTAAATTCATCTTCTTCCCTGCAGCGTTAGTTTAACCTAAAACCGCATTCACTAAAAGGTTTGACAGCAATATTTGCTCCGTCCATTTATCAAGTGTGGAGCTAAAGTAAAACAAACTTGTTATTGCTAAATCAGGCGAGTAGTGATTAAAACACCGAGACACTGGACAGTGAACAACAAGTGATTAAAACACCGAGACACTGGACAGTGAAACAACAAGTGATTAAAACAACGAGCCACTGGACAGTGAACAACAAGTGATTAAAACAACGAGCCACTGGACAGTGAACAACAAGTGATTAAAACACCGAGACACTGGACAGTGAACAACAAGTGATTAAAACACCGAGACACTGGACAGTGAACAACAAGTGATTAAAACAACAAGCCACTGGATAGCGAACAACAAGTGATTAAAACAATGAGCCACTGGACAGTGAACAACCAGTGATTAAAACAACGAGCCACTGGACAGTGAACAACTAGTGATTAAAACAACGAGCCACTGGACAGTGAACAATATTGATCCTGAGAATATCTTCCTTGCATTGTGTTGTCTTGTGTGTGATGATATATTCCAATAAAAAGGTATTTTTAAATTATGTTGCTGAACTGTTCTCTGTGGAGTTGTTGAACTGTCATCTGTGGAGTTGTTGAACTGTTCTCTGTGTAGTTGTTGAACTGTTCACTGTGTAGTTGTTGAACTGTTAATTGTGTAGTTGTTGAACTGTTCACTGTGTAGTTGTTGAACTGTTCACTGTGTAGTTGTTGAACTGTTCACTGTGTAGTTGTTGAACTGTTCACTGTGTAGCTGTTGAACTGTTCTGTGAGTTGTTGAACTGTTCTCTGTGTAGTTGTTGAACTGTTCTCTGTGTAGTTGTTGAACTGTCTCTGTGGAGTTGTTGAACTGTTCTCTGTGTAGTTGTTGAACTGTTCACTGCGGAGTTGTTGAACTGTTATCTGTGGAGTTGTTGAACTGTTCTCTTTGTAGTTGTTGAACTGTCATCTGTGGAGTTGTTGAACTGTTCACTGTGTAGTTGTTGAACTGTTCTCTGTGTAATTGTTGAACTGTTCACTGTGTAGTGGTTGAACTGTCATCTGTGGAGTTGTTGAACTGTTATCTGTGGAGTTGTTGAACTGTTCTCTGTGTAGTTGTTGAACTGTTTACTGTGTAGTTGTTGAACTGTTCTCTGTGTAGTTGTTGAACTGTTCTATGTGGAGTTGTTGAACTGTTTACTGTGTAGTTGTTGAACTGTTCATTGTGTAGTTGTTGAACTGTTCTCTGTGTAGTTGTTGAACTGTTCACTGTGTAATTGTTGAACTGTTCTCTGTGTAGTTGTTGAACTGTTCACTGTGTAGTTGTTGAACTGTTCACTGTGGAGTTGTTGAACTGTTATCTGTGGAGTTGTTGAACTGTTCACTGTGTAGTTGTTGAACTGTTTACTGTGTAGTTGTTGAATTGTTCTCTGTGTAGTTGTTGAACTGTTCACTGTGTAGTTGTTGAACTGTTCTCTGTGGAGTGGTTGAACTGTTCTCTGTGTAGTTGTTGAACTGTTCACTGTGTAGTTGTTGAACTGTTCACTGTGTAGTTGTTGAACTGTTCACTGTGTAGTTGTTGAACTGTTCTCTGTGGAGTGGTTGAACTGTTCTCTGTGTAGTTGTTGAACTGTTCACTGTGTAGTTGTTGAACTGTTCACTGTGTAGTTGTTGAACTGTTCTCTGTGGAGTTGTTGAACTGTTCTTTGTGGAGTTGTTGAACTATTCTCTGTGGAGTTGTTGAACTGTTCTCTGTGGAGTTGTTGAACTGTTCTCTGTGGAGCTGTTGAACTGTTCTCTGTGGAGTTGTTTATTTCTCGCTTCACTGGGTGTAAGGAAGAGCATGGTTCAATTTAGAGGAAGTGTAACCGCATGTGTGTGTTGGGTGAGTATAAAACCAGACAAGATGAGACTGCCCCCTGTGTCTGTGTGACTACCTGAGAAGTTATTAAAAGGTCATTTTTTGGGTGTATTAGTTCCCATACCATATCTAAAGACTAACATTTTGAATTCCTTCGTCTACTTCTTCTACCAGAATCGGTCTCAGCACTGTGCAAAGTCGGTCCGTGATGCGGTCTAGTGGAGAAAACTAAAACGACAAAACTTATTTTAATAGAATTATAAGTAATGGTGACCTGGTGGTCTAGGGGTAAGGTGTCGGATTTCTATGCTGGGGGTCCGGGGTTCAATCCTCGGTCCCGGCACAGATTTATCTGATTGCCCAAACCCTTCCTTCACCTCTGACAAGATGTGTATTAATCACAACTTGTGAATGTGTGGAATGCCAGGCCTCCACCGTGGTTCGGATTCCATGTTAAACTGTAGGTCCTCCATTTCATCTCACAATCACCCTACCATTACACATTAGCGTAAGTGCGTATAACCCGAACGGTAGTAAGACGTGGTGCTAATAATAATAATAATAATAATAGAATGATAACTTCTAGAAAGTAATTTAAAAGTTATTTTACGCAACTTTATATAGTATTTGATCGTAGGCTTATGAATATTTAACGTTTTATTCTGTAAATTGTAAAATTATCCGATAAAGATAATTAGCTCCAACGAATCATAAGCAATCAAAGACCAAATGAACAGGCCAAGAGGATATAATAGTCTTGTAATAACATCTCTCTGTTCAGAGAAGAAAATATTGACAAGCTGAACAAAAAGAAAAATTTGCAGGTTAATTGACGGTGTGTTAGCACGTAGTCTAACAAACAACACCGACTCACGGCTCGCTAGGACTGACGTGATTAGACCATTCTATTGAGAGTCACGACTCGCTAGGACTGACGTGATTAGACCAGTCTATTGAGTCACGGCTCGCTAGGACTGACGTGATTAGACCAGTCTATTGAGAGAGTCACGGCTTGCTAGGACTGACGTGAATAGACCAGTCTATTGAGTCACGGCTCGCTAGGACTGACGTGATTAGACCAGTCTATTGAGAGAGTCACGGCTCGCTAGAACTGACGTGATTAGAACAGTCTATTGAGAGAGTCAAGGCTCGCTAGGACTGACCTGATTAGACCAGTCTATTGAGAGAGTCACGGCTCGCTAGAACTGACGTGATTAGACCAGTCTATTGAGTCACGGCTCGCTAGGACTGACGTGATTAGACCAGTCTATTGAGAGAGTCACGGCTCGCTAGGACTGACGTGATTAGACCAGTCTATTGAGTCACGGCTCGCTAGGACTGACGTGATTAGACCAGTCTATTGAGAGAGTCACGGCTCGCTAGAACTGACGTGAATAGACCAGTCTATTGAGAGAGTCACGGCTCGCGGTAGCGATTTTAAACCTCTTTCTACTGGTGGCTCATTTATCAGCAACTCACGGCACACTGAACCGGCAACTCACGGCTCACCGATCAAGCAACTCACAGCAGACTGGAAAGGCAACTCACGGCACACTGATCAAAGCAACTCACGGCACACTGAACCAGGCGCTACATTGTCAAGGCCAACCATGAGTTTGTGCTTATAAATTCCTATAGTAATTTTTTTCTAGCTTAGTTATTTATCTTTCCTCAAATTACCGTGGCACACCTGACGACCCTTTGCGGCACACCAATGTGCCTTAGGTCTCAGACTAGTGGTTCCCAAACACTGGGTCGCGACCCTAATGAAGGTCACCGGATACAAACAGTTGTTGAAACTACCCTTTGGGTCGCCAGTCCGGCAAAATATTATATTCAGGGTCACGATCAAAATAGTTTGGGACAGTGTCCTAGACCATGCGACCATCGAAGAGAATACATGTATTCAATATTAGTAATTTCCTTTTATTAATTTATTAATGTGCAAGTACTGGTGGGCCAACAAGACAAATGTGCTTCATTGTAAATAAATAACGCATTTCAAATTAAAAAAAATATTATTTTATTAAAGTGAAGGTAAACAAAGTAATGTAGAGAGTAAACAACCTGGTTTTATACCCTGTGGTAGATTATGGGACATACAACTGGATTATCTCTAATTAAAACTCCTGTTTAAAACGTTATGTCACACAATCATCTACATTAATATTAACCGGCCGGATTATGTGAATGGCAGTGTCGCGCTAACAGAACAAACACGCGGCCATTGTATGCATATTCTATCGGCCACACACTTTTATTTTATTTTGTTATCACACAGAGATAAAAGGGAGGAAATGAAAATTAATGCTTTAAAAATATTATGAGTGTGTAAAAAAAAATGCGCAAAAAAAAAATATGGGAGGGGATTAAAAAGAGAAAAAAGGTCGTTCACTTAATTACTGCGCTGTGAGCAGGCCGATCATAAATAAAGCTGAACTGAACTGATATCTCTGTCTCTCTCGCACAACATGACGTCTCGTTACTAGTTGCTATGGCGACCACGGTCGGACGGTGTTCCGAGATCTGCCGCTAGGTAGCAGTATCGGACAGCCTCGAACGGGGTATAAATGCCCAAAACTAGCTGTAATAATAATTGATCCGTCCGTCCGTATGCCACCTTTTGGAGGTACATAACCTCACATTGCTGTATTTCTGATGGTAATGCCCCTGCTCTAGATTAAGCTAGTCTGTAATCCATGGGCTGATTGAACTCCAATGTCTGTTAATTGTTCCCCTTCATACGACAGACACTTTGTCTTGTTCGGTAGCCAGGCTTTCCTTAAAAGGAATACAATACAAGGGATACTAGACCGATTAAATATAGTCTTTATTTAGACACACATGGTAAATAAAAAGCTTTCATAGTTCCTTTAGCTTATTTATGTGCAAGCAATAAATGAAGATTATTATTATTTTTAATTAAATAAAGTACAACGTTGCTGTAGTCCGTTCAAAACATATTCAAATTGTTTCAGTTCAGAACAGACATTGTTTACAAAATTTGTATAAAATCTATATTGCTTTGAACTATTTTTGTATACATAGTGTATTTGTTTAATTCGAGTGTCTGGTGGAGCCAACTAAGAAGTACATTAGCGGGAAGGTTTTTTTTTTTTTTTTGTTTCCAAAGTCACTTGGTCCCTTGTTCTCCTGGCCAGTTTGAAAAAGGTACGTTCTGCTCCTAAGACAAAGACAAAGACAATTTAACAAAGTGTGTTTTGTGTGTAGTATTTTAGCGTGGAAAGGGGCGCAATATAAACACTTACCAACGTTTTGCTCGTGATTCATTTGATAACACAACTGTTTGTGAAGATACTCAAAGTTATAGGAAATTAAAAACATAGCTTTGTGTTCACACTTGATTTTTTTTTTTGTAAATATTTTGATTGATGTTTTAAATTTATTTGAATTTGATCCAGCACCAGGACTAGACCAGATGTTTATTGAATGAAGTATTTGAAATAGATCACGTTTTGAACATTTAGACCAGATCCAAGCTGTTATAAAGACTCCAATTGTGTAGTTTGAACAGCACTGAGTGTTAAAAGACACACACAGTATGTTCAGAACTATCACGAACATAGCCGCACATAGAACTGCATTCCTCCTGTGGTACGGGCTCAAGTTTCCTGGGGTCGAACCAAGAGTTCTTCTTCTGATACTCTACTCGGCCTGTAAGAGTTGAATGAGTCAAATCGCCCCATTTGACCGGTTTTAACTTGTGAGGGAGGTTTGCTTGGTAACGTCCGAACAATGGATCAGTTCCTGGATAGAAAGTTACACTCGTTTGTATTTTTTATATCCTCTTGAGGACAGACAAAATAGCAAGGCCTCAATCCACATCCATGGCTACCCTCAATCCACATCCATGGTTACTCTCAATCCACATCCATGGTTACCCTCAATCCAGTGTATTTTAATGCAAACTGAGTTCTAAGCTGGTGTGAAACAGTTCAGATAAAATATTTTAGGAGTTCACTAGTATTTAGCTGTTGAGACGCAAACTATGTGGAATAAGTCTGAGGGAGGTAGCATTTTAGAGGAATTGTACTTTCATTTGCATGGTGGGACAGTGGAAAACCGTTTAAGAAAACATACCTTGAGTAGACCCGACCGGGATTCGGTCCCCGATCCCCTCGTCATCGTTAATCCAGTCTAATACGAGAGAGACGCGAGCACAGATGCATGTCATACCTCTCTCTCATCCATGCACCAACAGCAGAGTCGATATCATTTTGTCAAAACTTGGTTTAATGTGACGTCACCGGAAACACAACACTATCGTTCATTACATTAAACAATGTCCATGTGTTGGTCTGTTCTTGCACGGAGGAGCTGCCCTGTTGTTTTCATTACATTTTCCCCGAGTGCTCAGCTGTGGATTTACATGCGCCCGAGAGAGGGGTGGGGGAAATGTAGACTCTCCCCCTCTTTCCCCCTAGTCCACTTCTCACTCCCACTCTAGCTTAATTAAACGTGTTGCAAGCAAGAGAGATTCCAGCAAGCATCTTAACAGACACAAGCATCAAGTGACATCTAATTAGGACGAGCTCTAAGTGGCCTGAGGACTGTTCTAAGTGGCCTGAGGACTGTTCTAAGTGGACTGTTCTAGTTGCTTGAGGACTGTTCTAGTTGCTTGAGGACTGTTCTAAGTTGCTTGAAGACTGTTATGTTGCTTAAGGACTGTTCTAGTTGCTTGAGGACTGTTCTAAGTTGCTTGAAGACTGTTTTAGTTGCTTGAGGACTGTTCTACTTGCTTGAGGACTGTTCTAGTTGCTTGAGGACTGTTCTAAGTAGCCTGAGGACTGTTCTAGTTGCTTGAGGACTGTTCTAAGTGGCCTGAAGACTGTTCTAGTTGCTTGAGGACTGTTCTAAGTTGCTTGAGGACTGTTCTAAGTTGCTTGAAGACTGTTCTAAGTTGCCTGAGGACTGTTCTAAGTTGTTTGAAGACTGTTCTAAGTTGCTTGAAGACTGTTCTAGTTGCTTGAGGACTGTTCTAGTTGCTTGAGGACTGTTCTAGTTGCTTGAGGACTGTTTTAAGTTGCTTGAAGACTGTTCTAAGTTGCTTGAAGACTGTTCTAGTTGCTTGATGACTATTCTAAGTGGCCTGAGGATTGTTCTAAGTGGCCTGAGGACTGTTCTAGTTGCTTGAGGACTGTTCTAGTTGCTTGAGGACTGTTCTAGTTGCTTGAAGACTGTTCTAAGTTGCTTGAAGACTGTTCTAGTTGCTTGAGGACTGTTCTAAGTTGCTTGAAGACTGTTCTAAGTTGCTTGAAGACTGTTCTAAGTTGCTTGAAGACTGTTCTAGTTGCTTGAAGACTGTTCTAAGTGGCCTGAGGACTGTTCTAGTTGCTTGAAGACTGTTCTAGTTGCTTGAGGACTGTTTTAAGTTGCTTGAAGACTTTTCTAAGTTGCTTGAAGACTGTTCTAGTTGCTTGAGGACTGTTCTAAGTGGCCTGAGGACTGTTCTAAGTTGCTTGAGGACTGTTCTAAGTTGCTTGAAGACTGTTCTAAGTTGCTTGAGGACTGTTATAGTTGCTTGAGGACTGTTATAAGTGGCCTGAGGACTGTTCTACTTGCTTGAGGACTGTTCTAGTTGCTTGAGGACTGTTCTAAGTAGCCTGAGGACTGTTCTAGTTGCTTGAGGACTGTTCTAAGTTGCTTGAAGACGGTTCTAGTGGAGTGGCTTGAGGACTGTTCTAGTTGCTTGAGGACTGTTCTAAGTGGCCTGAGGACTGTTCTAGTTGCTTGAGGACTGTTATAAGTTGCTTGAAGAATGTTCTAAGTTGCTTGAAGACTGTTCTAAGTTGCTTGAGGACTGTTCTAGTTGCTTGAAGACTGTTCTAGTTGCTTGAGTTCTGTTCTAGTTGCTTGAGGACTGTTCTAAGTTGCTTGAGGACTGTTCTAAGTTGCTTGAAGACTGTTCTAAGTTGCTTGAAGACTGTTCTAAGTTGCTTGAGGACTGTTCTAAGTTGCTTGAGGACTGTTCTAGTTGCTTGAAAACTGTTATAGTTGCTTGAGGACTGTTCTAAGTGGCCTGAGGACTGTTCTAGTTGCTTGAGGACTGTTATAAGTTGCTTGAAGACTGTTCTAAGTTGCTTGAGGACTGTTCTAGTTGCTTGAAGATTGTTCTAGTTGCTTGAGTACTGTTCTAGTTGCTTGAGGACTGTTCGAAGCTGTCTATTCATGGCCATTGTTTCCGACCAACCGTCACGTTGAGGTGGCTGAGGTCGTACTAGTATGTGAAGCGTGCGTGGGCGTGGGGTGGGGGGCTCTCTACACTCTAGCATTTTTTGTCGAAAATAAAATATTATAATAATTTTGAAAATATTTTAAGTTACTTCCTTCCTCCCCACTTTGTTGAACTTCCATTTTATATCACACAAAATAGTGATTTTTATATAAGTTTTAGGAATCTTGAGGGAGCCAATTTCCACATTCACTGCTTTTTCACTTTGAAATTGAAGGATCAGAGCTTAATGGTTGTTTGAGGTAGTTCTTATATCCATTTGACAAATTTCAATCTTCTACCATTTTGTTATTGGAGCAATCCCTCTACATTCCTGACACATTTCAATTTTATGTCTCACCTAAAAGGTTTCTTTTCTTTTTATCTAACCCCCCTCCTCCACCCTTCCTTTTTTATCCATATTTTAAAATCTTCAGTCTTCTATGGTTATTTATACCTTCTTGCCTAATTTCAGTTTTATACCACGGAAAGTAGTTGTTTCTATTAGTTTTGAAAATTGTAACCCCCTTCCTCCATTTAAACTAATTCTAATTAGAGATTTCAAAATTTTAATAAAAATATGGTTATCTGGAGTTGTCTCTCTACCTGTTCGGCAAGTTTTATTTTTCTACCTCATTTAAATACCTCATGAGGCTTTGCAGACGTTACTCGTGTCTATTACTACAGAGAATTATTGGCTTCCCCACACGATTGGAACGAGACTTGGAAACAAAGAAACATTGTTAAGATACAAGATGGCGGGTAAACCATGTGTTAGAAAGAGATGATAAGTGTGTATAACAGCCTAAGCTCGTATCATGGGCCTTGCCCTACACGTGATGTTTTACATCCCCTTTCACCGCTGATGCGACTGCATGTCCTCTAAACTACCGTACTCATACTTATGTGCCATCAGGGGAGCTGGGGCTAGTTTGTAAGTCGTGTAAATCAACTCTCCAAGTCTTGTTTGTGTTGTGTGTAAGATAAAAACCTAAAAGAGACAGACAGACAATTTTGCGGTGCGAGCTAGAACAGGAAATTACCAGCGTGTTTTATACGTCCCCCGTTCAGAGCCGAGCTTCAATATTCCTCCGCCAGGTTTACATTACCTCCACCCTTCATGTAGCCTGGATCCTCTGCTCCGAAAAACATGGACCTTACAACACACGCTGGCCTCAGACGTGCTCTAGAGAGGTGTTGCTGTTGATGCTGATGTTGATTGCAGTTTTAAATTTCACCTACAGTAATATTATTTTGACAACAGCAGCACTTGATTAATTTACCAAGGTCTTTAAAGACCATCAAGAGAAGACAAAACAGCTCGAGGTCTCTAGAGGCCATCAATAGTAGACCAAACAGCCCTAGGTCTCTAGAGACCATCAATAGTAGACCAAACAGCCCTAGGTCTCTAGAGACCATCAATAGTAGACCAAACAGCCCTAGGTCTCTAGAGACCATCAATAGTAGACCAAACAGCGCTAGGTCTCTAGAGACCATCAATAGTAGACCAAACAGCCCTAGGTCTCTAGAGACCATCAATAGAAGACAAAACAGCCCTAGGTCTCTAGAGACCATCAATAGAAGACCAAACCACCCTAGGTCTCTAGAGACCATCAATAGTAAACCAAACAGCCTTAGGTCTCTAGAAACTATCAATAGTAGACCAAAAACCCTAGGTCTCTAGAGACCATCAATAGTAGACCAAACAGCCCTTGGTCTCTAGAGACCATCAATAGTAGACCAAACAGCCCTAGGTCTCTAGAGACCATCAATAGTAGACCAAACAGCCCTTGGTCTCTAGAGACCATCAATATTAGACCAAAAAACCCTAGGTCTCTAGAGACCATCAATAGTAGACCAAACAGCCCTAGGTCTCTAGAGACCACAAATATCCAGCAACACAATTCACTGAACAATTTGTTGTATAGAATTTCATTTGTAAAATTTTATAAACAAAAAAACTTCAAATTAAAAAGTGTTCATACCTGGTCACGTGGACTGAACGTCAGACTCATCTAATATTCACCCTCCTAGTCCTGTCCCAAGGAGTGTCCAGACCATGTATAGTACCAGTATTCACCCTCCTAGTCCTGTCCCTAGGAGTGTCCAGACCATGTATAGTACCAGTATTCACCCTCCTAGTCCTGTCCACGTCACGTTCATGCCTCGCGTACCCCGGAGTTAGAACTAGCGGTGGTCTCCATGGCAACCCCGGCTCTTGTCAAGAAGGGGAGTAACTCACATTTAATTTTGTTTTGTTCCGTCCGTGTTGGGCTCACAACTCCGAACAGTGATCATGTTCCTGTTGTCTAAAGTACCTCATGTGGCCAGTGCTTGGGGATCACAACCATGTCTGTCTTCTATAGTTCAGATAGTTCCTGTTGTCTAAAGTACCTCATGTGGCCAGTGCTTGGGATCACAACCATGTCTGTCTTCTATAGTTCAGATAGTTCCTGTTGTCTAAAGTACCTCATGTGGCCAGTGCTTGGGATCACAACCATGTCTGTCTTCTATAGTTCAGATAGTTCCTGTTGTCTAAAGTACTCATGTGGCCAGTGCTTGGGATCACAACCATGTCTCTCTTCTATAGTTCAGATAGTTCCTGTTGTCTAAAGTACCTCATGTGGCCAGTGCTTGGGGATCACAACCATGTCTCTCTTCTATAGTTCAGATAGTTCCTGTTGTCTAAAGTACCTCATGTGGCCAGTGCTTGGATCACAACCATGTCTGTCTTCTATAGTTCAGATAGTTCCTGTTGTCTAAAGTACCTCATGTGGCCAGTACTTGGGATCACAACCATGTCTGTCTTCTATAGTTCAGATAGTTCCTGTTGTCTAAAGTTCCTCATGTGGCCAGTGCTTGGGGATCACAACCATGCCTGTCTTTTATAGTTCAGATAGTTCCTGTTGTCTAAAGTACCTCATGTGGCCAGTGCTTGGGGATCACAACCATGTCTGTCTTCTATAGTTCAGATAGTTCCTGAAACTACTCTAGCTGATAGGAAATAATAAATTACAAACCGAGAGTCTTTTAGTCGTAGAAAATGTCCTCAACTTTCAACTTCTCGATTAGAGTCTCTAAAAATACTTCACTAAAAGATTTCATTCGTAAAATACGTTAACTAAACAGGTCTTTAGAAACTTGGGATTGATCTGATTCAAGTTTGGACCCGCCACGGTGGCGTAGTTAGCTAACGCGCTGGTCCCGTGTTGAGCTAAACTGCCGAGGACGGGGAGATCGGGGTTCGAATCTCGCTCGGCAGGACTTATTCCTAAATGGTTTTCCACTCTACCTTTACGCAAATGCGGATTCACTATCTCTATATTAAACCTTCCCAATTCCTAACCCATTAGTGTAATTAGTACTTAAGCGTATATCCCGAACGGGTAGTAAGACGCGATGCTAAGTATATTTAAGTTTTGTTTGTGCTATTGAATTAAATTTTTATTTTTTATTTGGTTTGACTATAAGTTATTTGTTTGTTCTTATTTCATTATTGTTTACTTAATTAGCTATTTGTTTATTAATTAATTATGATTATCACATTTTTGTTTATCAAAGTATTTCTTTCAAATGTAGACGTGCGTCACCAGGACTCACAACTTCGTCACAGGACTCACAGCTCGTCACCAGGACTCACAGCTCGAAGTCACACTCTCACCAGGACTCACAACTCGCATCAGGACTCACAGCTCGTCACCAGGACTCACAACTCGTCATTAGGACTTACAACTCATCACCAGACTCACAGCTCGTCACCAGGACTCACAATCGTCACCAGACTCACAACTCGTCACCAGGACTCACAGCTCGTCACCAGGACTCACAACTCGCCACCAGGACTCACAGCTCGTCATCAGGACTCACAACTCGTCATCAGGACTCACAACTCTCGTCGCTACTACACCCTCTTTCTCTACTCAACTATCATATCATTATGTGCGTGTGAAATGAAAACAATTAATTCGTGTGTTTCTTCAAGCTCATCTCAGCAACACCCAACTGTGAAAAACTCTTTCAACTGATCACGAACCTCTTTTCATTTCAAATAATAAAATAATAATAATATATATTTAATTATCTTTCTCACTCAATTAGCAAACAAAATCATAATTTGTTTTTGAATTATAAAGGTAGACATTTCTCAGTACCTAACAAGATGTTGTTTTCCAGCGTGCGGTGTGCTGCTCTCTCTCGAACATTATTGGTACTGTTATAATCTACTTGCTGGTGCTGCTACCTAGGTGTCGAGAGAGGAAACTTTAACAAGAAGGGAATATGAGAGCAGTTACAAGTGTAGGCGAAAAACAAGCTAAGTGCGTATTACCAACCGTTCAGGATACACTCCTCCTTTAACAGGGTAACGTCGAGGAAGGTTGAATCTATAGGAAGTGAACCCGCATTCACTCGGAGGGAAAGTGGAAAACCATTTAGGAAGAAATAACCTCTTTACGCACGACCAGGATTTGAACCCGAGCTCCCCGTCAACTGCAGACCAGTCTATTTCGAGAGTGACACCTTAGACCATACGGCCACAATAGCAGGCAAGTAATTTTTCAAAACAAAAATAGATCCCTTTTAAATAAAGACTTTTTTTTTACAAAACTACAAATAGTTTTGAAATGGATTTTAGATCAAAACACTTTAGAAAGTGAAGGCTGCAAAATGTGGACGTAAACAATTAAAATAATTAAAACAATCGCTTTAGGTGAGTTTTATACATTCTCTGAAGGGGTGTGATGAAGGAGATATAACTGTTACAGGGAGAAGGAGATATAACTGTTACAGGGAGAAGTAGATATAACTGTCACAGGGAAAAGGAGATATAACTGTTACAGGGAGAAGTAGATATAACTGTTACAGGGAGAAGTAGATATAACTGTTACAGGGGGAAGTAGATATAACTGTTACAGGGGAAGTAGATATAACTGTTACAGGGGGAAGTAGATATAACTGTTACAGGGAGAAGGAGATATAACTGTTACAGGGGAAGTAGATATAACTGTTACAGGGGAAGTAGATATAACTGTTACAGGGAGAAGGAGATATAACTGTTACAGGGAGAAGGAGATATAACTGTTACAGGGAGAAGGAGATATAACTGTTACAGGGAGAAGTAGATATAACTGTCACAGGGAAAAGGAGATATAACTGTTACAGGGAGAAGTAGATATAACTGTCACAGGGAAAAGGAGATATAACTGTTACAGGGAGAAGGAGATATAACTGTTACAGGGAGAAGTAGATATAACTGTTACAGGGGAAGTAGATATAACTGTTACAGGGAGAAGGAGATATAACTGTTACAGGGAGAAGGAGATATAACTGTTACAGGGAGAAGGAGATATAACTGTTTACAGGGAGAAGTAGATATAACTGTCACAGGGAAAAGGAGATATAACTGTTACAGGGAGAAGTAGATATAACTGTTACAGGGAGAAGTAGATATAACTGTTACAGGGAGAAGGAGATATAACTGTTACAGGGAGAAGTAGATATAACTGTTACAGGGGGAAGTAGATATAACTGTTACAGGGAGAAGGAGATATAACTGTTACAGGGAGAAGTAGATATAACTGTTACAGGGAGAAGTAGATATAACTGTTACAGGGGAAGTAGATATAACTGTTACAGGGGGAAGTAGATATAACTGTTACAGGAGAAGGAGATATAACTGTTACAGGGGGAAGTAGATATAACTGTTACAGGGGAAGTAGATATAACTGTTACAGGGGGAAGTAGATATAACTGTTACAGGGGGAAGTAGATATAACTGTTACAGGGAGAAGGAGATATAACTGTTACAGGAGAAGTAGATATAACTGTTACAGGGAGAAGTAGATATAACTGTTACAGGGGAAGTAGATATAACTGTTACAGGGGAAGTAGATATAACTGTTACAGGGAGAAGGAGATATAACTGTTACAGGGGGAAGTAGATATAACTGTTACAGGGGGAAGTAGATATAACTGTTACAGGGAGAAGTAGATATAACTGTTACAGGGGGAAGTAGATATAACTGTTACAGGGGGAAGTAGATATAACTGTTACAGGGGGAAGTAGATATAAATGTTACAGGGGTAAGTAGATATAACTGTTACAGGGAGAAGGAGATATAACTGTTACAGGGAGAAGGAGATATAACTGTTACAGGGAGAAGGAGATATAACTGTTACAGGGGGAAGTAGATATAACTGTTACAGGGGTAAGTAGATATAACTGTTACAGGGAGAAGGAGATATAACTGTTACAGGGAGAAGGAGATATAACTGTTACAGGGGGAAGTAGATATAAATGTTACAGGGGGAAGGAGATATAACTGTTACAGGGAGGAGATATAGCCTTCGTCATGTGATGGTTAAAATATACTTAGCTCAACATCAGAAGCTTACAACGAACGTTTAAACAGCAATCTTTTGGTTAGAGTGTACAGTGAGCTCTCCTCTGGATCACTTAACAGTGAGTACTCGTCTCGATCACTTGTGGTTTGTCCTAGCTTGTTTTACACTCTCCTTCCACGCAAAAGCGGATGCACTTCCTCTAAATACAACCTACAAAATTCTTAACACACTAGCATAATTAGTACAACCTATAAGACGCGGTGGTAAATAAAACCTGTTCAAATGATGTCCGATGGAGTTTGATAAAGAGCTACTTTGTATTTTGTTTGACGGGCCGGGTTTGAATAATAGATCCAGGGTGAAGCGGGCTCACCCGACAAATATCCCGCCTCCATCTTTCACGAACATCCAACACAATTTAAAATGGAATTCTAAGATACAACATTTGTTTCCTTGCTACGCTACGATACAAATCAACACAAATAAATAATAGAAACGTCATCTATTTTATGGAAGAGCATTTCTCATTCCATCCGAGATTGATTCTGAGCTCCGCTTGAGAAATGTGGGGGGTACCAAATTTGACAAAATAATTCCCCAATACGTTTTGAACGGAAATAAGATATTTCTTTTAAGTCAATGTCATGATTCTAATTCCTTAAAATTTACAATTCTATTATTATTATTATTATTATTATTATTATTATATTATTATTATTATTATTATTATTATTATTATTATATTATAATAACTATCCCGCCGCCAACCTCTTATTAAAATATGGAGTTTATTTATATACAGTACTGTCATGGATTTGCACGAAAAACCAAATTAGTATGTTAGTGAGTAAATAACTTACATAAGCAAAACGTCAATGTTTATTTGTACAAGATCTCTAAAAACACAAAGTTCATGTAGAATACATTTACTATTTGCCGGAACTAAAGTTAAACGGCAAAAAACACAATCTATTAATTAGCCCTACTTGCAAAAAAATAAATGGTACGGAACTCCGCACGGACTTTCTCGCTCTATTGTTTAAAAATTTAGATATTTACTCAAAACTCTTAATATATGTAAAATGAAATAATATACACTAGCAAACCCAAGCATAAATTGTACTATATTTATGTAAAAACATTTGAGTCCCGGTTTTAAATTTATAATTTTAATTTTAAAGAATGAATGTCCTCATTTGTATGTTTAGACCGATAAAAAAGATCAATATTGGGTCCACAAGAGTCAACACTTCGTATTAAAATTTGGAATTCCGGTTAAAATTTTCGACATTTTATTAGGCATTTATAAATTTTGACCAATAAAAAATGTAAATTATTGACTAATGAGTCTAAAATGGAGATAGATCATTGTTGTACAAACATTTCTCCTAAGAGGTTTAAGGAAAGAGAATATACACTTTTTGAGAGACTTACTAATATTTACTTAATCTATGGCATTGAAGAATTATTGCGTTAAAACTTAAGTTGTATCTCTTTACAACTAAGGCTCACAAAATTGTATTAATATAGTTGCCAATATCTCAGAAACTGTTGGTTTTATAAAAATATATTTCATATAAAAGTTTTTTTAATTTTAATAATACTACTATTTTGCAATGATAAGTTATTTAGTATCTCAAATAGTTGCGGAGATAACGGAAATTTCAGCTTCTGTAAAGTACCCTAAAAGTCATTTTCATAGGAAAATGAAAATAGCCAGTTTATTTATAATCTTAATCAACGCCTAGATATGGATTTTAATCAAGATCGTTAGAGACGATTTTGAGAAAATCAAATTTTTCTCTTTTCACCCTTTATTAACCTACTCTTAATTTTAAGTTTAAACAGATACACAGACAGACGGCATTGCAAAGACCACATTTTAGGGTTCGGGGGGTCATGAGACGTCAACATCCATCAACATTTCAGGCTAGATTTTTTTTACGGTCGCAATACTTTACCTTTAGTGTTCGAAAAGGTAAAAAATATAAATATTGGCGTATAGCTTGAAAGTTATTGGTTTTATAAAAATATGCTTCGAATAAAATATTTGTACTATAAATAGCTCTACATATTTGTAATGATAAGTAATTTCATATCTCAAATAGTTTCAGAGGTATGATAAAAATCAATTACGTCAGATGTATACTCTACGGGAATAGGATGAGCAAGGAATGTGGGGACGATATCAGAGAATATCAAATGTATTGTACAACACCATCAAGAATACTTTCTGTATCTATTAGAGTACAACTAGTGCCACAATGTTGCTAGAGTACAACTAGTGACACAATGTTGCTAGAGTACAACTAGTGCCATAATGTTGCTAGAGTACAACTAGTGACACAATGTTGCTAGAGTACAGCTAGTGCCACAATGTTGCTAGAGTACAACTAGTGCCACAATGTTGCTAGAGTACAACTAGTGACACAATGTTGCTAGAGTACAACTAGTGCCATAATGTTGCTAGAGTACAACTAGTGACACAATGTTGCTAGAGTACAGCTAGTGCCACAATGTTGCTAGAGTACAACTAGTGCCACAATGTTGCTAGAGTACAACTAGTGACACAATGTTGCTAGAGTACAACTAGTGACACAATGTTGCTAGAGTACAGCTAGTGCCACAATGTTGCTAGAGTACAACTAGTGCCACACTGTTGCTAGAGTACAGCTAGTGCCACAATGTTGCTAGAGTACAACTAGTGACACAATGTTGCTAGAGTACAACTAGTGCCATAATGTTGCTAGAGTACAACTATTGACACAATGTTGCTAGAGTACAGCTATTGTCACACTGTTGCTAGAGTACAACTAGTGACACAATATTGCTAGAGTACAACTAGTGCCATAATGTTGCTAAGAGTACAACTAGTGACACACTGTTGCTAGAGTACAACTAGTGCCACAATGTTGCTAGAGTACAACTAGTGCCACAATGTTGCTAGAATACAACTAGTGCCATAATGTTGAAATATTGTTCTTTGGAAGACTCTTGTTGTCGGAGAAGTGTAAAGAGGGTAGAAGGTTGCGCAAGCAGCTTTGCATACCCAGCAGGCGCTACTGTTGAGAACAGGTGGAAAGTGCGTGTAATCTACACACAAGACCAGACAGAGAGAGGAGACAAGACTGCCAGAAAGAGAGGGTATGGAATGCCACAGCATCATTGAACCCATGTTTCATCTTGTTAACGTGTCGTTTCTTGCCTTGCCCTGGAGCAACATAATAACTTGGTGTTGTTCCTGTGTTTCTTGCCCTAACTGACACATTTGTGGAGTGGGGCCATGTTTTACAACACTTGTGGAGGTGGGGCCATGTTTACATCACTTGTGGAGGTGGGGCCATGTTTTACATCACTTGTGGAGGTGGGGCCAGGTTTTACATCACTTGTGAGGTGGGGCCATGTCTTACATCACTTGTGGAGGTGGGGCCATGTTTTACATCACTTGTGGAGGTGGGGCCATGTTTTACAGCACTTGTGGAGGTGGGGACATGTCTTACAACACTTGTGGAGGTGGGGCCATGTTTACAACACTTGTGGAGGTGAGGCCATGTTTTTACAACACTTGTGGAGGTGGGGCCATGTTTTACAACACTTGTGGAGGTGGGGCCATGTTTTACAACACTTGTGGAGGTGGGGCCATGTTTTACAGCACTTGTCGAGGTGGGGCCATGTTTTACAGCACTTGTGGAGGTGGGGCCATGTCTTACAACACTTTGGAGGTGGGGCCATGTCTTACAACACTTGTGGAGGTGGGGCCTTGTTTTACAACACTTGTGGAGGTGGGGACATGTTTTACAACACTTGTGGAGGTGGGGCCATGTTTTACAACACTTTGGAGGTGGGGCCATGTTTTACAACACTTGTGGAGGTGGGGCCATGTTTTACAACACTTGTGGAGGTGGGGCCATGTTTTACAGCACTTTTCGAGGTGGGGCCATGTTTTACAGCACTTGTGGAGGTGGGGCCATGTCTTTACAACACTTGTGGAGGTGGGGCCATGTCTTACAACACTTGTGAAGGTGCAGTTGAGGTAACTTTTAACGACCAGTAGTAAAACATTACACACAATGTTTAACAATATTTGTGTTAGATGTAAAACTAATAAAATAGCCTCAGTTAGTGAAATAGTTTGCATTATATATTTTATTCACATTGTCTGTGCTATCTGAATATTCACACTAATGATGAACAGAGGAAGGTATAATTTAGAGGAAATTAACCAGAAGTGTGAAACCAACCAGGGACAAAATAACCTTAGTCTGCCCAGTTAATATTTGTACCCCGACCACCCCGTCCCCGGGAAACAGATAAGATGAGACTCGCTCCATAATCTGCGTGTCCACTGTTGTGTTTTGTCTGTCGCTGTCTTGACTTGAATGCTGAGATATGTAGAGGTACATTGGTCTTCTTGGGGTGCTGTACTTCATGAGGGTATTTAATGTTCAAGGTAAGACGTAGCAAGGATTGATGTTATAAGGACAAGATATGGAGTCACATGATTATAACACTATCTCTCAATCGGACCATCAGCAAATTGTTTATTTGAAAGGGAAATGAATGCACCCATTCAATTGGTGCGAAACTACCAATAGCAGTTGTTTTCTGTAGATCGTCAGCCTCCCCAGCACCAAGACTTCATTCACTCCTGTCACGCACAGAGTAAGGAAACAAAGGTTGGGTGAGTTTGCCCGGCATCACAACCCATGCGGGACAGAAACAACCTCGAGTGTCAATATTCCATCAGCCCCAAGGTCACGTCTACTGCGAAGGTAACGTAATCAACACAGTTTTGACCCGGATCAAGTGCACAACAATGGCACTTACCTACCCTAACGGCACTCCAGGTGCCGCGGCCGGTGATATAGCTTATGAACGTGCTGACATTGTGTGGAAACAGCTAGTTTCTTCTTCCTATCCACAGCGGCCGTATATTAGAGCACATCTATCCACAGAGGCCGTAATTAGAGCACCTCTATCCACATAGGCCGTATATTAGAGCACCTCTATCCACAAAGGTCGTATATTAGGGCACATCTATACACAGAGGCCGTACATTAAAGTACATCTATACACAAGTACGTATATTAGATCACATCTATCCACAGAGGCCGTATATTAGAGTACATCTATCCACAGAGGCGTATATTAGATCACATCTATCCACAAAAGGCCGTATATAGAGCAAATCTATCCACAGAGGCCGTATATTAGGGCACATCTATCCACATAGGCCGTAATTAGAGCACATCTATTCACATAGGCCGTATATTAGAGCACATCTATCCACAAAGGCCGTATATTAGGGCACATCTATTCACAGAGGCCGTATATTAGAGCACATCTATCCACAAACCATCGAGTGTCTGTCTCTCTTTGTGTCCCAGGAAGAAAGGGCTCCACCATGACAGCACCACCAGCCACCAGTAGTAGCCCAGGGTGGAGAAGGGTGGAGCAGACACACTCACAAAGCAATCATTTGGTTTTAATATCTCGCGACATTTAATAAAACAATTATCTGCTACAAAAACAGCCCAAATGGTCATTTCCGTGACGATGTTGTTAGGTTGGCTGCCTGGCCCAATGGAGTATTAGTGTTTACAAACCCCGGGGTGTAAATCAGCTGGATAACTGAATTACCGTCCCTCCGAGGCTCATTAACAAAACTACAATGGCTGGAGAGGAACACTCTCCTGGTAAAACATTGATCAAAACGGCTCATCGCTTCACTCTCGATAGTTAAAATGTTGCTACAAGTTTCCACAGTGCGGGTTTCCTCTTCAAACAGAGTGGATTGGAGGGGTCAGTAATGCTGGAAACTGGAACTGATGTTCCAGGGGGGCTGTGAAGTGGCTGGAAGCATTACACGGGGTTAGAACCAAGGCCTCTTTGTAAATACAGGGGACACGGACAAGAATAGAGCGAGAGAGAGGGAGATTGTTGATGTAAAGAAGAAGAAGAATGAACTAGCGACCTTCTTTGGGGACTTAAAACCCGCCCCAGATAATCTACTTTACTGCCCTGTGTTCTTCCTGACTCAAAGAATGTCTGGTACTATTATCCACCAACTATGGTAGTTCTATATTATATTGATTTGTTGGTTTTATGGAGGATATTAGGCCGACAACTTTCCATCACAGACAGTTCTCCTGGTACCGTCACAGAACTATCAAAACAAGAGTACTTTCAATGAACCCAGAGAGACGTGGCTATATCTGCCGCTAACAGTTGAAGTCACTTTTAGCCACCTGTAGTAAAACACTACACACAATATTTAACCTATTTAAAGTGGATTCAAACTTGGAGCTCTGTGCAATTGACAAATGACTACGCGCAACTGTTTTAAATCAACCAAATCCTAGGGAGGAAATGTTGGATGTGACAAATATTTTAGGGATGGTTTGAAATGTGAACTCGATCATTAGACCCGGTTCGACTTGTATAATAAAGTTGAGATTGGTGTGCGATGGTCCATGTGTGTCAGGGTCAGGTACACTAACCTTGGCTCCAACTGTCGGTGGTAAGTAGTGTTAACTAGAGTCACTGAAGGCCGGCTAATCCTCTGTAATGCGAGGAAGTCCCTGTTGCTAAGGATTCTCTCACCACCGAAGTAATCCCCAACCAAGTTGGATCCGCAGGCAACCAAACCTGACCTCTGTAAATCTGATGAGCGTTGTTGGAGTTGGCCACTTGTGGTTTTGTTTGGTTGCTCCAACTGCGGGTTAATCCTCGTTCAACTCAACGTTGAATACCGGCCAACGTTCAACTTGCTCTCCGAGGAGCTGATCTAGGCTGTCGCTATAGTGGGAACACCAGAGATTGAACCTTTTAACAAACGAACCTAGAGCTGAGACCATTAATAGAAGGCGCCATCTTCCGGCTGTCAATCTTGACACCACCTGTCGAAAGTGACAGCCATCAGGTTTGACGTCATAAACGAACAAGTAACATCGAGACCCTTCATATGTGGCGTCAGGCTCGCACAGTACTGGTCGCAGTTGACAGGGAGATCGGAATTCGAATCCCGGTCGGTTCAACTTTTTTTTAACCAGTGTGGGATATTGATTATGGGCTTACCAACCTTTCCACACGTAATACCCATCATCGGTGGGCACGCGGGCTAAACGTCGGGCTCATATGGTTTGGTTAACTGGTGCAGGGAAGGTCAGGGTTTGAATTCTGACCAGATTTACATGTGTTGAGATTTACAAAATATATTCCTACTCTCTTTACACTCAAATGCTAAAAACATTTCCTCTTAAATACATATATTTACTATCACAAGATATCCTATTAGTGTAGTTAAATGCGGATAGCCTATTAGTGTAGTTAAATGCGGATAGCCCGAACTGGTAGTAAGACAAATAAATCAACAAACTCCGCTAATGTGGGTGCATTTAGTCTAAGAATACTTGCTCACTCATACCATCACGATCAAGCAAATAATAGTTCTTGAAGTGAATGTCGTGATTAGATAAACAACTCTCAAAAAAGTTCATTTCAATGGTATTTGGACTATACTTCTCCTGTAACTGTATCGTAATATTATAAAGTGCATCCCAGCCCCTTAATGAAGTTGATACAGCACCCTGCTGTATTTCTTATGGTAATGTCAGTTCTAGCTTCCAAACCACTGAAACAATCCTCAACTATCTCAGAATGTTCTGTTGTGACCCTCACACTGCTGTATTTCTTATGGTGATGACAGTTCTAGCTTCCAAACCACTGAAACAATCCTCAACTATCTCAGAATGTTCTGTTGTGACCCTCACACTGCTGTATTTCTCATGGTAATGACAGTTCTAGCTTCCAAACCACTGAAACAATCCTCAACTATCTCAGAATGTTCTGTTGTGACCCTCACACTGCTGTATTTCTTATGGTAATGACAGTTCTAGCTTCCAAACCACTAAAACAATCCTCAACTATCTCAGAATATTCTGTTGTGACCCTCACACTGCTGTATTTCTTATGGTAATGACAGTTCTAGCTTCCAAACCACTAAAACAATCCTCAACTATATCAGAATGTTCTGTTGTGACCCTCACACTGCTGTATTTCTTATGGTAATGTCAGTTCTAGTTTCCAAACCACTGAAACAATCCTCAACTATCTCAGAATATTCTGTTGTGACCCTCACACTGCTGTATTTCTTATGGTAATGTCAGTTCTAGCTTCCAAACCACTGAAACAATCCTCAACTATCTCAGAATGTTCTGTTGTGACCCTCACACCGCTGTATTTCTCATGGTAATGTCAGTTCTAGCTTCCAAACCACTAAAACAATCCTCAACTATATCAGAATGTTCTGTTGTGACCCTCACACTGCTGTATTTCTTATGGTAATGACAGTTCTAGCTTCCAAACCACTAAAACAATCCTCAACTATATCAGAATGTTCTGTTGTGACCCTCACACTGCTGTATTTCTTATGGTAATGTCAGTTCTAGCTTCCAAACCACTGAAACAATCCTCAACTATCTCAGAATGTTCTGTTGTGACCCTCACACCGCTGTATTTCTCATGGTAATGTCAGTTCTAGCTTCCAAACCACTAAAACAATCCTCAACTATATCAGAATGTTCTGTTGTGACCCTCACACTGCTGTATTTCTTATGGTAATGTCAGTTCTAGTTTCCAAACCACTGAAACAATCCTCAACTGTCTCAGAATATTCTGTTGTGACCCTCACACTGCTGTATTTCTCATGGTAATGTCAGTTCTAGCTTCCAAACCACTGAAACAATCCTCAACTATCTCAGAATGTTCTGTTGTGACCCTCACACTGCTGTATTTCTGTACGGCTCAACGCTCCAGTGGGTGGTATATTCTGCAGATCTTACCTCGATTCCCGGTGAGTTTTGAAAATGCCCAGTGTTAGTTTGTTTTTACTGATTGGTAAATTAAGGTTTGGGGTCGATTTGCTGTGTCTCTGAAATTAAATGAGGACAACGCTCTGATTATTTGAATGAGCACTAATGCTGGATATACCTAGTGTTAACCTATTTGTTTAGTAATTAGTGGTCGAAGGAGAATTGTTTTCAACCTTTTTAGTGTTGGATGAATGATGGCTTTGTCAAAAAACACAATTTGAATGGAGTCTTACCTATTATAAAAAATATAATTATCTCACCTGGGGCTTAACACAACTTGATCCTGGGGCAACTAACTACTCATTACTTCACTGGAAATATTAAATATTGGATTCGAACTACAGTCCTTTAGAAAGTGCGTCACTTCAATGATCGATGGAATGGCTGAGGCCAGCATTGAGCACCTCATGGAAAATATACCACATCATTGTCGGGTCTTTCCGATCTCCCTAACCACTCGGCCAACAGGAGGATGGGATAGTTATTGGTTCAACTCTAGTTGGTCCCCAGTGTAGAGTTTGATCAAGGAACATGTGATTTTGTCGCTATAAAAGTCTCTAGTTTGTATCTTTGTTACAGTTGTGCTCATATCTGCACCATGAGGGCCCGACAATCTCCAATCTCACTACAGAGATCGTGGGATTTAATGAAATCATTCCCTCCCTTCCCTCAAACACAAGTCTGTCTCTATCATCGGCTGAGTTGCTGTGATGGTTGCAGTCTAGCAGGGGAATACACAACACGGCTCATCAAGCGATATCTTGGTACATCACTGGTTTCTAGATGAAGCTACTATGAAATACAGGGAGGGAGGAAGTTAATGGGAAGTACAAGAAGGAAGGAGGCTGCTGTGAAGTACAAGGAGAGAGGAGGTTGCTGTGAAGTACAAGGAGGGGATAGGCTGCTGTGAAGTACAAGGAGGGGAGGAGGCTGCTGTGAAGTACAAGGAGGGGATAGGCTGCTGTGAAGCACAAGGAGGGAGGAGGTTGCTGTGAAGTACAAGGAGAGAGGAGGCTGCTGTGAAGCACAAGGAGGGGAGAGGCTGCTGTGAAGTACAAGGAGGGAGGAGGGTGCTGTGAAGTACAAGGAGAGAGGAGGCTGCTGTGAAGCACAAGGAGGGGAGAGGCTGCTGTGAAGTACAAGGAGGGGAGAGGCTGCTGTGAAGTACAAGGAGGGAGGAGGCGGCTGTGAAGCACAAGGAGGGGAGAGGCTGCTGTGAAGCACAAGGAGGGGAGAGGCTGCTGTGAAGTACAAGGAGGGGAGAGGCTGCTGTGAAGTACAAGGAGGGGAGAGGCTGCTGTGAAGTACAAGGAGGGGAGAGGCTGCTGTGAAGTACAAGGAGGGGAGAGGCTGCTGTGAAGTACAAGGAGGGAGGAGGGTGCTGTGAAGTACAAGGAGGGGATAGGCTGCTGTGAAGCACAAGGAGGGAGGAGGTTGCTGTGAAGTACAAGGAGAGAGGAGGCTGCTGTGAAGCACAAGGAGGGGAGAGGCTGCTGTGAAGTACAAGGAGGGGAGAGGCTGCTGTGAAGTACAAGGAGGGGAGAGGCTGCTGTGAAGTACAAGGAGGGAGGAGGCGGCTGTGAAGCACAAGGAGGGGAGAGGCTGCTGTGAAGTACAAGGAGAGAGGAGGCTGCTACTGTGAAGTACAAGTAGGGGAGGTTACTGTGAAGTACAAGGAGAGAGGAGGCTGCTGTGAAGTACAAGGAGGGAGGAGGCGGCTGTGAAGTAAAATCTCCTATTCTCCCTCCTCCATGTTTTTGGCGTCTGTGCGAGGGGTGAAGGGGTATAAAACGTGACGTAGTTGGGATGACCGTGGGTAGTGAGTGCTAGGGGAAGTTATGGGGGCAATAAACCACGAGGGAGGGTTGGCTCAGTGGGTGTACTGGACCAAACTACACTCTAGCTGGCATCGCTTTATTTAATAAGACAAGGGGAAGACAAAGGGAGTGCTCCCCTTGCGAGACAAGTTTGAAACTTTATCAGCATTTTGTAATAAAATGGTCTCCGAACAGTGACTGGGAGGGCGTCTCAATGGACTTGACCGGATCCCCATTGCACATTTACACTGCTCTCTGCTATAGGTTCTCACAAGAGAGTCTGTCTGTCATCTTAGATATCAGAGTTTGATTCCCGGCATCGCATCCTTAGCTAAACTGAGCCATGAATTAACAGACGGGAGCTGGCCAATTGGGTTGGTTCTAGAATTAAGTTAGTTTGTAAGTCGTGTGCTGATAAAATAACTTGGTTAAGAATACTAAAAATTTTATATATGTATATATAATTATATTCCATCATGACTTGAAAAGGCAAGGTTCTGTCGTTGTCGAGAGCGCTAAGGCAATTATCTAGAGCTGTATCTACCCTCTCTATGAATGATCTGTTCCTACAGTAACCTCAATAGAGGTGTCTATAGCTGTATCTACCCTCTATATGAATGATCTGTTCCTACAGTAACCTCAATAGAGGTGTCTATAGCTGTATCTACCCTCTCTATGAATGATCTGTTCCTACAGTACCCTCAATAGAGGTGTCTAGAGCTGTATCTACCCTCTCTATGAATGGTCTGTTCCTACAGTACCCTCAATAGAGGTGTCTATAGCTGTATCTACCCTCTATATGAATGATCTGTTCCTACAGTACCCCCTATAGAGGTGTCTATAGCTGTATCTACCCTCTCTATGAATGGTCTGTTCCTACAGTACCCTCAATAGAGGTGTCTATAGCTGTATCTACCATCTCTATGAATGGTCTGTTCCTACAGTACCCTCAATAGAGGTGTCTATAGCTGTATCTACCCTCTCTATGAATGGTCTGTTCCTACAGTACCCTCAATAGAGGTGTCTATAGCTGTATCTACCCTCTCTATGAATGGTCTGTTCCTACAGTACCCTCAATAGAGGTGTCTATAGCTGTATCTACCCTCTCTATGAATGGTCTGTTCCTACAGTACCCTCAATAGAGGTGTCTATAGCTGTATCTACCCTCTCTATGAATGGTCTGTTCCTACAGTAACCTCAATAGAGGTGTCTATAGCTGTATCTACCCTCTCTATGAATGGTCTGTTCCTACAGTACCCTCAATAGAGGTGTCTATAGCTGTATCTACCCTCTATATGAATGATCTGTTCCTACAGTAACCTCAATAGAGGTGTCTATAGCTGTATCTACCCTCTATATGAATGATCTGTTCCTACAGTACCCCAATAGAGGTGTCTATAGCTGTATCTACCCTCTATATGAATGATCTGTTCCTACAGTAACCTCAATAGAGGTGTCTATAGCTGTATCTACCCTCTCTATGAATGGTCTGTTCCTACAGTACCCTCAATAGAGGTGTCTATAGCTGTATCTACCCTCTCTATGAATGATCTGTTCCTTCAGTACCCCTATAGAGGTGTCTAGAGTACATCAGACCAGACTATACCTGTAAGGATGTGCGCATGTGCGAAGAGCAAGTGAGGAGTTTCTCTCGCCTCCGACTCCAAGGGTTGTAGATGAATCGTGACAAATGGCACCTCTTCCTGCACCCTAGAGAGGGTGATGTATGTGGGACCTGCTCTGGTCGAGAGCTGGTGAGGCTTCTTTTGTTACATTCAATCTGATATTATAATGACTGGAATGTTCACAGTTAGATCGTGTAGCTCTCCAACCACAGTGTTCACAGTTAGAACATGTAGCTTTCCAGCCACAATGTTCACAGTTAGATCATGTAGTTCTCCAGCCACAATGTTCACAGTTAGATCGTGTAGCTCTCCAGCCACAATGTCCACAGTTAGATCATGTAGCTCTCCAACCACAGTGTTCACAGTTAGATCATGTAGCTCTCCAACCACAGTGTTCACAGTTAGATCATGTAGCTCTCCAGTCTCAATGTTCACAGTTAGATCATGATAGCTCTCCAGCCATTATGTTCACAGTTAGATCATGTAGCTCTCCATTCTAAATGTTCACAGTTAGAACATGTAGCTCTCCAGCCACAATGTTCACAGTTAGATCATGTAGCTCTCAAGCCACAATGTTCACAGTTAGATCATGTAGCTCTCCAGCCACAATGTTCACAGTTAGATCATGTAGCTCTCCACCACAGTGTTCACAGTTAGATCATGTAGCTCTCACCCACAATGTTTCACAGTTAGATCTGCTCTCCACCACAAGTTCACAGTTAGATTCATGTAGCTCTCCAGCCACAATGTCACAGTTAATCATGTAGCTTCCAACCACAGTGTTCACAATCAATCATGTAGCTCTCCAACCACAGTGTTACAGTTAGATCATGAGCTCTCCAGCCACAATGTTCAGTTAGATCATGTAGCTCTCAAATCCCTCTGGTGCAATCTCTTTGTCAGTTAAACCCCTCCTCAAATCCCTCTGGTGCAATCTCTTTGTCAGTTAAACCCCTCCTCAAATCCCTCTGGTGCAATCTCTTTGTCAGTTAAACCCTCTCTCAAATCCCTCTGTGCAATATCTTGGCAGTTAAACCCTCTCTCAATCCCTCTGGTGCAATCTCTTTGGGAGTTAAACCCTCTCTCAAATTCCTCTGGGGCAATCTCTTGGCAGTTAACCCCTCTCAATCCTCTGGTGCAATCTCTTTGGCAGTTAAACCCCTCTCTCAATTCCTCTGTGCAATTCTTTGCAGTTAAACCCTCTCAAATCTCTGGTGCAATCTCTTTGGCAGTTAAACCCCTCTCTCAATCCTCTGTGCAATTCTTTGCAGTTAACCCTCTGGTAACTCTAAGTGACCTACAAAGTCAATAAACATACAATCTCTCATCACATTATTGTATATGTGTGTGACTAATCCACCGGATAGTCAGGGAAGATAAAATAGTTAACTAGTACAGTCCCGTCAAGAAATGATTTCCCTGACAACAGCTAGAAAGCCGCATTTGTAAAATATTGTTTTTATTATTAAATAATTAATTATCATAAAGGTTTATTGATAATATCTATTAGTGTAAACATTTCCCTCGTATCGGACACGAACTGAGGACTTTGCTCCTACTGGACCACCTCTGTGTGTATGTACTCTAACTAAACACCAAGGAACAATGTGTGGGTATAAACCAATCTCCAACTATTTGACTGTTTGTCTCCAGACAACTTGCTATAGAGTCTCTCAGCAAGACAAGAAGTTCACTGTCCACTTTCTAGTGATGTTCACTGGCCACTTTCTAGTGAAGTTCATTGGCCACTTTCTAGTGAAGTTCAATGTCCACTTTCTAGTGATGTTCACTGTCCACTTTCTAGTGATGTTCTTTGGCCACTTTCTAGTGATGTTCACTGGCCACTTCTTAGTGAAGTTCAATGTCCACTTTCTAGTGATGTTCACTGTCCACTTTCTAGTGAAGTTCACTGGCCACTTTCTAGTGATGTTCACTGGCCACTTTCTAGTGATGTTCACTGGCCACTTTCTAGTGATGTTCTCACTTTGGGGTCCAAAACCTTGTGTCAGGTTGAACCTGTCTCACCGCCAGACATTGTTACTCACCGCGTCTCACCTCCAGTCATTGTTACTCACCACGTCTCACCTCCAGACATTGTGACTCACCACGTCTCACCTCCAGTCATTGTTATTCACCACGTCTCACCTCCAGACATTGTTACTCACCGCGTCTCACCTCCAGTCATTGTTACTCACCACGTCTCACCTCCAGACATTGTGACTCACCACGTCTCACCTCCAGTCATTGTTACTCACCACGTCTCACCTCCAGACATTGTGACTCACCACGTCTCACCTCCAGTCATTGTTATTCACCACGTCTCACCTCCAGACATTGTTACTCACCGCGTCTCACCTCCAGTCATTGTGACTCACCACGTCTCACCTCCAGTCATTGTTATTCACCACGTCTCACCTCCAGACATTGTTACTCACCGCGTCTCACCTCCAGTCATTGTTACTCACCACGTCTCACCTCCAGACATTGTGACTCACCACGTCTCACCTCCAGTCATTGTTATTCACCACGTCTCACCTCCAGACATTGTTACTCACCGCGTCTCACCTCCAGTCATTGTTACTCACCACGTCTCACCTCCAGACATTGTTACTCACCGCGTCTCACCTCCAGTCATTGTTACTCACCGCCAGACATTGTTACTCACCACATCTCACCTCAATGTATCGCTCGGAGAAACAGAGGGACAACCCACATTTGGTTTGAACCCAGACCTACCATCCTACCAGCCTACCATCCTACCAGACTACCAGCTACCAGCCTACCAGCCTACCAGACTAACCAGCTTGGCGTTCAAACCACGTACCCAAATCACGGTTCTTCCCTTGTTAATGGAAGCTCTGTCCAGTGGCTGAGTGGTCAGGGACACCGACAACTTGGTTGTAACTTGAGTCCTACTACCCATCCGAACACTCCGGGGCAGGGAACAGAAAGGTGGAATTTGGAGAAAGAGTAGCCATGTTTGCGTGGGAGGAAAGGGGAAAAACCACCTCATTCCCCGGGGGTTAGTTCCCCATCTCTATCACCGGAAAATAGGAATAAATGAGACTGATGCCTTTGTCCGTATTACCACCTGTGTTAGTGATTTTATATTTAACATGAAAAATGATGTTTTATGGGAATTACCATCAATATCTTATTCTGTTGACCAGATATTACACATCCAACTTCTCCAATATGTGCTTGTTTGTCTACAGCTCAGAGTTGTTTGTCTACAGCTCAGAGTTGTTTGTCCACAGCTCAGAGTTGTTTGTCCACAGCTCAGAGTTGTTTGTCCTCTCTTAACCGGACTGGAAGATGATTACGTCTATTAGAGTATATTTATCGGAATTATAGGCCTTCACTTAATTGCCGCTTCGTTTAGTGATCAGTTATTTGCGATTTAATTAAATTAATTATTGCTCACTGGGATATGATTGCATTTCCAATGAAAAAAATAAAATATATATACTGTTTCGAAAAGAAGTCGTACAACAGCCGAATTTAAAGCGTTTATTTTAAAGAGTGTTTGTCAGCTTATTGGTGGATTCAGCAATCGTTTGTAATGGCCAAGATCGAGCGGTTAGAAATAAACAGTTTCACACACACGAGATAAGACTACGGAAATAAGGAACAAGAGTAGGAGGTACATTCTGTTTACTCTGAAAGATATCAGAGTAGGAGGTACATTCTGTTTACTCTTAAAGGTATCAGAGTAGGAAGTACATTCTGTTTACTCTGAAAGATATCAGAGTAGGAGGTAAATTCTGTTTACTCTGAAAGGTATCAGAGTAGGAAGTACATTCTGTTTACTCTGAAAGATATCAGAGTAGGAGGTAAATTCTGTTTACTCTGAAAGGTATCAGAGTAGGAGGTACATTCTGTTTACTCTGAAAGTATGTCTTTATTTGACCCTTTGGCCCATCTTAGATAAACAGTTTTTTGTAGTAGGGGAAGGGGGGCGGAGGTGCGACAAAAAAACGTACAAACTCAGCTCTAGGGCTCTATCTAATCTAATCTAATCTAATCTAATCTGGGTGGACAGGATCGTGAGTACGGATTAAGAGAACAATGGAAAATAGATGTCAATCGGTCGTTTTATTTCACACTTTCTAAAGAATCAAACTTTGAAACAAGAGTCGTAAATTCCATCCCGAACTAGACACGACATTCGGATATGTTCGGAAATGTTCGGATTAACCGCGAGGGTAAAACTTGAGACAAGTTTTTCAAACCAATGTCTGTCGGCTTTATCTTTCCTCCCCTCCACCCTCCGGGCTGGTTATCGCAGGAGACGATGTACAACTCCGCTCTACGCCTGAGGAACACTGGCTCCGACACAGCTGTGCAGGTCGGGAAACCTACACAGGTATCAGGAGGGGCAGATGGCACAATACCTTATATTCCCATCAATGATAGAGTTGTGTGATGAATAAGGCAGTGAAGAATTCTTTACCACACCATTGTTACATCAGTGGAATTGAGACACTGCAATGTTTCTCATGGGTAGTGGCTGATACATTGCTATGTCTCTGGTGGGTAGTGGCTGAGACACTGATATGTCTCTGGTGAGTAGTGGCTGAGACATTGATATGTCTCTGGTGGGTAGTGGCTGAGACACTGATATGTCTCTAGTGAGTAGTGGCTAATACATTGCTATGTCTCTGGTGGGTAGTGGCTGATACACTGCTATGTATCTGGTGAGTAGTGGCTGAGACACTGCTATGTCTCTGGTGGGTAGTGGCTGATACATTGCTATGTCTCTGGTGGGTAGTGGCTGAGACATTGATATGTATCTGGTGAGTAGTGGCTGAGACATTGATATGTATCTGGTGGGTAGTGGCTGAGACACTGATATGTCTCTGGTGAGTAGTGGCTGAGACATTGATATGTCTCTGGTGGGTAGTGGCTGAGACACTGATATGTCTCTAGTGAGTAGTGGCTAATACATTGCTATGTCTCTGGTGGGTAGTGGCTGATACACTGCTATGTATCTGGTGAGTAGTGGCTGAGACACTGCTATGTCTCTGGTGAGTAGTGGCTTATACATTGCTATGTCTCTGGTGGGTAGTGGCTGAGACACTGATATGTCTCTGGTGAGTAGTGGCTGAGACATTGATATGTCTCTGGTGAGTAGTGGCTGATACATTGATATGTCTCAGGTGGGTAGTGGCAGAGACATTGCTATGTCTCTGGTGAGTAGTGGCTGATACACGGCTATGTCTCTGGTGAGTAGTGGCTGAGACATTGATATGTCTCTTGTGGGTAGTGGCTCAGACACTGCTATGTCTCTGGTGAGTAGTGGCTGATACATTGCTATGTCTCTGGTGGGTAGTGGCTGAGACACTGATATGTTTCTGGTGGGTAGTGGCTGAGACACTGCTTTGTCTCTGGTGAGTAGTGGCTGATACATTGCTATGTCTCTGGTGGGTAATGGCTGAGACACTTATATGTCTCTGGTGAGTAGTGGCTGATACATTGCTATGCCTCTGGTGGGTAGTGGCTGACACATTGCTATGTCTCTGGTGGGTAGTGGCTGAGACACTGATATGTCTCTGGTGAGTAGTGGCTGAGACACTGATATGTCTCTGGTGGGTAGTGGCTGAGACACTGATATGTCTCTGGTAGGTAGTGGCTCAGACATCAAATGGTTCTGGTGAGTACGGAAATAAACTAATAACTAACTCTAACCAAAGTGTGATATTTTATTAAGATTGATTAACCGGGAAATCAAATATAAGATTGTCTAACTAAGAGTCACTTCATTTCATCCTTGACAACAGTGAGAGTATGATCAGGTTAAGAGAACTAGTAATATTTAATAGTAATACGCGGAAGATATAATTAAAGATAAAACATGTATGTTTTTGAAGTGTTCGACTCTTAAAAACAGGATAGGAGTAGAATTGTTATCTATAAATAATTTTTGAAAAAGTAGTTTTGTTTTTTAATCAATGTTAATTTGTGTTAGTAAAACATCTGCAGTGTTTGTAAGTTTCAGTGTTCAGTTTTTTGTAAGTTGGAGTGTTCAGTTTGTTTATAAGTTGCAGTGTTCAGTTTGTTTGTAAGTTTCAGTGTTCAGTTTGTTTGTAAGTTGGAGTGTTCAGTTTGTTTGTAAGTCTCAGTGTTAAGTTTGTTTATAAGTTGGAGTGTTCAGTTTGTTTGTAAGTTGCAGTGTTCAGTTTGTTTGTAAGACTCTGTTCTGTTTGTTTGTAAGTTGCAATGTTTAGTTTGTAAGTTGGAGTGTTCAGTTTGTAAGTCGGAGTGTTCAGTTTGTTTGTAGGTCTCAGTGTTCAGTTTGTTTGTAAGTTGCAGTGTTCAGTTTGTTTGTAAGTCTCAGTGTTCAGTTTGTTTGTAAGTTGCAGTGTTCAGTTTGTTTGTAAGTCTAAGTTTTCAGTTTGTTTGTAAGTCTCAGTGTTCAGTTTGTTTGTAAGACTCTGTTCTGTTTGTTTGTAAGTTGCAATGTTTAGTTTGTAAGTAGGAGTGTTCAGTTTGTTTGTAAGTTGCAGTGTTCAGTTTGTTTGTAAGTTGGAGTGTTCTGTTTGTTTGTAAGTTGCAGTGTTCAGTTTGTTTGTAAGTTGCAGTGTTCAGTTTGTTTGTAAGTCGCAGTGTTCAGTTTGTTTGTAAATCTCAGTGTTCAGTTTGTTTGTAAATCTCAGTGTTCAGTTTGTTTGTAAATCTCAGTGTTCAGTTTGTTTGTAAGTCTCAGTGTTAAGTTTGTTTGTAAGTTGGAGTGTTCAGTTTGTTTGTAAGTTGCAGTGTTCAGTTTGTTTGTAAGACTCTGTTCTGTTTGTTTGTAAGTTGCAATGTTTAGTTTGTAAGTTGGAGTGTTCAGTTTGTAAGTAGGAGTGTTCAGTTTGTTTGTAGGTCTCAGTGTTCAGTTTGTTTGTAAGTAGCAGTGTTCAGTTTGTTTGTAAGTTTCAGTGTTCAGTGTTTTGTAGTTGGAGTGTTCAGTTTGTTTGTAGTTGCAGTGTTCAGTTTGTTTGTAAGTTCAGTGTTCATTTTTGTAAGTCTCAGTGTTCATTTTTTGTAGTCTCAGGGTTCATTGTTGTAAGTTTCAGTGTTCAGTTTTTGTAAGTCTCAGTGTTCAGTTTGTTTGTAAGTCTCAGTGTTCAGTTTGTTTGTAAGTTTGAGTGTTCAGTTTGTTTGTAAGTCTCAGTGTTCAGTTTGTTTGTAAGTTCAGTGTTCAGTTGTTTGTAAGTCTCAGTGTTCAGTTTGTTTGTAAGTCTCAGTGTTCAGTTTGTTTGTAAGTCTCAGTGTTCAGTTTGTTTGTAAGTAGCAGTGTTCAGTTTGTTTGTAAGTTTCAGTGTTCAGTTGTTTTGTAAGTTGGGTGTTCAGTTTGTTTGTAAGTTTCAGTGTTCAGTTTGTTTGTAAGTCTAAGTGTTCAGTTTGTTTGTAAGTCTCAGTGTTCAGTTTGTTTGTAAGACTCTGTTCTGTTTGTTTGTAAGTTGCAATGTTTAGTTTGTAATAGAGTGTTCAGTTTGTTTGTAAGTTGCAGTGTTCAGTTTGTTTGTAAGTTGGAGTGTTCGTTTGTTTGTAAGTTGCAGTGTTCAGTTTGTTTGTAAGTTGCAGTGTTCAGTTTGTTTGTAAGTCGCAGTGTTCAGTTTGTTTGTAAATCTCAGTGTTCAGTTTGTTTGTAAATCTCAGTGTTCAGTTTGTTTGTAAGTTAGAGTGTTCAGTTTGTTTGTAAGTCTCAGTGTTAAGTTTGTTTGTAAGTTGGAGTGTTCAGTTTGTTTGTAAGTTGCAGTGTTCAGTTTGTTTGTAAGACTCTGTTCTGTTTGTTTGTAAGTTGCAATGTTTAGTTTGTAAGTTGGAGTGTTCAGTTTGTAAGTCGGAGTGTTCAGTTTGTTTGTAAGTTGGAGTGTTCAGTTTGTTTGTAAGTTTCAGTGTTCAGTTTGTTTGTAAACTCACTGTGAGTGCTGTCTGTAGACTGTATCTGTGTAATCCTGGAAGACGTGCGCAATGAACATTGAACATTTCCCGGCATGTTTGCCTCGCGAGCTTCTTGAATGTTTAACAAGTTGTCTAAGTTGTGTTATCCGGGGTAGGTTGGAACGTGACCAGGAATATTACCATCAATGTGTTCCCAGGGGAAACTGTACAAAAGCATGTCTTTTAAACATTCCTACAGGCAAGAGAATAAATTATGAATATTAGCGATAGCTGAGTGGTTAGGGAGACTATCTAGTATACCTTGGTTACATCCAATCTGTAACTGAGTGGTTAGGGAAACTATCTAGTACACCCTGGTTACATCCTGTCTGTAGCTGAGTGGTTAGGGAGACTATCTAGTATACCCTGGTTACATCCTGTCTGTAGCTGAGTGATCAGGTAAACTATCTATTATACCCTGATTACATCCTGTCTGTGTGGTCAGGGAGACTATCTAGTATACCCTGGTTACATCCTGTCTGTAGCTGAGTGGTTAGGGAGACTATCTAGTATACCCTGGTTACATCCTGTCTGTAGCTGAGTGATCAGGTAAACTATCTATTATACCCTGATTACATCCTGTCTGTGTGGTCAGGGAGACTATCTAGTATACCCTGGTTACATCCTGTCTGAGTGGTCAGGGAGACTATCTAGTATACTCTGGTTACATCCTGTCTGAGTGGTCAGGAAGATTATCTAGTATACCCTGGTTACATCCTGTCTGAGTGGTCAGGTAGACTATCTAGCATACTCTGGTTACATCCTGTCTGAGTGGTCAGGGAGATTATCTAGTATACCCTGGTTACATCCTGTCTGAGTGGTCAGGGAGAATATCTAGTTTACCCTTGTTACATCCTGTCTGAGTGGTCAGGGAGACTATCTATTATACCCTGGTTACATCCTGTCTATAGCTGAGTGGTCAGGGAGTCCTACTACATATCTTTCAAGTGCAAGTTGTTATATTCCAGGTGGTTAAACTGCATCTGTTATATTACTCATTAGTATAATAATATACATTGATGTTAATTTTGTACCGTTACAAATGTTGCCATTTATTAAGTTATTTTTAATTCAAGTTCTGGTTTTATCTTTGTTTTTTGTTTGGGTTGTTTTAGATAAGACAGTATCATGTCTTGAAATAATTTGTCTCACCAATACAATAATATATTGAGTATAGCTATAAAGTATTTCAAATCTAAAGTTCTAATCTGTTTATTAATCAAGTTTACAATTAGCCTAATATCATTTAAGCTGAATTTTACTTAAAAACAGCTTATTATCAATACCAAGCTGGCTTTTCTAAACGCTTTGTATAGGAGTGGAATACAAAACTCTATCTAAACACTAAATTTTCGTCTTTCTCACGAACTTTACAAAAGTTTAGTTAAAAAAATTCCGCTTTTTTTTTACCTAACCAACAAACTCATCAAAGTTAGGGTTTGACTCCGATTCAATGAATAGTAATGAAGTCATCACTTCGTTTCAAGAGGAAAGCTGTAAACGAGAAAGCAGGCAATTTAATTCCGAGGTGCAACTTTGGCAGCGTTACGGGTACCCCTCCCCCTGGGAGCGGCTCATTTGGGGCTGACTACCCCCCCCCCCCCACACGTCACTAAACAAACTCAAACAAGACCACATACAAAGATCTATTTTCCATGTTGAGCAAACTTTCTCTTATAGTTAGTAACCTCTTGATACTTATATATATATATATATAGAGAGAGAGAGAGAGAGAGAGAGAGTGTTTATCATAAGAAGCTGTGGACGAGCGGTCTAATGCGATATGTTCACATTACACTTGGATGTGGCTGATCTGGGTCTACTTTTGGTGTCTTCAGATGATTCTACACATACATTGACTCCAACTAATGTGACTGCACTTTGTAATAACTGACCTACTCACGCTTACATTTTAGAATCAGTCGTTAACGAGTAGAGCTCACCCAATGTTGGGGGAGGTTGAGGTTCCAATACTGAAGTTTCTAATAGTTTCACCCTCTCCCGTCACGCAAATGCGGGTATATTTCCATTAAATCTACCTCCCTCATCCCTGTATTGGTCTTAATATCAATGTATTACTAGTCTCATGATTTTCTGTGCCTTGCAAGACCAGGATTCACGTGTACCAACTTGACCTGTCAGATCAGGATCCACGTGTACCAACTTGACCTGTCAGACCAGGATTCACGTTTACCAACTTGACCTGTCAGACCAGGATCCACGAGTACCAACTTGACCTGCCAGATCAGGATCCACGTGTACCAACTTGACCTGTCAGACCAGGATCCACGTGTACCAACTTGACCTGTCAGTGTTCGATGTAGTCCAGTGCTATTCTCCGGGCAGACGAACGATGTTTCAATAGATACTACAGTACAAGTTAACCACTAACCACTACCGTGTAGACAACCACTAACCATTGCTGCTATTATTCTAAAGATTGTTTCAAAATTACATAAACTTTGGATTTGTGTACACACAAACTTTTTCCGGAAATTTATTTAATTTTATTGGTATTCCCAAAACAAGTCTGGAAGTAACTAACATCATCGCAGCTACTTATCTGGCTATTTATTGATAGGTACCATCATGATTTCGGTACTGAATTAAGTATGAGAACATTCGTGTGTAGATGTATCATCAGAGCTTTCAACTTCAGTAGGCGTTCAATTTCCTCTCTTAATATTTCACTAATCAGGAACATGTCCAAGCTTAATCCTGGCTCACAGAGCTGACATCAGCTTCAACATCAATAACAATCTTCCCCTCTGGGTTCCATTATCTTAACACTAAAACTCAAAATGGATCACTAAGACGCATTAACACGGCACTAGCTTAAGTGGATCTTTTTCACATTTAAGATACTTTGATTCCAATGATTTATCCTTAAGTTAGCAGCGACACTTACAGTCCAATTTTCATACGAAGGGCCTTTTACAAAACACACAAATATTTTTACAGCATTTTAATAATATATTATTACTGTTTCTTTATACTTGACGTACAAATACGTGAAATAAGATCTAGTAGCTCCTCTGTCAAATATAGTTCTTGCAACGAGAACTGGACCGTAGTCATGGCAGCACTAACGAGGACTAACCAACTCTTACAACCACTAACGACAAATTGATTGGTCGAGTTCACACACACATGAGATCAGTTGCTCCCGGTTCTGCACGCGTGTTCCCCACATGTGTGAGTGTGTGTGTGTGTGTCCATTGAGTTGCTGCAGGCTCCTAACTTTTGACACTTTGCCGCGGAGCTTTAAAACTCATTTCCAGCCTGTCTTGGAAGTCGTCAAAGAGAACACGGCGACTGGGAGAGGGGGGTGTTGGGGAAGAAGGGGAGAAAGCGGTAAGGTGAAGTAGCACCTTAAGATGCTCGAGGATTTACCCCCGACAGCTTCACGAAGAGGGGAGGAGCGGGGAAGACTCTTGGAGCTTACGACTACACACCTCCTCACGATGACGTTACAACATGAGAACTTTTCTTTCTTTCGAAAGTATAAATCTAGACGAGATTTTTATCTGTTCAAGGCGGAACGTGAGGGTTCTTTTCTAGAGAGAGACGATTACTATGAACAGCGAAAGAGTTTATCGTTCCATCACTCGTGTAATGTCTCCTGAGGGTCCAGTAGAGAGGGCATATTGTGATGGTCTAGTTCTCTTCACCGCATGTTATGTTCATTACTCATCTCCGTTTGTTCCAGCCTAGACCGGGGCTGTTTGTAAACTGTTAGGATATGTACACATCATGTCCTGGTTAGGATATGTACACATCGTGTCCTGGTTAGGATATATACACATCGTGTCCTGGTTAGGATATATACACATCGTGTCCTAGTTAGGATATATACACATCGTGTCCTGGTTAGGATATGTACACATCGTGTCCTGGTTAGGATTTATACACATCCTGTACTGGTTAGGATATGTACACATCATGTCCTGGTTAGGATATATACACATCGTGTCCTGGTTAGGATATGTACACATAATGTCCTGGTTAGGATATATACACATCGTGTCCTGGTTAGGATATGTACACATCATGTCCTGGTTAGGATATGTACACATCATGTTCTGGTTAGGATATGTACACATCATGTCCTGGTTAGGATATGTACACATCATGTCCTGGTTAGGATATATACAAATCGTGTCCTGGTTAGGATATGTACACATCGTGTCCTGGTTAGGATATATACACATCGTGTCCTGGTTAGGATATGTACACATCGTGTCCTGGTTAGGATATATACACATCGTGTCCTGGTTAGGATATGTACACATCATGTCCTGGTTAGGATATATACACATCGTGTCCTAGTTAGGATATGTACACATCGTGTCCTGGTTAGGATATGTACACATCATGTCCTGGTTAGGATATGTACACTTCATGTCCTGGTTAGGATATGTACACATCCTGTCCTGGTTAGGATATATACACATCCTGTACTGGTTAGGATTTGTACACATCATGTCCTGGTTAGGATATGTACACATCCTGTACTGGTTAGGATTTATACACATCCTGTACTGGTTAGGATATGTACACATCATGTCCTGGTTAGGATATGTACACATCATGTCCTGGTTAGAATATGTACACATCATGTCCTGGTTAGGATATATACACATCGTGTCCTGGTTAGGATATGTACACATCATGTCCTGGTTAGGATATGTACACATCCTGTCCTGGTTAGGAAATGTACACATCCTGTCCTGGTTAGGATATGTCCTGGTTAGGATATGTACACATCATGTCCTGGTTAGGATATGTACACATTCTTAGTTAGACCTCTAGGATTGAGATATTGAGATAGCCTAATTTTAATGATAATTACCTATCCTGATGTCCTGCTCTATCCCGATGTACTGCTCTATCCTGATATTCTGCTACTTCCCTCTCCACTCCCCCAGCGTCCCTAAGTGTTCCTGTTGATGGATGCTCAGAGAAGAAATAAATGCCTTGTTGCACTTTACGTTCAGTTCTCTACAGAACATTCTTTCTCCTTGATTCCTTCTTCCCCTTCCATCACTACCATTTGTATTTGTCTCGTTTATATTTCCAGTCCGTCGGCCACGTCTCTTCTCCTCTTCTTTACTCCCCCCTTCCATCGACATATTCCACTTCGTGAACTAGCTTCGCCGAGAGTTTGTCAAGAAGACGAGAGATGTTTGGACTAGCAGGAGGGACGGGGAACTCACATAAAGAGATGTACTATATATTATTATTATTATTATTACTAGCACAGCGTCTTACTACCCCTTCGGGTTATACGCTAATGTGTAATGGTAGGGTGATTGTGAGATGAAATGGAGGATCTACAGTTTAACGTGGAATCCGAACCACGGTGGAGGCCTGGAATTCCCCACATTCACAAGTTGTGATTAATACACGTCTTGTCAGAGGTGAGGGAAGGGTTTGGCAATCAGATAAATATATGCCGGGACCGAAGATTGAACCCCGGACCCCCAGCACAGAAGTCTGACACCTTACCCCTAGACCACCAGGTCACCTATGTACTATACAACATTGTACATAGTTTTCAAGTATATCTTTTTTAAATCAGACTATACAATATTTACTCTGGAAAAGTATTGAATGTTTATTTTAAATATATGATGTATGATTTATAAATTCAAATCTCCAGAATGATGTGCAGTTCAAAATAACCTACATGTGATGCTGATCATTATAAATAACATATATTATCTATGAGACAGGTTCAACCCATACCAATTAAAAAGTATTATTTACCTACACTTGATGTAACGAGATGTTATATTTCCTGTACTTGTTAACTGAAGCGTTTCATTATTATCATTTTAAACCGTTTCTTCATGTGTCTGTTTGGTAGAAATATTACGTTTAGAAATTACAATTACCTCTGATTGAATGTTGTTGTAATTGGTATATTTACTAATGCAGCTCATACTGCTCCCTGTAATAGAATGTACTGCGTCACACAAGTGGGCCGAGTAGAAAATAGTTTAGTGTAATACCATACAACGAAAATTGCAAAGAAACACTTGCTTTTTAATAATATATTACGTAACATAAGTTTGGGTCAAAATAAAGGGCAGGAAGTCGTGCGTAATTATTTTAACTGTTTCACAAATGGAGCGGTACTTTGGGAGCCTATTTTTTTTTAAGCTCTTGTGGGAAAGAAACCCAACTTAATTTCAATTGAGTATTATAATTTTTGTGGCAAAAGAAAATGGCGCTGAATTCTCTTACAGTTAATTATAAAACTGAAGACAGAGTTTTTAGCTTGTAATTAACTACAGCTATAAACTGAGTGAATTTGTGGAAATGTGCTTCTATTTTTTCTCGCAAAGCGTGCAACAGCTTGTAAGAGTGAAGTGATGTTCTCATCTGTTGGATAAATGGACCAAGCTATGTACACACAGGTACAATTCTAACAGACCAAGCTATATACTGTACATACAGGTACAATTCTAACAGACCAAGGTACATACAGACAGGTACAACTCTAACAGACCAAGCTATGTACATACAGGCACAACTCTAACAGACCAAACTATGTACATACAGGTACAACTCTAACAGACCAAGCTATGTACACACAGGTACAACTCTAACAGACCAAGCTATGTACACACAGGTACAACTCTAACAGACCAAGCTATGTACATACAGGTACAACTCTAACAGACCAAGCTATGTACACACAGGTACAACTCTAACAGACCAAGCTATGTACGTACAGGTACAACTCTAACAGACCAAGCTATGTACATACAGGTACAACTCTAACAGACCAAGCTATGTACACACAGGTACAACTTTAACAGACAAAGCTATGTACACACAGGTACAACTCTAACAGACCAAGCTATGTACACACAGGTACAACTCTAACAGACCAAGCTATGTACACACAGGTACAACTCTAACAGACCAAGCTATGTACACACAGGTACAACTCTAACAGACAAAGCTATGTACACACAGGTACAACTCTAACAGACCAAGCTATGTACACACAGGTACAATTCTAACAGACCAAGCTATGTACATACAGGTACAACTCTAACAGACCAAACTATGTACATACAAGTACAACTCTAACAGACCAAGCTATGTACATACAGGTACAACTCTAACAGACCAAGCTATGTACATACAGGTACAACTCTAACAGACCAAGCTATGTACAGATAGGTACAACTCTAACAGACCAAGCTATGTACATACAGGTACAACTCTAACAGACCAAGCTATGTACATACAGGTACAACTCTAACAGACCAAGCTATGTACATACAGGTACAACTCTAACAGACCAAGCTATGTACATACAGGTACAACTCTAACAGACCAAGCTATGTACATACAGGTACAACTCTAACAGACCAAGCTATGTACAGACAGGTACAATTCCACTATGGCCCTATCATAATATAAGCTGCACCATAGTGGAAACCATTCAGGTACGTGTTCTACCTTTCATGGTAAAACGAAGTGTTAATCTTTCACGTACTAACTAAAGGTTTGTTTCCCATCTCCATTGAATAGGCAACAGGCCATAACCCTATTGAATATAATGATAGGCTGTCGGTGTCCTGTCATCGCAATAACAGTACTGTCAGATGAAGATAACATGCCGGAGGAAGTACAAGTCATCGCAGCTAAAATAAATACGATTTGTTGGCACAAATTATTTGATTTTCAATGATTGCTTGTGGAACGCTTTTATTAAACCATAAAAAACAAATGTAGCTGCATATTACTCTATCCTCAGTATTATCAGCACTTGTATCTATCTATCTTGTGTCCGCCTTGCTTTCGTAAATATCAGCATTCAATACTTACATGTTGTGACGTCATCACTTTTGAACTAAAATAATCGGATCATTTTTACCAACTAGGAGTTCTATTTAGGATATCAACTAAAGTTTTCCAAAGATTTATTTCAATCTTCTTAAAGAAAATTAAAAGCTAAAAACGTGGGTGCGTATAAAAGAAAAGAAAGTTTATTTTGTACTCAAGAGAAAATCTCCTCGAGCAGCTAAGCTTGTTACGATGGGCGGCGAAAAAAGTGTTGAGAAAACTGGAGCTTTCTTTTAAAACCGGTAGAAGTTTGGTGACATTTTATAATTTGAGGGAAAAAACAGGCCTCGGCTTTGAAGTAAGTTTTTCTCACATATTAAAACACTCACTTGGTCTAAGTAGTATCAGGATGGATGAAGTTCCCTCTAGCTGAGACTAGAACTTCGTCAGTAGACATTGTCTGCCTTGTAATAGTAATAATAATAATTATTATTATTATTATAGAATAGAAATCAAATACTTGATTTGAAACACTTTGACAGTATATTAAAACAGAATTTTGGAAAATTTCTTCTACCCAATACGATTAGAATTTTAAAAAAACCAATAGTTTAACAATTTTCTGTAAAATAAGTTAGAATATTTCAAACCCAGTATCGTGAAGTTCAGCTTTGAAGAAGTATATCATCGTTGTAAAAACAACACAAAGAAGTGTTTTTTGTTAAAGTTAAATTTCTCTCTTTCTTTGACTAATAATTGAAACAAATCTGTGAGGATCAACTTTGTTGGACCACAAGGAACGTCAATATTTGTTGTACCACAAGGAACGTCAATATTTGTTGTACCACAAGGAACGTCAATATTTGTTGTACCACAAGGAACGTCAATATTTGTTGGACCACAAGGAACGTCAATATTTGTTGTACCACAAGGAACGTCAATATTTGTTGTACCACAAGGAACGTCAATATTTGTTGTACCACAAGGAACGTCAATATTTGTTGTACCACAAGGAACGTCAATATTTGTTGTACCACAAGGAACGTCAATATTTGTTGTACCACAAGGAACGTCAATATTTGTTGGACCACAAGGAACGTCAATATTTGTTGGACCACAAGGAACATTTGTTGGACCACAAGGAACGTCAATATTTGTTGTACCACAAGGAACATTTGTTGGACCACAAGGAACGTCAATATTTGTTGGACCACAAGGAACATTTGTTGGACCACAAGGAACGTCAATATTTGTTGTACCACAAGGAACATTTGTTGTACCACAAGGAACGTCAATATTTGTTGGACCACAAGGAACATTTGTTGGACCACAAGGAACGTCAATATTTGTTGTACCACAAGGAACGTCAATATTTGTTGGACCACAAGGAACGTCAATGAAAATGTTTATTGAGAAACTTTGCGCGCGGAATAACTTCAGGTGCATAAACGTTACTAGTAAGCCGCGGTGGGCTGCATCACATCTTACTACCCGTCCTGGCTATCCACATATTGATAATAATGGGCTGGAGATGAGAAAGGTAGAATCTAGAGAAAATGTGCACTCATTTGTGTGAAGGAAGAGTGTCTAACCATTTACTACACCCTACTAGGATTAAAATCGTTACTGGCCCACCAGATGAGACTAACGCTTTAACCCGCGTGTCCATTGATGTGGGTCCATCAAGAACCAGGGGTTCGATCCTCGACTAGTGAAATACAAAGCCGGGTTGAATAGCAATCAAAGATACACACAAGTTAATTCTAAAAATAAATAATAAGTTTTACAGTATTTTAAAATACACATTACTATATGTATTGGTATTTTGGGTTTATTTATTGACCAAATTATTTCACTTGTATTCGTGTAAAATAATCTACCTTGTTTACAACGCACTACCAGTTATATTTCCTCGCTACTCTCTCAATTGCAACATCTAGCTCTTACACCAATCATATTGCACAACCCACTCCTATTTCGAGATGAATAAACTTTGGACCGATTTTATTTCCATTTCATCTCAGTTCATGATTAAGATATCTAGTTAAAACATTTTCAAAACTCTTCCTTTAAGTTGGCAAAGTCTTAAACGTTATTGAACTTTATAAGCCGTTATTTAATTCTTAGAAACCCGCCTCGGTGGCGTAGTTGGCTAACGCGCTAGTCGTGTTGAGCCCGATCACTGAGGACGGGGAGATCGAGGTTCGAATCTCGGTCAGGTGAACTGGGGGTGGTTTTTCCTAAATGGTTTTCCACTCTCCTTCCACGCAAATGCGGGTTCACTTCCTATAAATTCAACATTTCCTATTCCTAATCCATTAGAGTAATTAGTACTTAAGCGTATAACCCGAACGGGTAGTAAGACGCGGTGCTAAATATTATATTAATTCTTAGAATAATACGAACTCACGAGTTTAAAATGTGTTGGATTGTGTTTTGTAGAGTTGAAATGGCAGCATCTTGAATTATACAAATGTAGCCATTATGAATATTTTATACAATATTTTATACAATATTTTATACAATATTTATATCGAACGTTTACGTCTACTAGGTCCTGTCAGAGGTCAATTCTACGAAAAACACAACAAAATATCGAACAAACCCAACTAAACCTGTGATGTGCATCAAAGCTACATGCGAGCATCCATGATCGAACATCCAGACGTTGGACTAGCCATGGACTGTATATCTGGTGACAGAGAGGTCAAGGTCTGACTATGTTACTTGACACGAGTCAGAATCCAGCCTCAGTAGGTCCCAGTCCCCTTGTACTCTCCTGTCTGAAGACCAGAACATTGACTCGAGAAGAACGTCAAGTTTTGTTGGCTCCGGAACTCTGAGAATGCTCTTCTCAAACTCCGAGTCTTTGTTCTAGTAATTAAACATTTGTGTGTTTGTACAATCGCTGCCTCAAAGAGGTCTTTCAGAGGCACATGATGAGGATCACACACGCGGCAGAGGAGGCTCTCTGTGAATTACACTCCAAACTACACAATTACATAATGTACTATCATATTAAGGGTTGCACTATCATATCGAGGGTTGTACTATCATATCGAGGGTTGTACTATCATATCGAGGGTTGTACTATCATATCAAGGCTTGTACTATCATAATTTGCAACACTTTTTTACCACCCGTCCGTACTATTACACATCTAATAGAAATCATGAAGAAGGTGGAATTTAAAGGACAGGTACCCACATTTGTGTAAACATAGAGCGAGAAACCATTTAGTAATACCACCCTTTTTACGCCAGGTTGGTTTTCGAAGCCAACACTTCCAGTTCATAGCAATCCAGGCTAAATGAGCTTGGCGTTTAGTCCGTAGACCCGCGAGTGCGGTTGTCACAGTGTAAGTGTTCCCAGGGACAAAGGCCCAGTCCCTCCTGTTACACCAGACAGTCACTTGTTCAGGGACAGGGCTCTATCTCCTCCTGTTACACCAGACAGTCACTTGTTCAGGGACAGGGCTCTATCTCCTCCTGTTACACCAGACAGTCACTTGTTCAGGGACAGGGATCTATCTCCTCCTGTTACACCAGACAGTCACTTGTTCAGGACAGGGCTCTATCTCCTCCTATTACACCAGACAGCCACTGTTTCAGGGACAGGGATCAGGGTCAATCGTGTTCACTAGTTAATCGTGCCAGGACTCCCTCCATATTCTGCTCTGAGTAGTCTTACAACTATTTATCTTGGGGGATAAGGGGGGTATTTGTGCTGTTAAAGTGCACAAGCATCTACCTAGGGGAGTAATTAAAATAAAACTATCCCTGGAGTCGATTGGGAACGAACCCCGATCCCTCAAATCCCGGGAGTGTTACCAATCTAATCTCACGTTCATTGGATCATGGGTGGCACAATGGCTTATAATGGTTTGATTATTATTTTATCATCTTACTACCCATCCTTGCTATATTAATTTAACTACACTATAAGGCTAAGAACGAGCAAGATTAAATCTGAGAGGAAATGCACATAAATTTGTATGTATAGAGTACGAAAAAAGCTCATCTCAGTCCATTCGACCGAGACTCTAATCCCGACCTCCCCAACACCGTGACCACTGATGTAGATATATATATATATATATTGTTTTATCCGCCATTTGTGGAGACGACACTGGCTGTTCGCTAGCCACGGGCTGAACACTGATCGTTTGAATCACTGAAATAAAATTTCAAATTGGAAATTATTACTATTATTATTATTATTATTATTATTAGCACCGCGTCTTACTACCCGTTCGGGTTATACGCACTTACGCTAATGTGTAATGGCAGGGTGATTGTGAGACGAAATGGAGGACCTACAATTTAACGTGGAATCCGAACCACGGTGGAGGCCTGGCATTCCTCACATCAAATTGGAAATTAAGCCTAACTTTTCTCCGCCAAGCTCCAACTGAAGTGAATGATGATCTAATTATTTACTCATTTAACCTAGAACAGCAACACTAAATAAGAGTCAAACCATGTCGGTGATTAACCCGCTTAAACGACAAACAATTAATACTAAATTCTTTTTAACTGGCTTGGATCGAAACAAGGATCTCCAGGCTTAGAGTTTTATTTTCTTATGATTGAGTCAAGCGAACGGTTGATTTGTGAACCGGTGAGTAACCGATCAATCAGAACTGTTACCATGTGTGGCCAGGCTGTAGACACGAGGGGCTTCCATGTCCCCGAGGTAGATGATAGATATCATGGGACAGAGATCACTCCACAAGTATTAGAACGTTTATCTGAAGAAGCCAAGAAATAAGTAAATAAATATAATATATAATTTTGTGTTCATTAAAATAATTCATCTAGAAATATTTATAGATGTAGATGGATGGCATGCATTCTCTTCAGTGTTTGAGAAATTACTAAACAAATATTCAAAGTTTATAATTTAGACACTACCATTACTACTACTACTACTACTACTACTACCCACTACATACTATACCACTACTACTACTATTACTACAACTACTACTACTACTACTACTACTAACACTACTACTACCACACATACCACCCTACCACCACTACCTACTACTACTTACTACTACTACACTACTACTACTACTACTAACACACTACCT